>JAKSZT010053764.1:32630425-32828821 GCA_026826555.1 Tolypeutes matacus | reverse complement strand
ACATCAGTGGGTCATCCTATTTTGACAGGCACTGTCCCTACACTCAGAGGACTATTGCTGCTCCCTTGGAGATTGTGGCAGAGCTCTCCAGGCTAGGAATTCAGATTCCCTCATTTATTTTGTCTGTATCTTCTAAGAAGGTTATAGACTATCTTTCAAATTTTCTACTTAAGGATTGAAAGGGAAAAGCAGGTGTACATTTCCTTCTGCCCTCCATTATTTGAGGTATGTTCCAATGGTTAGCTCCTCTGCCCATCTGGGCTACACATACCTGCTGTGGCAGTTTGATATTATTTATGAATTCCAAAAAGAGATATTGATTATGTTTGTAAACTGGTCTGTTCCTCTGGGCATGATACCCTTTGGTTGATTTAAATTCAAAGGCTTTATATTTACTTGATTAAATCAAGATTATGGCTTTGATTCAACTATGTCATTAGGGTGTGCAGGGTTGAGTCCCAACCCCCTTGGTAGGCTATATAAACGGACACTCAATCAAAAACACAGAAGAAGATATGCAGGAATAGAGAAAGTCCATAGGCACAACAGAGGAGAGAACTTGACCCTGAAGCCCTGGAGAAAGATGAGCCATTCACCAGATAGTTTGCAGGTGAAGAGACCAGAGCCCTGAGCAGCTAAGAAGGCCTGGAAAGAAATGAGACCTCCAGCCTACAGCTGAGATCGAAAGAAGCTGGGCCTATGGAGCCTTAAGAGGAAAGAGGAAGGCTGAAGCCTCGTAGACATTGCCCGCCATCTTGCTTCAACACATGGCAATAGACATTTGAAGAGAAAGTACCTCTTAAAGTACCTTGAGTTGGATTCTTTAGGGCTTTGAAACTGTAAGCTTCTACCCCAAATAAATATCCTTTATAAAAGCCAACAGATTTCTGGTACTTTGCATCAGCACCCCTTTGGTTGACTAATATACCTGCTTACCAAGTAACACCCTACCCCACCAACATCCCACACCATGCCTTCAGAGAAACCCCAGACAGAAACTATATGTATTCACTTGAGACAAGAGGCTGAGAATGCAGTATGAGTTGAAATTCACATAGAACTGTTCAATACTGCCATGGCTGGAAGCAGAGGGGAGGCCAAGATAAGAGGTGTTTGACATAGTCCACTCCTAACCCTGCACATACCTATTCATGCCTACATTAAATAAACTCTATCTGTTAGTCTTCAAGATGGTGACCTGCCCATCTCTCCTTAATACACCAGGAGTAGCAAAATAAACCACAGTTTCCACAACTGCATTTGGTCCTAAGGCCATCAGTGATATTCAGCTCTCTCCCCACTTAAGGATCCATTCCCGTTTCCCTCACTTTGTCTGGTCTGATTGATCTGCCTAGTAGGTGACCCAGACATTCTTTCCTGAAAGGTTTGAACCTTTAGATTCCTTACTATCATCTGGCTACATTTTTTGCAATCACTTGTTCACTCCTACCACCAGACAAGGAAACAACAAGAAATACTCCAGTGAAGAATTCCAGACATGCTCCTCTCAGCTCCCATTTTGTAGCAGTATCCCTGGCTTCTTATAATATTCTGTGTTACCCAAGAATAACTTCTTTTGTTGTTATTGCTGTTACTTTGTTTTTGGTTTGGTAACTGTATTATTCAGCCAAAGGGGTGCTGATGCAAAATACCAGAAATCGGTTGGTTTTTATAAAGGGTATTTATTTGGGGTAGAAACTTACAGTTACCAGGCCATAAAGCATAAGTTACTTCCCTCACCAAAGTCTGTCATCACGTGTTGTAGAAACACGGCCGCCGACATCTGCAAGGGTTCAGCTTCCTAGGTTCCTCTCTTCTGGGGGCTCATTTCTCTCTGGGCTCAGCTGCTTTGCTTGCTCCACAAGGCCAGCTGTAGACTATCAGGCGAATGGCTCATCTCTCTTACTGGGGCCTCTGCCGTGTCTAATTGAGCCTTCTCTCTGCTCCTCTGTGTCTTTACTTTCCGGGCTCCAGAACCCAAAACTCCAGCACCAAAACTAACTCCTCTGCTCTGCCATGTAGTTTTTATCTGTGAGTCCCCACCAAGGGGGTGGGGACTCAACATCCTACTGATGTGGCCCAATCAAAGCCTTAATCATTATTTAATCAAGTAAAAGTGAAACCTCTCAATCCAATACAATCTAATGTGTAAACAGGCCAGTTTACAAACATAATCCAATATCTATTTTTGGAATTCATAAATAATACCAAACTACTACAATAACTGATCTAACTGAGTTGCTTCAAAGGACCAGGGTAGTTGCCATTTCAGGCTCAATGAAATACTGTGTCTTCTGATGGAAGCATTCCTTCTCTGGGGATTAGGGTGTCCAAGTGAGAAGATCCTAAGGTTTTGACGTAGAAAGAACTACTTCCATAGTGGGTTGCTGAGAGAAATGGTGAATTAGACAACTTCTCCCCCTTGACTCCTGGGTTCATGGCTTTTGGGGCCAGAGCACTATATACTTACCATTGGCTCAGTGCTTTGCTGCATTCTGGAAAATAGAAATCCAATACCAAAGGCTGTTTTCCTCAAGATGGCAGCTTAGCCATCATTTTATTGTAGATTAGCTTCTTCTGATAAGGTAGTATACAGCAGGACTGGTGGGACTTGTAATCATGTGCCCAATTTCTCACCTTCTTTGCCATCAAATATGTCTCTTACTTTGAGGTGAGATTATGTAGGCTCACAATTATTGAATGAGGCATTTAGTAAGCCATCAGATAATGGTGTTTATATAGGTCCTGTTAGCAGAGTTGCAAACCCATATCTGGGATAGATGTCATTTCTGATTAGGATGAAACACTTCCTTCTCTGAGGTAAAAAGAGAACAAAGCAATTGTCATGCCATCAAATGACTGGCTGGTAACCTAGAGAGATGGAACCATATCAGGGCTCAATACTGAGCACCACTTTGGCAGGTTGGATATCCAGCAGGAGGCAGCAGCCAGATCGGCCTTGGTGTGGGGGAGCCCAGCTATTGGATGGAATTGTAAAATTAATCTGGTCTGACCCATAAATTGTATATTGTATATTCTTTCATTATAAAGTACATACCTGAAGTCCAGGTTACTGCAAAACATTTTCCTACTGACCAACTGAGTTTAGAACACTGTCAATTCTTCATGTTTTCCTACAAACTTTACCCTCTTCTGTTACCCCTTGAAGGAATTTATACTTAAACCAAGTGAAGGGGTTGGAATCATTAAAGTTGTAAACGGAAAGAAATACAGTTTCAGAGGGAGAAAACCCAGGCTACTGATTAAGAATATGGGTTATCCTGCAAAGTAATCTGGCACTTTTTAGTCAAATTAAGTATTCTTATGAGACTTGACCAGTAACTCCTACTATGGGTACCTAGCTCTGATAAAGTCTCATATAGCTCCATAAGGGGAATGTGTGAAGACATTATTACAGCATTCTTAGGATAGTGATGGGGAGTTAGAGAAAACTCAATGTCCCCCAACAGAGGAATGGGTAAATGTATTGCTTTGCATACCATAGAACTGCTCTAAGAAAAGCCAAAGTAATAGTGGCTTAAACAAGACAGAAATATATATATCTCCATGTAACAGACATCTGAGTTTCAGCAGTCCAAGGCTAATATGTCTGTGACCCACATTCCTTCTATTTTTGTTTCTCTTCTGTCCCAACACATACAGAGCCTTGTTGGCTAACCAGCTAGTGAGCAGAGAGGAAAGGAACAGAGGAGGGTAGATCTCTTTTATTTAAGAGCACAACCCAGCCATTTGACAATGTACTACTAGTCATATCTTATTAACCCGAACCTGCAGTCACATGGCCACAGCTGGCTCCAAGAAGCTCTAGGAAATGTAACCTCCAGTTGGACAACCATGTTCTCAGCTGTCCACTATTACTAAAGGAAGAAGGGAGAATGGATATTGGAGAAGAATTAGCTTTCTCTGGCACAATGAGTAAAATATGATAAATATAATTTTGGGGATAAAATTGTGACTACAGTTAGAATCAATAAATTACATGTACTCCAACAACATGGATAGTTCTAAAAAATAGACTGGTAAGTGGAAAAAAGTAAAAAAGAATAAAAATGGGCTAAAAAGAGAATAACAAATAAATATAAATAATTGCTGCAAACAAGTATGGAGCTTGAAAGAAAACATAATATTGTGTTTTGTCAGCCCAACTTTTGTATTGAACCTAGTTCTAGCCATGTGGATTATTGGAAGTTACATAAATGCTCTAAGGTCTATTTTTTTCTGATCTGAAAAGAACTATAATATACCATCTTACAAGGGTAAAATGAACTTATGTATTTTAAGTATTTAATACAGTGCTTGGCACATAGTAATACTCAATAGAGATTAGCTGTTATTACTATGTCTTTGTTATTATTATTATTAAAAATGCATGAATATATGAGATCAAAACTGTACAAAGTTGATTTTTGGTAAGGTTGGATGCATTATAACACAAAAAAAGAGCTTGAAGGAGAAAGATATTCTTCCATGGGTACCTATTATAGGGACATTTGACCCATTCAGCAGAGAAAAAGCCTCTTAAAGGAAGTGATGCTTGAATTGATGTAAATTAAGTAGGAAAAATCAGAGGAAAGAACATCCCAGGCAGAAGTAACAGCATATGAAAAGGTTCTGTGGCAGACAAGGCATGAAAAATATACTATACTTGTGGCAGTTTGAGATTATTTTATGACTCTCAGAAAAAGAAAGATTATGCTTATTAATTAATCTATTCCTCTGAGTGTGGTACCCTTTGATTGTATTAAATTCAGTTGAAGGGCCTTTGATTAGATTACCTGTTAAGATTGCTTTAGGACTTTTTTATTTGACTACATCAGTAAGGCATGACTCACGTTGAGTCCCTGTCCCCTTGCTGGGTCTGATATAAAGGGACACTCACAAAGACACACAGGAAGAGAGAGATCTGCCATTTTTGAACCTGCCATGTGACAGAAAAGAGAAGGCTTAAACAACTGAGGCCCCAGAGAGAGACTAGCCATTTTGCCTGACAGTTTGCAGCTGAGATTGGGAAGAGAGCAGACTGGTGGAGACTGATATAGAAGGCCCAAAAAGAAACAAGCCCTATGCCAGGAGAGAGACGACTACAGGATGACTTAAACATGAAGCTTCAAGAGGCTGGGCCCATGGAGCTCAAGAGGAAGAGGAAGCCCGGAGGGGACAGAGAGACCAGGCAGAGATCTTCCACCATCTTGCTTCAACACGTGGCAGCTGATTTTGGTAAGAAAGCACCTCTTAAGGTACCTTGAGTTGGACTTTCCAAGGCCTTGGGACTGTAAGCTTTTATCCCAAATTAATACCCTTTATAAAAGCCAACAGATTTCTGGTACTTCGGGTCAGTGCCCCTTTGGCTGACTAATACAACATGAAGAAAATGAAGAGCTGGAGCAGAAAGAACAAAAAAGTATGTGGTATAAACCAGTGTGGGAGAATAGGTAAAGATCAGACCATATAAGATACAAAGGCTATTTGAGGGAATTTTTTTATTTCCTTTAAAAGAAAAGAAGCTAATTAGTTTCCTATCATCACTCTGACAAGTTTCTAGAAACTAAGTGGATTAAAATAACACAAATTTATTCTCTGACAGTTCTGGAAGTCTGAAATTAGTTTTCATTGGTGGGGGTTGAAGTCAAGATTTTGGCAGGGCTGGTTCTTTCTGGAGACTCTGAAGAGAATCAGTTTCCTTGTCCTTTCCTGCTTCTGTGGCCACCTGCAATCCTTGATTTGTGGTCCCTTCCTCCATCTTCAAAGTGTATCTCCACCAATGTCTGTTTCTGTTATCACACCACCTTCTTCTCTGACTCTGGTTCCTCCTGCTCTCCTCTTACAAGAACCATTGTGCTTACATCAAGTCTTCAGGACATCTCAAGATCCTTAATCACATATACAAAGTTCTTTTTTACCATATAAGTTAGAATTCACAGATTCTGGAGATTAGGATGTAGGCATATTTGGGGATCCATTATTTATTATTTACCACAGAAGCCATGGGATTTTTTAAGCAAGAAAAGTGGCATGTTCAGATCCACATTAAAAAAATCATTCCAGTTGCCCTGTAGAAAATAGAAGGAGAGCTAGGTGTATGTAGATAAACAATTAGGAGGCCAATGCAATGATCTTGAAGGAGAGACGGAAAATAACTTTGTCCAGAAGAGATGATCTATAGCATCTTGGCTAAAAGAGTCCCAGACTGTCCTGAAGTCTAATTGCTAGAGTTAGAACCTTAGATCAATGATCTGGGTCTGGCTTGTACTGGTGTGCAGGAACTGATGTGCACATCTATCCTAACTCCACATTCTGTGAGGACATGTTGATAGCTTGAAGTCTGCCATGGTAGGAATATTTACACCATGAAAATTAGTAAACACTACAAATCAAGGCTCTGCCCACCCAAAGAGCCAATTTTCCAGCACTACCCTGACACTAATATAACCTACCAATTAAGCTAAGTGGTCTTCTTGCCTTCTCAGCTTCTGCTTCCAATAGCATGGATTTCACTCCTCATCCTGCTATAGAACAGTCCTGATTTTTAACGGTTTCTTTGTGGAGACAGAAAAAATGGTAACCACGGCTGACATTTAAGGATGGGACTCTTCCTCCCACTTTAATATTTTCTATGAGTTTTGCAATAAGCTTGCAATACATTTATAATTAGAAAAACCAACGTCTACTTTATTTTTGAAATACGAATTTTAAAGAGAAAAATCTCCCAGCACCTGTGAATGAAGATGAGGCTACAGTGGAAGACTTGTGTTATGGTGTTGATGACTACACTGTGATCTAATTACAACAAAAATGGATTCCTAGTTACAACCCTGTGCCAGCTAGTCTTCCAGTTTTCTTTGGAGTTTATCATGATGTTTTTTCTCTTGATTTGTTCAACACAGGAAGGAAGAGGATCGGAGTGATGAAAATGAGAACAATGAAGAACACTAAAAGTAATAAGCATTTAAATATATGAAATTATAGAATAGCAAAACACACCACGAGAGAGTTGCAAAAGAAATTTCTTCTTGGCGTTACACATGGTCTTGGGCAATAGAGAGTGATTAAGGGTGTGGTCTCTGGAGCAAGACTTCTAGGGTTCAAATCCTAGCACCACCACTTCTCTGTGCTCACTGGCAAAGGGCTAAAACTCCCAGTGCCTCAATTACTTCATTTCTTTTGTGAAATGGGAATAATGATAATTATGCCCAGCACTGGGCAATGGTGAGATTTAAGTTAGTTACTCTATGTGAATCTCTTAGAAGAGTGCTTGGCACATATTAAGTACTTAAGAAGTGTCAGCTATTTATTTGTTGTTACTCAACTACACATATCCTCATTTATTTCACCATGGATTTTCCTATAAGAAAAACCATTTAAAGATTTACAGTAATTATAGCCCTCCACCACCTTCTTTCCCCAATAATCTGCCCAAGTGCAAAAATGATTTTACCAAGAAAAATGGATGTGAAAAATTTCCCAAATATGTTAGACATTTGTTTTATCACATTTGTATATTGAACTTCAATCCATCTCCATATGCTTCCTTTATGATTTATACACATTACTGCTTAAACTGGCTATTAAATTCAAAATGAATGTTACTTCAGCAACTTGATTCAGGTATTTCTTCCTCCACACCTCACCCCCTCCCTAGTTGAATACACACACCCATCATTCCTCATTCCTCCTGGCAACTTTTCTGAGGTGTGTACCAAGTTCTTGAAGAGCTGAATATCATTTTGCCTTGAGTGAAACAGGAGCCAGCTGGCACCATTTATCTCTTCAAATTACAAGAAAATGTGAGAAACAACAGGGTGTCTATGCGGGGTTGGGCAGAGACCTAAAGGGCAGCTTTGTGTGAAAGATTGTATCATGGCAACGAGCTTGAGAATTAGGTGTAATCCTGGAAGGTTCTGACTTGACAAGACTTATCTCAATGTGGTTCCATGATCAGATTAAAAAAAAAAATTTTTTTTTCTCCTTACCCTATTTAACTGCATCCTCCAAAGTTAAATATTTCCATGAGAATGCTGGTGGCAGGAGGAAATTAATTTAAAAAAATTTTTTTGTGCTAGAAACAATACACCATTTTTTGAGGCTCCCCCAAATCTCAGAAGATTGCAACATTTAAGTTTTCTAATTATTTGTTATTTTTGTAATATTTTGTCATGTCATCCTTTGATGTATGCTACGTTTTATAAAGCATTACCTTGAAAAGAAACAAACATTCCCTCATAAGCATTTTATATCCCATATGAATTTAATATCTCAGAGAGAACTCATAAAGGATTTTTATTCCAGTGAAAATGTTATAAAGTAATCTATTTGAAATCACTTATAGAAAGATTAGCCAAGATGAATGTGTGCATGATATTTTTAGAAAGGAGATAAGTAGAAATCTTCTCTTAGCACTTTTTTTGTGAGTAAGCCTTAGTGAAAGAAGAAAATTTATAAATGTTAAATGTGGATTATTAGAAAGAAGACATAAAGTTCCATCCTAGAATAGACTTTTCTCATATATTCTTGTTACTACATTTAAGAAAGCAAGAACATGATAGGATAATTCATTTAAAATATACATAATTATACAAGAAAAAGGAGACAGTTGAAATGCATATAACCTTGAGAAAGGTTTGTACTTTAAGACTAAATGAAAGAAAACTTTGGGAATTATAAAGTTCCCTCTGTTTCATGAACAAACAAATTGTATATTTCAGACACTCGCTCAGGAATTAGTGAAATGATTTAAAAAGATAAGAGAAAAACTATCTACTATTCCTGAGCTCTTTAAGAGTCTTAAAAAGAAAATGTGTAAACATCCTTTGTTTAATAAAGGACAATTCTTATACTTGCAGAGAAGGTATAAATATACCTGGGCAAAGACTAGAACTAATCATCAGACAATTTCCCCGATAAAAGCACAACATCCTGGGTCATCATCAACATCGATTTCCAGAAAGCAGATTTTTGGTAGCATTGTTCAAGTAAGGTAAAATGTATTTCAGGATGTGTTGTGAGACTGAATATACACAAAGAAAGTGTTCATGCAGTCTTGAGAACTTTGATTCTACCTGATATGACTTTATTAAACTAGGAGTTAGGTCAACATATTGCTAGGGCAGAAGTGCTCAAACTTTTTTTGTTTTAGGACCCCTTTACACTCTTAAAAATTATTGAAGATCCCAATACATCCCTCTTTATGTGGAGTGTATCTGTGGATATTTACTGTATTAGAAATTAAGGCTGAGAAAAATTTTAAAACACACACAAGCACACATTCCCTTAGCTGACAGAGTGATATCAACACATGTCAGACATCATCTAGTAAACTCCACTCTACACTCATGAGAGAATAAGAGTGAAAGGCAAAAAGTTCTTACTATTTCTATGAAAATTGTTTTGACTTCACAGACCTACTATGATGGTCACCAGGACCTTCATAGGTCCCTGGAACAGATTTTGAGAACTACTGTGCTGTAGGGTTGGTAACTGATGGATTATCAGGACAGTTCAATGAGAGGTACCATAATAGACCCCAAATAAATCCAAACAGCATTGTTCAGGGTATAAATTCTGTGACTGAAAGCTAATATTTCTACTAAAGATCCCTGGATAATGTCTTCAAGCGTGTGATTTTTATTCAAGGAATAAAATTTTATTAAAATGTAAGGGATGGGGGGGGAAGATTTGTCAATTATTTGACAAATGCTTACTGGACACCCTCAATATATAGGTAGGCACTGGGGAAATGAAAAAATTCTAAAGATGTGATTGATTACTCACATGATCACAATCAAAAGAATGAATCACAAATAGATGTTATAGTAGCATTAATATAAAAATTCCAAGACAACCTAGTGGATAGAATGGTTATTTCTGCCAAGCCATTTCAGCACATATTATGAGCAGGTGTGCACCAGGTAGGGAATACAGGGAAGAACTCTGCAGGCAGGGGGTGACTCTAAGTAGAAAGACAAGTAAGGGCTGGCTTCAAGGAAAGGTGGCACTTCAGTAACTGGACCCATGGGTAAAACACACATATTGGTGCCTGGGGTAGAAGGGGTAGGACAAACGGTGTGGAAGGAAAGTTTAGATCAGATTGCAGATTGCCTTTGTTCGCCATGGCTGCTATAGACAAATACCAAACAATGGGCTGGCTTAAACAACATAATTTACTGTCTACAGTTTTGGAGGCTAGAAGTCCAACATCAAGGTTTTGGCAGGGCTTGCTTCCTCCCCGAAGTTGATAGTGTTTTGGTGCTGGCTTGCTGCAATCCTTGGGGTTCCTTGGCTTCTTCTCTACCTCATGTCACATGGTGATGTCCTTGATTTCCTTGTGTCTGCTCTTCTAGTTTACACTGACTTCTGGCTTCTGGCTACTCTCCACGGGCTTTCTCTGACATCTCTTGATGAAGCTTCCAGTAATATGGATTAAGGCTGAGCTTGATTAAGTTGGACCACACCTAAATAGGATCTTAGAAGGTGCTGTGTAAAAATGAGTCCACACCAGAGGAATGCAAATTAAGATTAAGGATATGTTTGTGTTGGGGCATATAATTCAATCTATCACACGGATCCCTGTATATGCCCACTGAGAAGATTGGGCATTGCCATGTAAACAGTGGGATGCTGCTGAGGTTTTTTAAGCAGGAGGATGATTTGTTCAGAATTGTTTCAGAAAGTCGGCTCAGTAGCTTTGTGGGAGAGTTAAAAGGATGAGGGTGAAATTATAGTTTGAAAGAGCACTTTGGAGCATCTTGCAATAGTTTAAGCATGAAGAAAGTCACATTGCCTAGGCTCTGGAATTAGTCTGCCTACGGGTAAACATTGATTTCTCCCTTGGATTGGGGACCTTGAACAATTACATAATTTATATGTTCCTTAATTTCCTCATCTGTAGAGTAATAGGATATTCTATATACAGTTTTGTGAGGATAAAATGATTGATGCAATAAAAAAAACCACCACTAATGCATTACAGTTTGCAATGTAGATTACTTATCATTATGGGTGCATATAAATAATAAGGAGGAAAGCACATCAGGAACAGATTCTAGAGCTATCTAGGAGCTGGGATTTTTGTGAAATTGTTGAATGGTGGTGGGAGACATAAAAGTATTTCAGATTTTTAGAATCAAGAGAATATAAGGAAATGTGAGGTGATAGGTGATGGCAGGAGGGAACAAAGGGCATCTAAAGAGGATGCAGAGAAATGAGGACCTGTTTTCATACAAATATGTTTTAATGAAAACACTTAGCACAGTTACCTCACATAATATGAAGGTGCAGTGTGACTGATGATGAATGGTGTCCAAAAGTTTATACTGAATAACATGGAAAAATTCAACTGTGGTAAATCTCTCTGTCCAATAGAATAGAAGGATGGAGCAATCAAGCCTCTCACAAAAATATGTAATTTCTCATTAAAATCAAGTGCTCTTCTTGAGAACTGGAAAGTGATACACCAGCCTTTAAGGAAAGAATACATGCAAATTAAGAGAGAAGGTGGGAATTAAAGCTTGGCAAGACTTTTTTCTTTACCGTGAAAACAAAACAAAAACAAAACACCATGATTAGAGTATTATCATGTATTGCAAGAAGGGTGAAGTGCTAAAGTCAAGGTAGCCAGAAGTCCTGGTCTAAATAAATTTCTATTATAAGCGATCAGATTTGGGATAATAAAGAGTTTATAGGTAAAGAGAAGTTTTAATTTACCTAGATAGTCAATGGATGCTAATTTAAAAGAAACAAATTCTGTAAGTGATGTACACATCTTATCATAGATCCATCAGCAACTAAAAAGGAGTGAGGGAAAAAACGAGAACAAGGTAGCACGTTCTCCAACAAAATAATCAGTGTAAAGCAAAAGAGATGGGAGGTACATTTAAGATTTACATCTCTACATACTGTGCTTGTGGTAACTACTTGAGATGTTGGAGAAATCCACAAGAAAATAATTACTCAGAGCAAGAAAGTTCCTAAACTCAGAATGAGGTAGTAAAAAAAAGATGATAGGATTAAATAGAGGGACTTATGTTGCAATGATAATAATTCCAAATTTCTTATTTTTTCAGGGGAAGGGAGACAGAGAAAGGAGTAGGAAAGGGTCCTCTGAAATTTGAAAGGCTCTTAGAAAATCTTAGCCGGCTAACCATACAGTAAGCATTATTAAAATTGGTGCCAATTGGTAGACTCCTAGCATTCAGACACTAGTCATATTTTATTATATTTACAACTGTGAAGCATATTGTATTCACAATTCAATAGAATAATTTCTCTCCCCCCACCCCCTCCGCCAGAATGCATTGTTTAACTTCAGACCGAATTGCTCCTGTTTTCTGAATGGACAAAGATCTCAATGATGCTATTATCAAATTAGAGGCTGATCTTAAGGCTTAAAGTTGATCACTGGGTATGTCTAGAAAAGCGTTGTCTTCTCTTCCCCTTTTACTCAGCTACTGAAACACCATTAATCAGTGCTTAACATGGGGATTTGGGTTTGTAATTGCCTCAGTGAGTGAAAGGATGCCATACAAGAGTGTTAGTTTCCTATCTCAGTACGAAATTCCAGGGACATTTAGGAGAGATGTAGCACCTCACACTTGTTACTCCCCCTGTTCCCCACCACACCCGCCCCCCCCCCCCCCGCCTTGCTGGTAAGCCCTCCTTGGGGTTATCAAATGGATGAGATCTTTCTGAGATCTAAATATAAAGGAATGCAATTTTAACATATTGTGTCATTAAGAAGTTTAGGAGCTTTTAGACACAATCTGGAGGTAGTGGAAAATTAGATGCAGTGTTGCATTAGACATGTTTTTAGTATTTTCTTCTTTTTGTAAAAGCTGTAATTTTCAGAGTTTAGAACCAATTTAATGTCCCTGGAGTTACAGCTTTTTTGTATCCATTGTCCATTAGGTGAATTACTAAGCCAAGAATGGAATCCATTTATAATGTATAAAATACTGTAAAATGTCTTAAAAACAGTCTTTGCAGGGGAAAAAAAGGCATTGGGAGTCCATTAAATTTGAAGACAGTGAGTTCTGAGGTTCTTCTTATAATCATATAATGGTTTTTTGTGCTTTGATAATATGATGCATTACATATTGGAAGATTTATTTAAAAGTTTGAATTCAATGAAAATTCATATAGAAATAATGCAAAATTCTTTGCATGGCAGACATCTTTCAAAAGAGAATGTATTGTCAAAAACACTTTAATATTTATTATATTTTAATACAAATTAATAACCAGTAAAATGCTAGTAAATATCTTAGCAATGATGTCACTACTGCTGGCATTTAATAGCCTGACAAGATTTGGTTTTTAAATTCTTATTTTGAAGAAATTCTGATTTAGCCTGAAAATTAAAGTAATTTATTCTTAAGATAATCTTTATAAAATATATGATACATATTTACGTGTGTATGAGTATGTGTGTGTGTAAGTGTGATATGTTTAGACACACAAACCCATCTCCAAACACCAGATTTTAATCAATCACATATTGAGTATTTGTTTATGTGTGAGTACTATATTGGGTGCTATGAGATCCTAAACTATAATTTATTAGAAGTTTTGCTAAGCTTTTCTTTCAAATAGAAGAGGAATATTTTTCAGGAAAATGAGTTAATTTCAAGAATTTAGTGTAATCAATAATCAAATAAATAGGATTAAAAGATATGACTACCAGAATATGATCTGTGATCCACAGAGTTGCTGTCGGTCCTCAGAAACTTCTTACATCTAAAGCAATGGTACTATATATTATGTTGAACGATATGCAGTTGTCATTTATGTTCTTCAAAACCAGGTGACCAGCAGCCTTTTCCTAAGCTTTAGCCCAATAGTAATCCTTAGCGTTTAGAAAGATGAGAGTGTGGCACTGAATGTAGTTGTAGCAGCATCCAAAAAAGTCAAAGCTTGCTTTTTATAGTCACCCAAGTAGAGAAATGTGACATATTTAATAAAGATTCTAATAAAGATTGTTATAGAAAGCAGTCTTCCTACCCTTTCACTAATAGGATTTTTAAACGGGAAGTCTTATTATCCAGGCACCAATGGTTTACTGTGGGTGTCTGTATACACATTTATGTTTACTACTGTAGCAGTTAGGATTTATTTTCCAGCTGCAAGTTACAGAAAACAGAAGCTAAGCATGGCTTAAGTTAATACAGACTGGTTTTCCTTACATAAGAATTCTGGAGGTAGAAAGCCCAGGGCTGGTACTATGGCACTGTGATGTGATCACAAACCCAGCCTCTTTCTATCCTTCTGATCAGCATTTTTAACCTTTTAGCCATCTGACAGCTAAAGCAACACACCCAGAATAGAAAGAAGACACAAGGAAAAGCCTCTACCAGCCTCATTCACCCCTATCATCAGGAGAGCAAAAAGCTGTTGTTTTTTCCAAAAAAAAAAAGAAACCCTGGACAACATCACATGACTGTGATGATATGTGACTATGACATAAATGGTAAATTTTCTATTCCCAATTCTATAGAAAGTGTGAGGGAGAGAAGGAAGAGAAATTTTGAAAGTGTTGGGTTACTAATCAATAAATCTGTGTTTGCAAAATTTCATGTATTTCCTTTTCTTTTTCTATATAAGCCAATCTATACATTGTGACTATTATGTTAGAATGAACATACACAATTTCTAATATATTTGTACAATGTTAATTTATTTAAAAAAATACAGCAGCTTAATCTAATAGTTATACTAAAGCTGTTCATAGAGGCACGTCTCTTATTAGCAAGAAACCAGAAAATAAATTATAAAGATTTAATGTCAAATATTCTACAGTCCATTTTAATTTTTCAATATCTTTGAAAAACTCACATTTGAGTTCATATGTAAATAAATAATTGTTGTGTTTGCATTTAATGAAGATATGAAATGCCATGTAAATCACTTAATATGAGAAGTCTGTAGAATGCTTTCTCCAGGTGAATTTTCATGAAATATGTTGGTTAATAGGAAGCGCTCCTTTGAAGTAAAAGGCGTGGTACTTGTAGACTATAGCAAACAGTAAGTAATATTGTACTAGTTTTGCATCAATGACAAAGAAGGTACTATATCAATGCTAAGGGTCAACAATAGGGGATATGGGATTTTTTCTTTTGGAGTAATGAAAGCATTCTAAAATTGACTGAGGTGAAGACAGCACAATGCAGTGATGAAACTGAGAGCCACTGAGTGTACACTTTGAATGGAATGGACATAGCAGGGGACTGTATAACACAGTGGACCCCTTGGTGAATGATGGACTGTGGTTAACAATATGGATATGAGAAAGTTCTCTTATGAACTATAACAAATATTCAATACTAATACGTTGTGTTAACAATTGGGTGTTTTATGGAGAAAATACACCAAATGTAAACTATGGACTAGAGTTGGTAGTATTATTTTGATGTTCTTTCATTGTTTATAACAAATGTTCCACAACAATGCATGGGGATCCTGTATTTTATGCATGACTGTTTTGTAAACACAACTTTTCTAATGCGAAAAAGGCATAGTACTTACTAAATGCTGGAAAAGATACAAAAATGAATAAGAATCAAGACGAATAAGCTTTCAAGAGACCTGAATCACTGTATTGGCAAAATAAGAGGTCCTTAATGCTAGAATATTATTTGCTCCATATTACATGTGGATTTCTGTAGCAGTATCAGTCACTTATATTTGTATTTTAATTAATAATTTTCAAAGGTATTTCTCATTTATTCATTATCCATTCAATGTTTATATCATCCCTTTGAAGTAATTTGATCTACTTACTTGATTATGAATATAATAAAGGTGGAACAGAAATGTTACAAGGCTTGCCCAAGTTTACATGATGAGTTATTTCTGAATCAGACCTTAAGTTTCTGAGATCCCTTGAGGCCACAAAGAGAGGCTGAAAAAAATACAGATGATTGAATTGATGAAGCAGACTCTCATGAGTCATAGATCTTATATAGTATCAATCTTTACTAGTAATTCAAAGAATACAGACAATTACAATTGTGGGCAAAGCATGTGTTTTAGTTTCTTAGGCTGCTTAAAGCAATATACTATGAAATGGTTCTGCTTGAACAATGGGAATTTATTCTCTTATGTTTAGAGTCTGGGAAAATGTCCAAATCAAGGCATTATCAAGGCAATGCTTTCTTCCCGAAGACCAGCTGCTAACAATCCTTGGCTCCTCTGCCACATGGCAAGGCACATGGCAGTATCTGCTGGTCTCTCTCCTGTCTGATTTCTCTGAACTCTTTTCTAGATATCACTGCTTTCAGCTGCCTGCTTCCATGCCCATCTCTCTCTCTCTGTATTCATTCCATTTATAAAGGACATGAATAAAAGGATTAAGATCCACCCTGGGCCATGCTCTAACTGAAGTAACTTCATCTAAAGGTCCTACTTAAAATAGGTTTACCACCACAGGAATGGATTAAGGACATGATTTTCTGGGGGTACATACAGTTCCAAACCACCACAGTATGTTTCTCTGAGAAAAGTCTAGGCCAATTACCTCAACACCCCCCTCAATACCCCCAAAGATTCTAATACTCTCACACAAGGAATGATCTGGTTCAGCCTTAGCTTGTGAGTTTAAATAATGTATGCAGGACAATGCTTACATAGACGGTACCATTTCCATTATAAACTATCTTCATTTCCCACTGTCCTAATTCTCCAACCAATTATGCTTCCATAAATCCATAAATTTTAGGCTTATTTACAATAAGCAACCCCGACAGACTAGGTTTCTCTTGCTAAAATTGTTTCATAGATAAGGACTTTCAATACCAGGAGGCCAAGTTACTAGCAGATTTGCAAGGTTAATTGACCACAATTTTTTTTTTATCCATCCCCAATAAAGAGAAAGTAGATGTTTCTGATCATTTCTTCCAGCGTAAATGGCTGTAGTTCTGAGGCCCTGCTGGATGTGTTATATTGGGTAATAGTAAGTGTTTATTAAAGTGTAATCAATGTGTTAAACAAGATTTACACATGGATTTTGATCAAAATGCTGCTTTAACTTCATGTTTTGCAATCTTTTTAAACTTTATTCATTGGGAGTGATTGTTCCCTGTCCATAACTGAAAACTCATGCAGGCTGATGATTCTTAGGTATTAGATCCTCCTGCAGTCACTTTAAGTCACAAACATAGTCGTAATTCAGAAATGCAAATGTTTAGACCCAGAAACATTTTGAACTTCTCTTCCCCAGCTCAGGTCTGATTCAGACTGAAATTTTGCCTGAGGGAGAGAGCTCCATCAATATTTTTCTTTTGCATAACAAATTGCCCCAAAATTCAGTGACTTAAAACAAAACTCATTTTTTTTTTGTGATTCTATGGATCAGCAATTTGGGCTGGACTTATTCACATGGTACTTTTCCTGGTCTCTGTTGAGCTCACTTCTGGGTGAGCAGTCAGCTGGTGAGCAATGCCCTCACAGATCTGGTTGTTAATTGGCTGTTGGCTGGGGCACTGTAATACATGTTTCCCATCATCCAGCAGGCTGGCCCGGCTTTGTTCACATGGCAGTAGTTACAGAATTTCTAAGAACAGCAGGAGAAGGCAAGCCCCAAATGTGCAAATACGTTAAGACTGCTTGATTTGGCCAAACAAGTCAACCAAACAACTCAAATTCAAGGGTTAGAGAAAGAGACTTCATCTACTGATGAGTCAATTTGTAATATTCTATTGCAAGGACATACATGTAGCCAGGGGAAGAATATATGACCAATTTTATAATCTTCCACAAAGAATTTGAACTTCTATTCAGAATTTTTTTGCCCTCTTTCCTCCTTCCCAATTCTCTAGCTACTATTCACTTTTAGCGAGAGTCAAAAAAAAGGAGGAGGGAAGAAAGGTGAGGGAATCAGACCATATTTATTCAGAGTAGTGGCTTCTAGCTTCCTGGATCTGGCAGATGGTTAAAGTTGACTCTTGCGTGGGATATAGCCATGTGTTCCTCCGTGGTTCTTGTCACTAGAAATCTTGCTCATGCAATTCTTTTGATCTTGGCCAAATGCATTTGTAGTCTGAGTGGTTGCTTATGATTCTTCTCTTGGCCCCCAGGCATCCAGTTTTACACCTCCAGCCTTTGAAATAGTACCTAAGACTGACACCTGCTCTGTCTCTGCAGCATGGTCCATGTAGAGTCGAAAGGGTACACAACCATGTCACTTGTCCTGACAAACTACAGGACTTCAGGATAACCTCAACACAGCAATAGTCTCCTGGATCCACCACCAAATCAATTCAGCAGGCTTTCTCTTGCCCTCTAGATTTCCTGGGTGCGATCCCTACCTAAGTCTTCAGTCTGCTTTATCTTTACTGGTCATGAGACTAGCACCAAGGCTCTTTCTCCCAAATTAACAAATTTCAGAGTTTCCAGGGTGTCTCTCCAGGCTTTAGGTTAGAAGGCACCATTCCAATTCACCATTCCACAAAAGTAAGGAGTAGGGAATTTCAGCCTAGAGTTACTCTCTCCAAAGAAAACTTTTCGGCAGTCTATTCTCTTTAATTTTCTTAAAGTTTTTATTTTGAAATAATTTCAAACTTACCAGACAATTGCAAAAGAAATACAAAACGAATATAGAGAACTCCAACATACCCTCACCCAGAAACTTAGACTTACTATCTGTAGCACTTTGATACTGTTTATGAATTCCAAAAGTAGATATTGGATAATGTTTGTAAACTTGTCTGTTCCTCTGGGCATGATTAAATTATTATTAGGGCTTTGATTGGGCCATGTCAGTAGGATGTTGAGTCCCTGCCCCCTAGGGCAGGGACTCACAGAGAAACTGTACCGCAGAGAAGGGAGGTTGGAGTTTTGAGCCGGAGTCCAGGAAGTAAACACACAGGAGAGAGCAGAGCAGCTGAGCCCAGAGAGAAACAAGCCCTGGAATAGAGATGAGACTTGTCCCAGCCTACAGCTGATACTGGAAGAAGCTGGGATCACAGAGCCTTAAGAGGAAGCCTGAACCCTTGCAGATGTCAGCAGCCATCTTGCTCCACTACATGGCAACAGACTTGGGTGAGGGAAGTAATTTACGCTTTATGGCCTGGTAACTGTAAACTTCTACCCCAAATAAATACCCTTTATAAAAGCCAACAGATTTCTGGTATTTTGCATCAACACCCCTTTGGCTGACAAATACACCATCTTTTAACACTTCGCTACATTTGTTATATCATATTCTCTTCCTCCTCCCTCCCTCCTCCTCCCTCCCTCCTCCTCCCTCTCCCCTCCCCCCTCCATATATCTTATAAACATTTGAGGATAGGTTGCATAAACCATGCTTCCTGAACACTTAATACTTTTATGTATGTTTCCTAAGAACAAGGATATTCACTTATGTAAGCTCATTAAGTACAGTTATCAAGTTCCAGAAATTTACCTTGATATAAAACATACAGTCTATATATTCTATTTTTTCTCAATTGTTCCAATAATTTCTGTGGTGGTTTGAAGTTGTATGTACCCTAGAAAAACACATTCTTAAAATTAATACATCCATGTGTGTGTGACCCCATTGTTAAGCACGACCTTTTTATGAGGTTACCTATAAAATTAAAGTGTGGCCTAGCCCAATCAGGATGGGTCTTAATCCTGTAACTGGAGTCCTTTATATGAAATGAAATTCAGACTGAGAGAAAACCACAGAAAGCCAAAGGATGGACATCGATGGATCCCAGAAGAGAAGGGAGAGACCAGGAGATGCCATGTGCCTTTCCATGTGACAAGTTAAGGACCAGGGGTGGCCAGCAGCGAGCACCAGAATGCCACAGTATTTGGGAAAAAAGTATCACCTTGATGACATCATGATTTGGACTTTTCCCAGCCTCAAACCATGAGCAAATAAATTACCATTGTTTAACCCAACCTATTTTATCGTATTTGATTGAACAGCCCAGGGAACTAAACAATGTCCTTTTGGGTCTTTTCTCGTCCATTATTACAGGAGATCCAGTCCAGGATCTTGTACTGAACTTAATTGTCCTTGTCTCTTTAGTGTATCTTTTTTTAAATTGTGGAAACATATATATTAATATAAAATTTCCCATCTCAACAATTCCCAACATGCTGTTCAGTGGGATTAATCACATTCACAACATTGTGCTATCCTCACCACTATTCATTACCAGAAATTTACCATCGCCCCAAAAGGTAACCCTGCACCCATTATGCATTAGCTCCCCCATTCTCCCTCCCTTAGTAACCTGTATCTACTTTCTGTCTCTATGAATTTCATACACTAGGTATTTAATATAAGTGGAATCATACAATATATGTCCTTTTGTATCTGATTTATTTCACTCAACATGATATCTTCAAAGTTCATCTGTGTGTGTAGCATGTGTCAGAATTTCATTCCATTTTTGGCTGAGTAATATTCCATTGTTTGTACATACCACATTTTGTTTATCCATTCATCTGCTTATGGACATGAGGGTTTTTACCTTCTTTTGGCTATTATAAATAATACTGCTGTTAACATTGGTGTACAAATATCTGTTCAAGCCCCTTCTTTCAATATTTGGGAATATATACCTGGAGGCAAGATTGCTGGGTTATATGGTTGTTCTATGTTTAACTTTTTAAGGAACTGCCAAAATGTTTTCCAAGGCAGCTGCACTATTTTACATTCCCACCAATAATGTACAAGGGTTCCTATTTCTCCATGCCTTTGCCTTTTCTTTCTTTCTTAATAATAACCATTCTAGTCGTGTGAGGTAGTATCTCATTGTGGTTTTGATTTGCATTTCACTAAGTGGGTAATTATGTTGAACATCATTTCTCTATCTTCTTTGTAGAAATATCTATTCAAATCCTTTGCCCATTTTTAATTGGGATGTTTGTCTTTCTGTTGTTGAGGTTGTAGAATTTATTTATATATTCTGGATATTAAACCCATATCAAATATATGGTTTCCAAATATGTTCTCCCATTTTGTACATTGTCTTTTCACTCTCTAGTATTGTCTTATGATGCCAAACATTTTTTAATTTTGATGAAGTTCAATTTGTCTATTTTTTTCTGTTTTTGTTTATGCTTTTGGTGGAAAGTCTAAGCATCCATTGCTTAATACAAGATATTGAATATATTTTCTTGTGCCTTCTTCTAAGAGTTTTCTAGTTTTGTCTCATATTAAATTGCTGATCCATTGCCATTTAATTTTTGTGTATGGTGTGAGGTAATCTCTTTATTATTTAATTTTTTCTGATCCCTGTTTATATATCTCATCTGTCTCAGGGATAGAGGAGTCACAGAATAGATTCCATTTGGAAATTGTGCATATGGTATGTGTATTTGTTGGGGACAACGAAGGTGGCATGTCTATTCACCTTCAGTGATGCCGGTAACATGCAACATGGCTGCCAGGGTTGAAACAACAGCTTAAGCTATAATTAGCCTTCTTCTTCAGTCGCGCCAAAAAGAATAGTTGGTGCCCAAAGTTCGCGCCAAAAGCACTAACCTCCGCAGCCACCACCTACCCTAGCAACAGCATCCACCAATCCTAAACCGCCACCCGTCCTTATTAGCCACCCCCTCTTCCTTTAGAGTATATATACCCTGCCTTTTCAATAAACTTTTGCAGCTTGATCAGAATCCTGTCTTGCTGTCGTTCTTCGTGTCTCTTGTCCCATACCATTCTTCCCTCATAGGAGCTGGAGCCCCAGTTGACTGTCCCGCGGGCCGGGACAGTATTCTTAGGAATCTTCATTCCCTTCTGCATATGGTGTGTGTGTGTGTGTATATGTGTGTGTGTGTGTTTGGGTAGGTTGGGGGAGGTCATATTGGTATCTCAGTAAAAATGACTGGGGCAGGAAGAATTCTATCCTGATATAAAAGGAAAGAAGGGAGGGAGGGAGGGAGGAAGGAGGAAGCAAGTCAATTCCCTTTTCCAGTATCTTGCTCTAGAGCCTGGTCATCTTTATTTTGTGGATGGTGACTTCAGTTCACAGAGCAAACACAGTGATTACACACATATACTTTATAGACTGCCATGTTCAGTGCTATAATCTTTATTTTATTTCCTAAGATGAGAGATATCCTGGTCTCTCTTTATGTGATACTAAAATCCCCAGAACCACCAAAACAGCCTGGAAAATTCCTTCATTGGAACAGCCTATGGGTCTTGACTTGCAGGATTCTAAAAGGAAGGGCTACTTAGGGATGCACAAGCCTGCAGGCAGACCTAAGGAACAATTGCATGGAAACTCATGTGAAGTTAAATTGGCAATCAGCTCTAGTATTTCTTATGTTAGAGCTGCCTATTGGGTAAATAATACGCATTTTATAAAAACATTCATAAATGTAAATTCACACAAGAGACTGAAATGGCTCCTTAGGGTTAAATGAAATACATATTAACAATACTTATTAACAGTAAATAGCATGCACTTTTAAAATGTGCTCAATGTGTATTTACATAATAGCCTGTAAGAGTTCCACTGTCAAGTAAATAATACTGTAGTCGCCCTTAAAAGTCTTTAATTACCTACAGTATTTGCAAAGTATGCTGTAATGGATTTCTGGTTTGTGTCAGCACTCCACTCTCTCCTTATATTTTTTCCTTTTCTTTTCTTCCCTGGTTTCAAATATATATAACATAATTTTAAATTGGCATTGAAAGAAACCATCCATCTGGGTAGAATAACCTTGAATGGTTCCACTTGTGTGAACAGGAGACTTTTTAAAGTGAGATGGCAATATTGGGCTGACATCGCATTCATAAAGAACATCTTATGAATGTAAACAAGCAAACAAAAAGGAGAGCAACTAAGGGTTGAGGGGGCAGTCAACTGTGGGCATACTATGCTTTGGTGAACTAGCACCAGTGTGCAGCTCTCTCCTTAGCTGTTGTGTGACCTCGTATCTCTTAGACCTATTTGCTAACCTTCCCCTGTATCACAGGGATCAGACCTCTGCAAAGTATGATTCCAGTCGCTCTTATCAACCAGTTTCTGACTCTTTAGAGTAATGGACAGTACTGGCAAGAGACTGGAAGGCAGGAAGGTGGTATAAATCATAAGATTTCTCCTTTTTCTCTTGGCTTCAGGCATAACGTACATAAACGGCTGTGGCATCCTACACCTCTGCTGTACCTTCCAGCCCGCCCTCCATGGCTCTAGCATTCAACTGAGTCCCAGGCTCTTGGGCTCCACTAGTCCTGCAGTTGCTTATCTCTGTGCTGCCTCATCTTCTCTTGGCTGGTCTTCCAGGTCTTCTAATCCCTACTACCTAATTCCCCACATTAAATTCTCCTTATTGAATTACCTTGTATGGTGAGTTTTGTTTCTTTGGATGGTCTCTGACTGATAAAACTGGCATATACAAGTTATCTTTTCTGATGGAGTTGTCAATGGGCTAAAATAGGTACAAAGAGATAATTTCCCTGCAAAATGTCTCCTCTGACTTCACATTAGACCTTTTAGAACCACCTGATATTAGTGTCTTTTCTAAAGGAAGGAGGCAAATTTAGACATTACATCTACGCATAACACAGTTAAGTCTAGAGATTTGGAGCCAACTACTTAAAAAGACAGCACTGTTCCAGAAATCTACTAACACACACACTGCCTATTGTATTTGACCAATTTTAGTCTTACCTTACTGCTTTGACATCCTCAGCATTAGGAGTGCCTAACTGTAAGACTTTTGCTTCTTGCTTGTTTGCCATAGCACCACTCCTAAGCCATGTAGTTATAATCTGAAATGACTTCAGCACACAGCAAGTAATAGAAGTCAGTGAAAAGAAGGTGGAAGAGATCATGAAAAAATGAAAAGTGTATTCCTTGACTAGACACCTTCAATTTTTGCTTCTTAAACTGATGATTCCATTTGAGCCATACGAAACACAACAGTGACTAGATCTTCCTCCAATATTCCCTCCCTGTGCCCTACTTCCATATTCCCATTTTTTTCCATGTGCCCCCTTACATATTCCCATTCTTTCTTTGCCATTCTTCCCACCACCACAATCACATTCTTGCCTTGGATTTCATGGATTCATGGGTCCTATACCACCCCCAAGTCAGTTAATACCCTACTGCCCTATGTTCTGTGCTTACCCTCAACCTCACTCATTTTTAGTCAATCCCTGTCCTTCCCATCCTGTCATGAGAAAAGTATAAAATTTAAAATAAACTATTAGAAATTCATTTTTGAAAGCTTAACAGAGTTAAAGTTTCCAATCTTATCTTATTAAAATTAAAACATACTCAACCACTCCACATTATATTTAATACTTTTATCAAGTATCACCATTGAAGGTACAGAGAAAGGGGGAAAAGACTGTTTTCTATGGGCCATTTTAGGTGTTTTAATTCATGGTATCTCATGCTACTCTTACCCCATAATCTTTCTCTATTTCTGATTGACTGTAGCTAAGAACAGTCTCCTGGAGGGAGGGGTTATATCTAAAGTAAGCGGGAGATGGGACAGGTGGGGAAAGGGACCAGAAACACCTCCTCTAGCTCAAGGTATTGTCTGGAGCTGAGCATTACTCTAGCTATGGATGTGGGCCCTCAGCCTGCTGAAGCCAGCACAGCCTGGGAAAATCCACGAGTCCAGTCTCTTCCATTCACCCATACTCGTTCATGATCTGCTCTTTGCCAGATCATTTTTACTGTTCTAAATACTGGGATTAAACTTGTGAAAACAATACACGAGGCCCTTTTGCTCATGGAAATTCTGTTTTATGGGGGAGGGGAGTTGTAGATGGACATTAAAACAAGTAAACAATTACATAAAAAGGCAATTTCAGAAAGTGATAAATACCACAAAGTTAATAAAATGGGATGATGTAAGAAAAAAATTAATGGAGCAAGAGACAACATTGGAGGGGGTGATGAGGCAGAACCTCGGGGGAAGTGATATTTGAATGATGGAATGAAGCCAGCTGTGTAAAACCCTTGAGGAGATGAGTTCCACGGGGCAGGAGTTTGGCAGATTTGTAGAACAGCAAGGCCAGCGTGGCTGGGGTCCTACGGAGAGACGAATAGTCACAGGTTTTAAAGTTAGGGGCACCACCAAGTGACAAGTCAGGTATGGTCTTTTAGGACAGGTAGGTGGTTTGGTTTGTATTCCAGGTATGTACGGACAAAGAAACTGAGGCCCACGAAGTGAAGTGACTTGCCAGGTTTCACACAGTTTGGTGGTTGAAGACATGAAAACCCAGTTTGGGATTCTTCACTCAGTGTCCACCACCTTTACCATTTCTGTAATACTCCTTCTGATATACTTGCCTGATTAAAATAACAGTCCCCACAGCAGGAATCTCTTGACCTATTTTTATTTTGTAAGGTTCTTGGCCGCAGAGGTGCTTTAGTATCAATTGATCTGTTCTTGTACTTATTTGACAGAGCAAAGTTCTGGCAGTCCTTTGGCACAGGAGCTGTCTAGGAAAACCGCAGGTGCTGTTGGAAGGGCAGAGTATATGTAAATCAGTAAGTGGCGTTTAGGTGTCATTCATCACCGGGAGTCTGCCTGAGCGCTAAGTGGAGTGACTTCTGAAGGTACTAGCCTCCACTGGAGCTGTAAATCTGAGACCATCCTTGCTTGTGATTATTAGAAATCCCCTGGCAATTTTCACAAGAGTTGAGGTGTTAATTCCAATGCTCTGGCCCAAATCCAGCCCTGGAAATTACTTTTTGCCTACCTAAATTACACTTAGACTTTCAATTGGAAATTAATTCTCGAGTTCTTTCCTGAAAAGCCTTACTGCTGTACTGCCAGAGTGACCAAGAATTTCTTCCTCAGCCCCTTTCCCCAGCCCACCCCCCAAAATGGTTGCACTTACCCACCTTGGTGCAATTTAGATATTCCCAACACTCTCTCTGTGTAGAAAATTGTTGCAAACACCCACAATTCTTTTTTTTTTTTTTTTTTTAGATTTTTTTTTTTTATTTTTTTTTCCCCCCCCCCCCCGGCTGCCTGTGCTCTCCGGGTCAGCCAACCACGCCGTGCGGGCGGGCCTGCCCTCACCAGGAGGCCCGGGGAACCGAACCCGGGGCCTCCCACATGGTAAACGGGAGCTCCACTGATCGAGCCACAGCCGCCTCCCAAACACCCACAATTCTGTATGTTCCTGGAAATAGGTTATACCTCCTTCCTTCCTCCAGAGTTTCAGCCTCAACACATTACCTCCCTTTAGACTGTTAGGACTAACTCATTATTGTTTTTCATTCCTAGTTTGACATTAGTCATTATAAGTAGCCAGGATGCCCAAGTAAGGCCTTTTCTCTTGGATACTCATTCTGTGTGATTAACCAGAGAGTTTTGCCTCTCTCTCTCTCTCTTTCTCTCTCTCTCTCTCTCTCTCTCTCTCTTTCTCTCTCTCTCTCTCTCTCACACACACACATGCACACACTAGCTCTTACACACTCTCACACACTCACACAGAGACACCATTCTTTATCCTACTTCTCTGCGTTGTAGGTTGGGATATTTTTCCCTCTCCAAAAGCACTTCTTGTCATATAACATATTATGTATTTTACTCATTTATTTACCACCCCCCTCCAAATTTAGAATATAAGCTCAATAAGTAGGATTTTTTTTTTCACCTCATTCATTTACTTCAATCTCCCAGTACTAAAAACAGAGTCTGGCATGTAATAATAGGTGTTCAATAAATATGCGTTGACTAAATGACCTGATAAATAACTCCCTCCAATCTGGTGTTGGGTGACAGGCAAGAGATGAAATCAGTTTGGACACTCAGAGTATTGTTCATTCATTCATTCATTATCCATTCATTTGATAACATTCATTAGTGCCTCTACTACATCAGGAAAAGTGCAACATTTGGAAGATGAATGGGCATGGTCTTGGTCTGCATGGAGCTCTTGATCTAGATAAGAAAAATGTGTATGGAACTATCTGTAAACTAGTGGGATAAAAGCTAATCTCCAGAGATCTGTTAGGGAATGGTAAAGCCTGTAGAATTATGATGCAGTACTGTTCATGGATAGCTCTACTTGATAATTCCTCTTCAAATTTAATAGCAGGGGAAAAAAAATCTCATTCCTAAATAAAGTCAAGATTCTTCTTTTTATCAGAGAACAATATCTATTGTGTTTCCCTTTCAGCCTTTGCTGCTAGTCAATGAAGCTCTAAATGTAATATTCAATTGAAGACAGAGCTGTATAACTACTATCTAGCAAATTTGTTTCCTTTTCCCAATCTAATACATGATTATATTAGTCACATATATCCACCAATATATAGTAGACATTAATGTATTTTCACATTCATAATTATATCCATTTTTATTCATTCAATTATATCCATATTCATAAATTCATATTATAAATACATAATTTTATATGTGAATTATATATTTATGTATAATACACAATACTATATAAATATATGATTTCTGATTGCTTTCTCTACTTATATTTTAATTGTCCCATTATAAATATGTGGGCACATGTGTTTTGTTGTTGTTTAAGCTGCTTTAAATTCTTTATAGAATCTGTAGGGCATAGATGATAATTAAAGGCTCATGAAGTCAGATACTAGAGATGAAATAATTCACCCTACTGATTTCTTAGTTTTAATTTTCTTTAATTTTTAAAAATTCATTTACTTTAAATTTGTCTTGCTTTATTTTATGTATTCTGGTAAGCCACCTTAAATATACCTTAAATCCCTTCTGAATCAGGGTGGGAAATGCATACATACTAAATAATACATATATATATACTAAATAATAGTATCTGAAATCATGTTTGTGCATACAGTGCTTCCAAGCTAGCATCCTAGACTCACTGAATCTAAAACTTCAATCATCAGTTGTGGAATCTGAATTTTTAATAAATTCCTTAGTGATTCAGATACCAGGATGAATCATCCCTTGGATTCATGGATGGTGGAAGCATCCCTTTTTTTCACAATAAATCCATCCTCATTCTACTTCTACACACATGGTATCATCCAACCCATATCCAAATCACAGGTGAAATGAATCATAATTATGCATATTTCTATTAGGTCAAGTTGCTATAACACCATAACCCTTGTCTGATAGCATTGGCTAGTACTTCTAGCACAATGTTTGACAGTAATTCTTGATGTAAGGGAAATAGCCATAGTATTTTCCATTGAGTTAGATTGATTTGGAAATGAGTTTTATTTATCTATATATCTACCTGGATTTGGATATAGATATATTTAACCCTGTTAAGATAGCACTCATAAATTTCTATTTTTACTGGGTGTCTTTTAATAAGAATTTTGGTTGAATTTTGTTGGACTTTTTATCAGCATCTAGAAAGATAATCATATGATTTTTCTCTTTGCATTATAAATATGGTAAAGATATCATAGAAATTTCTGTATTTGGACCATTCCTGCATTTTTAGAAAAGTTCACTTGTTCATGGTTCATTATTTCTCAATGTGTTGTTGGATTTTCTTTGCTAATACTTTATTTAATATTTTTGCATTGACATATACCTAAGATTGGTCTGCAGAGCTGTGTGTGTACTAAATTTAGCAAATCTAAAGCCAGCATCGATTTAATGAGAAAACACTAGAAACACTTCCCTAAAGCCACAAAAAAGCACACTATTATAAAAAATTTAGGGGAGAGAATTGGGAAAAAAGTAAACCTGTCTGTATTTATAGATGATATAATGTAAAATCCATGAGAATAAATGATAAAATTAACACAAAAAATGAATCACTAAGTAGTGTACTCTAGGATTAACATAAAACCAGTAGTCTTAATATGTATAAACTCTAACCAGTTACAAGATATAATGGAACAAAAATCCTGTTGCATGTCAGCAATAAGATACTTAGAATTAAAGTTAACAAGAAATAGTCAAAATCTCTAAAAGGAAAATTGCGAACAACCTCTGGAAGGCATTAAATTAATCTTCAGTAAATGGAAAGACTCATTTTGTTCTTGGTGGGCATCTCACCATTATAAAGATGCTACTTCTCAAGTATATAAAATAAACTCGAAAAATTAGTTACAATAACCCTGAAAAAGATGAGAAACGATAGAGATTAGCCCTTCCAGATATTAAAACATGCTATAAAGTCCCTATTATTCAAACAGTATGGCCAGAACGTATACACTGACATTCCAGGGGACACACAGGTCATCTGGCAGGCCTGGGGTTTGAATCTGGCCATGACTGACCTCCAAGCCCATGCTTTCCTGCCACGGCTCACTTCTGTGGTTGGCGGCTACAGGGACTGTGGCAGGCTCCAGCTGCAGCGTGTTTTCAGGAGCATCTGCTGACCTGGTTGCAGTGCTCTGGTACAAGGCTTGGGGGACATACCTGGGCACCACCTACCTGGGACCTGGTCGCTGTCTGGGGATGCTAGCAAGGCACCCATCCTGTGTCTTCACATTAGGAAGTAACACTGCAAAGCCACTGACGTTTGCTCTGAAGGTTTCTGTGGGATACCTCCTCTTTAATTAAAAAGGTTCTAGCAGGAAACAAAACAAAGTATGGTACTGGTGCATGAATAGGCAAATATAATAATGAACAGAAAAGGAAATATAGAAATAGATCCAGTCTATTTAGTGTATAATGAAAGTGTCATCTCAATTCATCAGAGAGGCAAAATAGATCCATACCATCCACCATACACCAGAACAAACTCCTAATGGATAGGAGTCTAAATGTAGAAAACAAAACTATACAAATGTAGAAAACAAAATCATATAAGCACTCCATGAAAATAATCAATTCTTTATAACCTAGAAGAGGAGAAAGCCTTTCTAGCTATGATTTAAACACACACATGCAACAGAAACAGTAAAAATAAATAAATAAAGATCACTAAATTCAATGATATAAAAAATTAAAATAAATTGACATAGCAAGGAGCACTATAAGCAAAATCAAGACAGAGTGGCAGCAGGGAGGACTCCCACAGCTGGATGCCTGTAGCTTCTGGAAACTTGAATCAGAAGAAAGCACCGTTGTTAGTGACAAGTAGCATGAGACTCACCCTTGAGGACAAGGGTTACTTCTAGGGGAATGTAAGGAGGAGAAATGCAGTGGAGAGGAATTGCCCAAGTGGGATTCTAAAGAATTAGAGATCTTTTATTCCCAAATCTGAAAGTGGTTCTATAGGTGTTTGGTTTCTTGTATTTCCATTAAATATTCAAATACATTTTGCAATTTTTTTCTGTAGCTATGATTTAGTTCACAGTAATGAACACCTTTAGCAAACTCTCCTTACATTCTCTTCTTCTTATTTATGAATTACAGTTCTTTTCATTGTTTACTGACTCAGATATTCAGTCACGTTTCAAATGGTCAATTCAAAAACCCGAGATGCAGATGTGGCTCAAGCAATTGGGTTCCCACCTATCACATGGGAGGTCCCGGGTTCAGTTCCTTGTGCCACTTGGAGAAAGCAAGCTGGCATGACTGCCAGGCGCTATGAGCTGGTGCAGCAAGATGATGCAACAAAGAGACAAAGAGGAAAGGCAATGAGAGACACAACAAACCAGAGAGTTGAGGTGGCTCAAGTGATTGAGTGCCTTTCTTCCACATGGAAGATCCTGGATTTGGTTCCTGGTGCCTCCTAAAGAGAAGATGAACAGACACAGAGAGTCACACAGCAAAAAAAATGGACACAGATAGCAGAAAGCGAGCACAAACAACGAGGTTGGGGGGGAGGGGGAGGGGATAAATAAATAGAAGGAAAGAAAAGCCCTCCTAGATAGTATTAACTTTTTAAAAGCTGGTATAAAGCCACATATTCATGAAAAGCCCAATTCTTAAAAATATTGTCCAGAAAAAACTGAAAGGAAACACTTTATAGTGTTTTCCATATTTCTACCATAAATATGTATGTCTTTTACAATTGAGAAAATATATATATATCCAAAAACACTAATAAAAGTAACTGAAAATTAAGAAACATAGAGCAAATTGACTGGTTCTGAGAGATTAGAATTTATTTTATAATAGGACAGGAAGTAATCTATACCCTGATTTTCCATAGTTCAAAGAGAGATATCTCCTGGGAAGAGAGCAATAAAAATATATACTTTTTTAAAAAAAGTAACATTTGCTTTTGTTGTATCTTGTGATCATATGCATTCTCTTAGGTTGGCAGAGCAAAAAATTTCCTGATGAGTGATTTACTAAGACTCACACTTATTGGAAACCTCTTGGGTTCCAGGCACTTTCCTGGACCTTTATGTTACCTCATTATTCCTCTCAGTAACCCTATAAACTAGGTGGCATTTTCCCATTTTATGCATGAAGAAACTGAGGAATAAAGAGGTTAACAATTGTGCCTTAGGTCACACAGCTGCTAAATATTTAGCAGAGCTAGAATTTGAATCTCAGTCTGACACCAAATGCCATGCTCCCTTCTCAATGCTCCTAGTTGAGCCAAGACCAGAATACAAGCCTTCAGATTCCCAGTTCTCTATTTTCTTCACATCAAGCTGACTCCCTGCAGTGCTAAGATAATGCTCTTAGAAACATCTTTAATGGTTGTTTTGACACCCTGTTAAACAGAATTTCCTTCAGACTAAACATTCTTGGCAAGGCAGTGGTTTGCCCGAGTGCTTTGTTAATTTTGAGGTGCAATATAAACGGCAGGCCTTATTACATGAGGTAATGCAGCAAGGTGGAAAGGGCACCTGGCACAAGCCAGAAGTTCTGCTTCAGAATTCCGCACCACTGCTAACTCGCTTTTTGATGACGGGGTGCATTTAACATCTAAGCTTGACCCATCTACGTACCCACCTAGCTGCTTGCACACCTCCCTCCCTCCCTCCCTTACAGAGCAGTTGTGAGCATAATTGGTGAAATGAACAACTTTTATTTTATAAGGGTACACAGGAAAGAGATTTATTTTTTCTTTCATCACTGCCTTCATGCTTCCTCCTTGGGATTTCCCTTTCACATCCCTTGTTAACCTCTGGGGGCCTGTTGCCAGAAAGAACCAGTTACTCATGGTATAAGAACAGTTTAATCTTGATATTTTTAATAATGGAGTCTGAAAAAAATCCAGTTCAGTCTTACGTGAAAATTTCAATCTCATAACCAATTCAAGGCCCTTTGGAGGGTCTACCCGTTCCCTTCCTTTCTGTCCACCTCTCTGAAGTTAGGGGTTAGAGAGGGAGAATTCACCGGAAGAATCCAAGTCTGTTCACTCACTTGGTGCCCTCTAGGGGGCAGCACTTGAGGCTGACTTTCCCCTGGTGCTCTGTGGGAGTTCTTCAGAGCTGTCATGCCTGAGGTGAATCTGCTCTCCAGCTGAACTCAGAAACTCAGCAACCCCAGGCCACTGAGACCCTCCATACATGCAATTTTTACTGTTTTACTGTTGGAGTACTCCCAAGGGGAAAATTAGCAAAATGGTTCAAGTCCCCACTTTCTGGGGCTCTCTTGGCCCATGGTAATAGTGGAGCCTGCTCCCCTGCTTTTCTCTCACTTTACCCTGCAGTTTATTTCCGATTTCCTTTTTCTTTAGCTTCTCACATAGGACATAGGAAGATACAGCAGGTCCGCTGTTTAAACAGACACCCAGCAGGAAATGAGATGCCAGTTTTATTTTCCTGCAAACCTCAGTCTCTAGAAGTTATCCTTGGAGCACTCTCCCTTGGCTTATTTGGAGGGGTGGACCTTCCTCCCCCTGAGAGTGCTGGTGACCTAGTCTTCTGATTCAAGCCTTAATCTTTCCCCAAATTCCCTGTCAGCATCTCTTACAGAGGCTGGGAGGGAAAGGGGTCATGGCCACTGTGCCAGATTTACTGTTTTTAATAAGAACTGCAAGGATGTGTTTAGGATCTTTAGCTGTTCTCTTTAGATAGAAGTGGTACTTAGCATCTGTTATTCTCAGTTTAGGGATTTTTGCCTCAATTCTCGGACAAGGAAAGAGTCCCATTTAACATTTTGTTACATTAGGATCAACCAATAGTTTGTATAAAATAGAGTGAAAACAAGGAAGCACTCTTGCCACTTGTCACCCAAGGGCATTATCTGATTTGTTCAATGAACGAATGTATGCACTAGGCACTGCGCTAGGCTTTGAAAATGCAATGACGAAGACAGCATTAACCTTGCTCCCAAGAATCCTGAATGAGACTATTGCAGGAAACCAAAGAAAGCATTAAAATAAAATCGATCAAGGTGACTCTAGAGAGCTACCTAGTTCCTATAATTGCAGAGAGGAAGTACTTAATGTTATGAGCAAGGAAAATATTTTGAGGAATATTAATGCTATTAATATTATTACCACTTCAAACAATATAGATAATGATAATAGCAATAATCTAACATACAGTTATCAGTTATTGAATAAATAGCCATGTACAAAGAGTAACTGAGGGCTTTATGTGGATTATCTTATACAGTCATCACAGTAAATTTATGTGAGATAGATTCTATTATCCCCATTTTTACAAACTAGAAACTAAGGCTTAATATCTGTTTTTCTACTATTCCTGCACTCTTTTTTTCTTTTTTAGAGAAGCTGTAGGTTTACAGAATAATCATGAATAAAATACAGAATTCTCATATACCACCCTATTATTAATACCTTGCATTGGTGATGTACATTTGCTACAATTGTTGAAAGCACATTTTTATCTTTGTACTATTAGCTGTAGTTCACAGTTTAACTTAGGCTTCACAGTGTAGTGTAGTTCCATGGATTTTATTTTTAATTTTTATTCCGTTACCATATATTCAATCTAACATTTACCTTTTAATCACATTCAGATATATATTTCAGTGTTGTTAATTACAGTCACAATGTTGTATCCCTACACTCTTAACCATTAGATAATACCATCTCCTTGGAACCATGGCTTGCAGGCATATTGTGAGGTAGAATAAATGCTTTTTTGATAGCAATGTTATTAAAATAAAGAAAGCTGAAAAACAGAGGTTTAATAAAAGACTTTGTTCTTCTGGGTGGAAGAATGATTAGATTTGGGTCCCAACCACCCCTCGACAGGACTGTCTAAAAGAAGAGATTTGGAAACTTGTCTTCATTTGAGTCTCCTCTCCACAGGAAAGGAAGGTTCTATTTCCAGACATCTGCCTTCCATTGTCTGCTTCCTGTTTATTCCAATTGGCTGACAGAACAGCATACTCAAATGTTGAGTTTCTGCTCCTCGTGAACTTTACCAAATGTGAGGTTGCCAGTTACTATAGGTTGAAAATAGCACCAGTATTTAGCCAAGAGTATTCAGAATTGGCAAAAGACTCTTTTGGGTTTTTTAAAGAGCAGATGAAAGGAGGTAGAATTTTCAATAATGCCTAATAGTAAATAAAACTGAAGAAATGAACCTCTAATATTTAAACACACACATACACATACACAGTATATTAAATTGTATGAATAGCCCCTCTTTTCTTAGCTCACTAAAAATAATTTCTCAGAACCTTTGAAAGAGAAAAATGGTACTAAATCTGACTTTCTCGAAATCCTTGTCACTTGAAATCTTATGAAGGTGCTTTATGCAATACTGAATAAGTGGAGTCTTCTTAAAGGGTAGGCTCCACAGCAGAAGGAATGCTGTCAGAGTTGCAAATGGTGGATGTTTAAGAATTATCACTGCCAAAAATTTAATCTAACAATTTTAACTAGCACAGTCCCAAAGGCCAAACATCGAAAGAAATCAGACTATAAATCCTGTCTCCCAGTAGAAATGCTTCCATGGATTTGAAGAATGCTAGAACTGAAAAAAGTCAGCTTGAAAGACCTTTTCTTTTGCTTTACAGACAAGGAAACTGAGTTACAGAGAAATTACCTGAATTGCTCAAAGGCAGCCTCTTTGTGACAGAACCACAAAAAGAACCATAACTCCTAGTGAATCATAACCCAGAAGACAGCTCTTTATCCATTTTAATGGACATTTAAGTACAAGAACATAATAGTGTTGGACCTCTGTTACAAGAAAAGTATATTCTGTTCTAGTAAACTGTATAACAATTTAAAAAGAGTTTTAAAAATTTCTTTGCAGGAATATGGACATTACAAAGGTGAAATAATACTTTGTCTTTTTCTTATTTTTTGTTCATCTGTTTGGCTTCATACATACTGGCTTGCAAATCCCTGGTTGTCTAATACTTTCTCTTCCTATTTAATTTTAGAATAGAGATAATCCAACAGATTTGGTGGTTACTTTTTTTTTTTTTTTTTTTTTTAAGTTTTCTTAGGATCTTTATGTGTGTGTGCTATGCGATTGTTTTGCTTTTACTTTCTTGTAGAGAGAGAAACCAGAAATGTTTAAGAGATAAAAAATATAATTCAGAATGATAGGAAACTATCACTTCTGAGTTCGGAGTGAAAATCAGCTTGTCTCCGTTGATGGCTATGTTTTCCATTGCCACATCTCTGAATTTCCCTCTGAAATCTCATTCTTTTCTGGAAAAAAAGCACAAATCTTCCAAATGAGGTGAAGACAGAGTGAATATGAAAAACACAATGAGATTTTTACTTGACTGACCACATGCTTTAGCAGTCCTCAAAGAAAAAGGAAAATGGTGATTATTGGTATATGATATAGGACAGACATGTAGTGAAAAGACACTTGGGATAGTGGGAAAAGCAACTCACAAAATGGTGGGTACACTATGATTCCAACAGCATAAAACAGTTTGAGAAATGGGAAAGACTGGAAGATAATATGTAAAATGAATACAGCAGTTGTGTTGAAGTGTTAAAATCATGGTTGATAATTAATTCCCTCTAATTCTCAAGTTTTTATAATGTTGTAATATAAAAGAAAGAAGACAACACATTGTGTATCTGTGGGGAGGAGGGTAGTTAGCACTTTAGGGCCAGCTTAAACTGGATTCAAATCTCAGCCTTGAATAGTTATAACTGTGGCCTTCCACATTAGAGCAGATTTAGCATCTCTGATCTTCAGTTCCTTATTACATCAATTGGAATAATAGCAAAAACTGTGTGTGTTCTTGTGAGGATGAAGAATTCAGATAATATATTATCTGTGCCCAGCACATATTAGGTGTAGAGTTAATAAAAACTTACTATTATTTTTACTACAATTTTTTTTAAGGCTTACTTTTTCCCCCCTTATTTCCCCCTGCCTAGAGATGGCTCCCTCACCTGTCTGCTTTTCTTCCTCAAGAGGCACTGGGATCTGAACCCAGGGCCTCCCATGTGGGAAGTGAGTGCTCAACTGCTTGAGCCACTTCTGCTCTCTGCTCCTTGTTATGGCTGTTTGTGGCTCGTTGCGGCTTGTCTTTTTTAGGAGGCACCGGGAACTGAACCTGGGACTTCTCAATTGCTTGAGCCACATCCACTTCCCTACTACAATTATTTTTAAAGCAGTCTACTGTGCACACATCAAAATAGAAAATAAAAAGAGCATTTGGGAAAAAAGATTGATGGATGTATCCTGTGTGTGATATGTGCAGAAGGAAAATTTTTCTAACAGAACCCCATCAGAGAACAAGAGATAACTTGTAATATTATTTAAGGGTTCAGACAGAATCTGCAGAGGGTTCCTTTTTCTATCAAACCTGCAAAAATATACTGAGCACAGTTATGAAACAAGCATGTACTTGATGGCATATGGAATGTCAAGATAAAGCACAATTCCTGGCCTGGAGTGATTCACTGTCTGGGGCGGGGGGGGGGGCGTGCATGTAAATTTGTTCACAAGTAACCACAGGACAAAGAAAAAAAAATGATTACAGAGGAGAACCAACATTTATTGATTTCTTAACTTTGTGAAACATTATGTCAAACAATTTAAACAGAAGCAGGTATCATAATCCCTAGTTCACCAATCCCAAGAAAGGCTAAGTAAATTCTCTAAAGTCACACAGGGAGAGAATGGTGGTACTTGGAGTTAAACCCATAGCAACTGAGGTCAAAGAGTGAGATCTTTGCTATAAGAAGGCAGATGAAGAGAGGTTGATTCTGTCAAGGAGGAGACTGAGTAGGGGAAAGAAAACGTGGCCAGGGAAAAAGCAGCTTTTTGGGTGGGTCTTTGCTGTGTAGGTGGGATTTTGATAATTATGGAGGAAGTATATTGCAAGTGGAAGGAACAGGGTGAGGCAAGGCAGGGAGGCAAGAAAATGCAGTGACCCTAATATTAATGAGAGTCTGATGTGACTTGATTCCAGGGTTCATGGAGGAGGGCATATGGGGTGAAATTGGCACCACAGAATCTAACCTCTCAAGTGAGTCAATCCACACAACTTAATTCTGAAGGACCAATCAGAATTAAGGAGACCACTCTTGGAAACAATCTGGATCATTCTTTCACAACTAAAATAAAATTTAGAAATTCAATCTCTAAGACATTATGAGAAGATATTAAGGAAATATTTAGCTGAGCAAAGGGAAAACATTTTTAAAAAATCTTATATAAAGGCATTGATTCTGAACTCTTCAAAAGAGATGCCATGTTTCAGAAATATGTATTTATTTCTTGGTGGGAAATTGTAAATCTAAAGTAATCCATAACAAAATTAATTTGGTCATAAGATGGCAATTTTAGTCCAGACAAGTAGAAGTTAGAAACCTTAGAACAGCCGTGGGCTAAATAAAGGCATGTCTGCAAAATTCCAAACAGCTGTCTGTTGGAGGCAGCACAAAAATGTGGATTCAGTAAATAGAGTTTCCTCTTTTCCTTTGTATATTAGACTGTCTCCAATTGTTCTCCAATAGCAGGCTCTAAGACCAGCCAAATGTAAGACAAAAATATAGTCATCTATCTTTCTCCCTGTTTCTCTCTCTCCTCATCCATTCATCCATCCATCCATCCATCCATCCATCCATCCATCCATCCACGTGAAAAAAGAAGTAAATCAGAATATATCAGTGGCATTGAATCTATAGGCATCTACTTGAAATAGAGGTAAATCAGAATATATCAGTGACACTGAATTTTTAGGCATCCATGAAATAAGAATCAAGAGAGTCAGTGGCCAGGAAATAGGAAACCATAGTAAAGACAGACTTCAACCAACCAAAAATTAGATACATTTGCCTCATGGGCCCCATAGTGAGGAAGTTCATGTGTTGCTATAACCGATGCAATGATAGCCATGTCTAGTGGAGATGGGCCCCAGGAAAAACAGTTCAGGCATTCTGTAATGAGAAACTATGCCAAGAAGAAGAAATTCAAAGTCCTGTGAAACTCTCTTGGGCTGGAATTCTGCTTCTCACCAACTTTCTTTCACTTTGTCTGCCAGTCCCTCTTCTCTCCAAGCTATGAATTCACAGTCAGGCAGCGTCAGTACATACGGTGTGTTGCAGTGAAAATGCAAACACATTTTCTGTAATGAACATATGGAAGACTCCAGTTTAAAAGAGTTCTGATTCTATCCCGAGCATGTTATTGGCTATGGCTGCAGAGAAGCAAGCAGCAGACAGAATCAGGAAACGTGGAGGCAAGAAAGGAAGGATGTGTACTTGACTGCCGTTTCAGGATCCTGAGTTCTCCCATCCCATGCTGCAGTCTCTTTCAAAAAGCAAATTGATTTGGCTTGCTTTTTCTTGATTCTTAATGCATAGCTTTCATTCTATAGCCTGTGACCTTATATAAGGAGGAAAAAATAGGAATGCAAACTGTGTGTCTTGAAAATTTTATACAGATATCAGTATTTAACAAATTTTAATTATAAAAAATTTAAAATATTCAAAAATTGAAATAAATATACACTTATACTCCCTCATATCCATTTCCATACCTAACAGTTATTAATAATTCCTATTTTTTGCTTCATACATATGCATTATACATGTGCATAAATGTAAGTATATACATATACACCCTTAAAAGTAAAAACGTTCTCACACAAACCCCTATGCAAGCCATTTGTATTTGTGAAAAGCTTTTTCTTGCCTTGCTATCAGTCTCACTAGGGTAATACTGATTCAAAACAACAATAAATTAAAATCGTGTCTCTCCCCAAAATCAAATTACTTGTTTAAATGTCAACTCAAGAGTGTTTTCCTTCAAGATTCATGTTTTCATTGTGATGTGGAGGAAGACATATATCCTTACAGATCTGTCAATGATGAACAAAGTCATGGGAAATGTTGGGAGTCAAAGAAATAGCATTACTGTTGACTGCCCAGAGATAACTAAAGGTCATGGAAGCAGCTGTCAGGGTGGAACAGTCTGGAAACAGCAACCATCTACTTAGTCAAGGATATTACCACACAAATAAAATTGTACCTGCTGAGATGTAATAATTTCTCCTCCAACAATGAGCTTTTCGTGTAGTATGACCAGATGCTTTGGAATAGATGTACAAGAATTTATAACCTTCAGTCTTCCTTAGATTTGTTATTGTAGGGAAATTTTTCGTTTATGCTGAATGAGAGCTGTTTTATTTTGTTTTACTACATGATGAAGGAGAATGACAATATGTGTAAGGATTGAGATAGATTACAGAAAATTCAGGACAAAGTGTAAGACAACATCAAAGTTTTGTGTATCTGTCCCATATTGTAGGAGACTTAAAAATCTGTTGGTTGCCTCTCTGAACTTGAAATGAGCCTCTTTAAACTTGCTTTCTAACTGAATGTCCCAATGCGTGCCTGTCCTCTCCTGTTGACTACTTCTTTGTAGGAACTTTGCTCACATACCTACTTCACTGGGTTCTTGAATAAGGGGAAGGTCATTTCCAAGGGGAACAAAGAATGGCTTTCTCCAGGAATACTTTTATTTTCTTTAGATGTGGGATTTCAAAACTTGGAAGCAATGACACAGGAAGCCAGTTAGGCAGTATTCCTGTGCAGTAAGCTGAAATCTGGAGGCTTTCTCCTTCAAAGACCTTTACACTCTCTCTGCCAGGCCTATTTTAGCTCTATGTGTAAGTCTGACTGGATGAGGTATCAGAAAAGAATAGTTTCCTTGGGCCTGTGAACAGGAAAGCTTAGCAAGTACTACCATTAAAAAAAAAAAAAAATTGCATAGTTTGAATCTTTCTAATTTCTCTACTCCTTGTCTTTCTATTTAGTCTCTGAGTTCTTAAACCACATTTCAGACATTTTCCTCAGAATGCTATGGAAAAATGGGACTATTTTATGAATAGGGGTCTCTCAGGAGGGCCAAGTTATATTTATACGATGTCTATTTCTGCATACATAATGATTCCTACCTTAAATGATAAAATTTACTTTCAAAACTCTTTTCTATCTGCATAGTAGTCTGAACTGATATCATTACAGAGCTTATCATGAAAGATTTTATCTACTTATGCAATTTCAAAGTCTGGAAAGCTATAGTGAATATGGTAGACTCTCAGCATTCACAGATTTCGCTGTCACAACTTTGATTATCTGTGCGAAATGCTCACGACCCATGACATAAAATGACTGATAATTTTACTGTAGCAAGAAATTAAGTTGGCATAGACTAAGATACTCATTTGTATAAAAGTTACTTTATTAGTGAAAGCAACTAACTAATCACACAGCAGTTGCATCTCAACAAGAGTTTATGACTATATGTTCTTCACTCAGTTTCCTCTCTGCAGGAACAAAAATGGAGTGTTTTGTGAGAAAATGTAAGTCAGATGAAAAAATGAATTTCGAATAAAAGTTGAAAACACTGGTTACTTTGCAAATTGAGGATACATGATAGAAAGGTAGGAGTCAAGGGTGTTCTGTAGTAGGTTGGCATAGCAACATGATCCCACTAGTGGTACACACATGATATCTTCATAGTAGAGCAGTGAGGACATTCCTTAAGATGCCTTCATTATCTGATGTCACAGAACAAGGGTTTTTATACTGTTACACATTTGGGAAGAAAAAGTCCCAATTATCAATTACAGCTCACAGGATCTGCTATTCTGGCCCACCCCTGCTCTTCTCAGGCTGCTGGAGATCTGCAGGGAAAAAATAAGGCTCATGCCATCTCCTAAGCTTTGTTTTAAAGGAAGGATAACAATGGGACATGAGATCTATGAGAAGAATCAAGAAAAAAATAGAGGACTAATAGACTGCACCTATCAAACAGAATTATATTCATCAGAAAAAAATAAGGTTAGATTTTTAAAAATGGGGAGAAGCATTGGAAGCATGATTTCTTTAGGAAAAGAAAGGCCAGATAGAGAGAAAGAGGAATATATCATGGAAAAGAAAGATAAAAATCTAATCTAGCAGAAGATTTATCCCTGGAAACAAAAGAAAATTGTGGACAAGAAATGCATTTCTCATGGAAATAAAAGTACATGGCTCACCAAAAAAATACAATGAGGGTAGAGAATGGAAAGCTGAGGGTTACACTGTGCAGAATTGGTTAAAAGGTTGTTTGTAAATATTTGGAAATGAATGGAAATGTTGAGAGCACATCATGGGGTTTGTGACTAGCAGAGCTATTATAAGGGTGTGACAGTGGTTGAAAGGGAAAGTCTAAGGACATGTATATTACTAAAAGGAAAGATAAAAAATGTAATATGGGACTGTTTAACAGTGAAATCTCATGTAAAACATGAATATGGGTGATATTGCATATATAAAAATGTTTTTACAAAATATAAATACAAATAAACCAGAGAGAAGGAAACAGAAAAGCAGCTATGTGTGGCAGGGGAAGCAGAGAGAGACTGAGAGGTGATGAGTTTTGTTTGTTTGATTGGTTGGTTTTTGTTTTTTATTATTATTACTATTGCTGGAATAATGAAAATGCTCTAAAAATGATTGAAGTGATGAATGCATAACAGTGTGACTATACCAAATACCACTGATTGTACATTTTGGATGGATTTATGCTTTATCAATATGTATCAATAAAATTGATGTGTTTAAAGAAAAAGGACATGAGCTCGGCAAGACTAGAGATCAAAGAGGAAAAGGAAGAGCTTAAACATGAGCTCTTTTACCAGCAAAATTAAATGAAAAAGAAGCTGGTAGAGCCAAGAAAAGGCAATGTGACCCTGGAAGAAAAGCTTCCTTTCATGAGAAACAACAAAATACCCAGAAATAAACCAAATGTTAAATATGCAGATCCATTTTGAAGAAAAGATCACATTCTATTTGTATATATGTATAAACATACATTATTCAGGAATAGGAAGACTCAATAAAATTAAGATGCTGATACTGCCTAAAAATCCTCTAAAGTCAACTAAACCCCCCCCAAAATTAAAACACTATTTTTTAAGTTGACAAGAATATCTCCAAATTCACCTGGAAGCATAAATGTACATTAATAGCCAGGAACATTTGAAAAGAAAATCAATGAGTTAAGACTATATATTAAAATATATCATAGAGCCACAATATTTAAAACAGCATGGTTACAGATCCAAATATACATGAGTGCTCATTGTAGTTTGGAATAAGAAAAAGTTAGCATTTCCCACTGATTTAAATGGCCAACAAAAGATTGAACTAGATCTCAGGGTGTCTTCCATCTTCTTTACATTATAAGATTTTTGTCCTTTAGGCTTAAATGTATCCTTGTTACTCTCTCTATCATCAAAAATCCAAAAATATTGTGTTAAACCACTTGATAGCCAATATTCTATGTATCTCAAATATATATTTGTTTCCTGTTGCTGCTGTAACAAAATGCCATAAATTTAATCACTTAAAACTATACAAATTTATTCTTTTAAATTTCTAGAGGGCAGAAGCCCTAAATGAGTCAGGATTAAAATCAAGCTGTCATTGGCAAGACTGCTTCTTTCTGGAGGCTCCAGGGGAGATTGTTTTCCTTAACTCTTCCCATTTCTAGAGGTCATCCTCATTCTTTGACTCGTGACCCCACATCACACAGCCTGTCCTCCCTCTATTTCCATTATCACTTTTTCATTCTGACTCTGATCCTCCTGCCCCCTTCTGAGGAGGATCTCTGCGATTTTATGGAGCAATCTGGATGATCCAGGATAATCTCTCCATCTCGGAATCCCTCATTCAGTCACAACTACGCAGTCTCTTTTACTATGTAAAGTAGCATATTCACAGGTGTCTGGGATCAGGATGTGGCTATTTGGGGGGGGGAAGGGGGGGATTGTTCAGCTCACCACACTCTCCTTTGTTATCTTAACTACTTAGTTATAAAACACTGAGAAACCAATGCCAGTTATAGCCACATATTTCCATACATTTGTGACACTGAAGAAGTGATAAAAGTTTCCTGGATGCGCAGTCTTACATGTATCATTAGCTTCTTCAGTTCAGCTTTGTTTTTTAGGAAATTGATAGACAATAAAAAAACTACCTTGCTCAGTGAAAAAATGAGAAAAAGTTATGAAATATTTTTCTTTTCTTTTATATTCAGTCATTTCAGACTTATACATCTAATAATCATTATTAGAATAATAATGGTTAATATTTATTAAGTGCTTACTCTGAGTCAGCCATTGTGCTCATTGAATTGCATGAATTATCTCGTTTACTCTTAATCATCCTATTGTAAGAGTAGTTTCCACAACTGGCAGATAAAGAAACTGAAACAAAAAAGGAACTTAAAAAGTTGCTCGCAGTCATACATCTAGCACAGGGATTCTTAACCAGGGGACAAATTTCAGGGGGTCCATGAGCTTGACTTGAAAAAAATCAACTTATTACCTTTATTTTCTCTGGCCTCTAAATAAAATCCAGCATTTCCTTCACTTATGAATGTATGCAATAAATTACAGTAGTATTCATTTCATATCACATTACAGCTGTTGCATATCTCGAAAAATCTCTTACACTCATCCATACTTCAAAATTATGGTAGTTGTTAGACCCAGCACTAGTTGAATGTCATGAAACTATCTGCCGCTACATTCTGAGAGGGGCCCATGGTTTTCACCTGACTGGCAAAGGGGTCTGTGGAACAAAAAGGCTAAGAACCCCTGATCTAGCGGGTGTTAGGAACAATATTGAATTCAGTGGCTGTAATCAGCCTCACTTTACAGTCTTTACTGTTGTTTCCGGGACTGTGCAAGGCACTAGGAATTCAACAGGGACTAATGAGTGACCTGTTGCTTCTGTGCCGTGGGCTATCCCGACAAGTAAACAGGCAAGGACAAAGAGTGAAAGGTGCGTTATGATAGGGGAAGATTAGGATGTAACAGGAGTATATTCACAGGCATCTGACCCAGACGAAGATGGGAAATAATTTTTCTAAGAGAAAGCTGACCTCTGAAGGTATAAGTGTAGTTTGAAGAGTAGTGGGATGAGGATTACAGACTGATTTAACAGAATGAGTGAAAGTGTGAAGGCAGGGCAGCAGGAAGAGTTTCAGGAACTATAATCAATTATGGCTAGATGATAAATGTCAAGAAGAGGATGGCAAATGGGTGGGGAGGTGAGCATGGACCAAATTATGAAAGGTCTTGTAATTCATGTTAAGGAGTTTGAACAATCATCAGAAGAGCTGTAGTCAGCCCTTCTAAGAGTTTTGTTTGTTTGTTTGTTTGTTTGAGGTACCGGGGCTGGGGGTTGAACCCCAGACCTCATTTGTGGGAAGCTGGTGCTCAACCACTGAGCCACATGGTCCCCTGAGTTGGTTTTTTCATTTGTTTGCTTGTTGTTTGTTTTGTTTGTTTGTTTTTGTTTTGTTTTGCTTTTAGGAAGCACGGGAGCTAAACCCAGGACCTCCTATGTGGGAAGCAGGCACTCAACCACTTGAGCCACATCCGCTCCCAAGAGTTTTAAGTAAAGAAATGGATTGAAAAATTTACATTTTAGAATGTCATGAAGCATGGTTTGGATGGTGGTAATTCTGGAAACCCTGAGGCCAGCCAGGAGGCTATTGTTGGACCTTAATCATGATGGAGGTGTTACGAAGCTAATATTTTTTATTTAAAACACACATAGAAATAATGTGATGAAGAACTCAAAGTTTATATGAATGTTTAATATAAACCACTTAGCTTCAAGGAAATTTCATGCTTGCAACCTGATCCTGGAAATCTCTTCCTCCAGCCCCTCGTCAGCGACCTGGGTACATTCTGCTCTGTTATAAGGAGTACGTCAGTAGAGGAAGCTGCAGAAGCACAATTATGTTGTATGGCATACTAACCTGGGCTCTCCATAAAGCACAGCCTGAGACACAAGCTTACATGGATGCAGCTTGTCTTGGAATAATCCCAAGAAGCAGTTGTGAGGGACAAAAGAGTGAAGGAGAGAAGGAAAGCAAATACAACAATATGTTTTCAATTTAGTGGAACCTTCTGAGGTAGCCAATGAAATGCATCTCAGAACTTTCCACTATGGAGATGAAATAGGGAGCATATTTATCCACAGGCTTCCATCACCCTTGCTCAAGGGTTCCGTGAATGAGTGCCTAGCTGTGGTGTCAGAGAAGCCCTAGGGCAGGCATTGAGAGGTTCACAGTGCAGGGCCAAGGTGAGCCGTCAGCAAGCTCTACTCGAATGAATCTGGCCGAAGCTTGCCTAGAAGCAGTTGCCATAGCAGTTACCGGATTGAAGTGCGGAGCTGGGATTTGAAAAAGCACTTGCCACTGTCTGTAGTCATATTTTTCTTTTTATTTGTTTGAGTGTGTACTGCTTCTCCTACCCATTAGAATGCAAGATCAGGTTGTCTTTTTACTGCCATCACTTCAGCTCTGGAGCACTCCTTACATTAGGTTCTTAAACATTTTTGAATTGATGAGCGACAGGGAAGTCCTAAGGTTCTGCCATGTATGTGGTTGCCTTTTTAAGAAGATGGTACCAGAATGGTGGGTTTTTTTCCTACTTTCATTGCTGAAGTTCACACATTATGCTGCTTGGGAGAAACTAGCACAGCCAGTTGGACAGAAGACACTGCGAGGCTAGAAGGCAACCATATATACAGATGGAGAGAAAACTCGCCACCAGTAAGTGCTCTATTCTGTAGAGTTACTGAACATTGAATGATTCCAGAACAACCAATTGAATCCTATTCTTTGGAAAGTATACATCTATGGCGAGCAAGGGAAAGAGGTTTCACTCAGGTCTACATTTTCTTCCTGTCTGGTGCTAGGCTACTCTCCTAGATGTTTATGAAGACTTTGCCTGTGTCAGAGACAGGAAACCTGAAACCCGAAGTAACTCTGCTGATATTAAGAAAAGCTGCCCTGGGGCAATAACCCTTACCTTTCTCTGACAGGTCTTGTACAAAATTATTCTTGAAAAGAATGAGAGTTCACAGGGATCATTAGAGATCACAATCTAATATTGCATGGTGTATCAATATCCAACCAAATTTGAATTTTAGAATTGGAAGAGGATTTAGAAGTAAAGTTCATCTACAGATTCCTCCTCTCCTCCACTCCCCAACCCCCCATGCCCTGCCCCATCTTTGGCCAAAGAAGTTACAGCCCAGAAAAGTGAAGGGGCTCCTCCAAGATACGCAGCTATTTTGTAACAGAGAAATGAGAGTCATTCTGTGAGGTATTGTTCTTTTTTTTCAGAGCAATTCAGTAGAGTGTACATTGCTGATAATGCCAAAGTGGCAGATTTGATTTTTGTGTAGGCCATAGAGTCTTCCCTCCTTCCACCCACTTCCCTAAAACACATAAACTAGACTGTGAATACCTTGAGGGTTAGAAATGTGCCTTTTATCCAGCACCTGGCACATTGTAGGATCTCAAAAAAATATTTGTTATAGAATGAATTTTTATGGCTGTGGAAATTAGTCATCCCAAAGGAGGATAATAACCTTTTTCCCCAAACTACACTTTACTCTGCTATCCTGGCTACTTTCGTCTTTATTTATAGTCAATCAATATCACTATTAAGGTGCCTCCAGCTTGGGTGTATTTGGGTCTGGAGCCTTGTCTGTTGGACAGCCTAACTTACCACAGAGAACCAAATACCCTTTCAAAATCTATTACTGGGTCAAGCTTCAATTCTACTACTTTAAAAATCATTTCTTCCAGGTTTACTTTGAAATTTTCTTTCTCTTCCTGTCTGCAGGATAACTAAATTTCTTATTTTCAGCAGGCCCTTCTTTGGGTAATGGTGGCCCAGTCAGAGGGATTTTCACTTCTGTCTGTCAGAGGTTTAAGCTTTCTCCCATTAACCTAGCTTGGAGGAGGATTCTCTTTTTGCTCAGTTTCTGTAATTGTCATTATTGCCTTGACTATTGCCAATTTTAAAGCCTAGCTCCAGCAATACAAGGCAGGCTAAACTAAACAGAGAATGTCATTGTAAGAGAAAAAATTGATTTCTTTCTAAATGCTTTTCTTGCTAAGAAGAACTTACATCCTTAGGTGCTAGAGTAGCTATGTTGCCAAGTGTGGCAGTTTGAGTTTCTTTTATGAATCCCAAAAAGAGAAAGGTTATATTTTTAAGCTAGTCTATCCCTCTGGATGTGATATCCTTGGATTACATTACATTCAGCTGAGGGGCCATTGATTAGATAATCTGTTAAGATTGATTTAGGGCTTTTGATTCTACTATGTCAGTGGGCATGACTCAGGTTGAGTCCCCGCCCCTTGCTGGGTCTGATACTCAGATCCACTCTATGGACACTCACTCAGACAGACACAGAAAAAGAGAGCTCTGTCATTTTTGATCCTGCCATGTGACAGAAAGAAGAAGGCTCAAACGGCTGGTGCCCTGGGGAGAGATGAGCCATTTGCCTGATAGCTTACATCTGAAATAAGAGGGCAAACCAGTCGAGACTGATATAGGAAGCCCTAAAAGACAAGCCTTATGCCATCTTGCAGCTGAAATTGGGAACAAAGAAGGGCAGGTGAGCCACAGAGAGGAAGCCCAGAAGGGAAGGAGAGACCAGGCAGAGATCTTCTGCCATCTTGCTTCCTTCCCCATGTGGCAGCTGGCTTTGGTGAGAAAGCACCTTGTATGGTGCCTTGAGTTAGACTTTTCGTGACCTTGGAACTGTAAGCTTTTACCCCAAATAAATCCCCATTATAAAAGCCAGCAGATTTCTGGTACTTTGCATCACCACCCCTTTGACAGACTAAGACACCAAAGGAATATATTTAATATCACAATTTGAAAATACCCTAAATTTGTATAATTTTGAGTTTAGAATTTATACTTTATTTTATATATCAATTTCTTTGATCCCCTTATATCTCTATGAAATAAACAAAGCAGAAGAGTGAGCACTACTCATTTTTCAGGACCAGATTTCTTCCAGGCAGTGATGCCAATGTGTAGAAGAAATAATACTACACTGAAATACAACCACTGAACAGCCAGTGCTTCAAGAGTCTGCAGTCTCCAATTAATCCTTATAAATATAACTTAAATTCTTCTCTCATTATCTTCCCTATGGGTATAAACCTCTCTCAAATTCCTCCCCAGATCTTTCTACCAAGGAATCCCCCCTCCAAACTACTTACTGTTTAATCTACTCATTGTTTTTCTCATTACATGCCAGTAGCATGTAGAGATGGCCCTGTTGCATGGGCTACCAGGCGTGGACTTATGTATGTGTGGTGTGACCTTTAGTAAAACCTTAGCCTCACTTGACAAAACTACCAATAAGTTCTTGGGTCATTTCACTTCTGCTCTCAATGAAACAAAATAGTCCACAATTCTAACTGTTCTCACTTCCTGTTTTGTCTCCATCTTATGATATACAGCTTTCTAGTACACATTTGTTAATTATTTTACATATTCATTTTATTTCTTCTGACCAAATTTAATATTTTTCCAATATCCATACCGCAAATCCTCCTCTGAGTTTCTCTAGTAATTGATATTTCCTGCTGCACAGTTTCATATAACAGAAAATTAATATAGGTTCAAATTTGTGAATAACGAGAATCAATTTTGTGCTACATATGGTCCATTTTAGACCTCATAAAAGTTTATTTTCTGCTTCCAAATTGCCTTCCCAAAAAAGTTATACTAATTTACAGAGTTTTTTGTTTTTGTTTTTTTTAATTAGCAGAGCCATGGTTCAAAGCCAGGACTGTCTGAATTTAATGGTCATGACCTAGTGGTAAAAATAAGAGAAAGTGCCTTCTATCACCGTTACTGCACACACACTGAGAATATTAACTGGAAAGATGAACAGGTGATCAATAACCACAAACATTTTAGGAAAACCAATGTAATGAAGGGGAAATTCAAGCCAGAGGACTAAAACTTTAGGGAAATAGATTTAATAATGTAATCCAAAGGAAAGTTTAGAAGTATAAATTAGTATCTTCAGAGGAATGTGAGCAGAATAGCTTTCATGAAACAGGAACTGATTTTATAGACATCAAAGAAGTAAATGAAACTATGACCTTGATAAAGTAATAAGCTAGGACATCAAGCAAAGCAATTCTCTTAGTGTCAATGCAACCAAATGAAGGAATTAAAAGAATAAAATAAATTATAAGAGGCATGGAGTAAGGAGCCAGAAGTACCTAATAGTACTTCTAGAGGGAGATGAGTTATCTGGAAAAAAATTAGCACAGCATGAAGGAGATTTTTTTTTCTTTTTAGGAGTTGCTGGGGATTGAACCCAGGACCTCATACATACAAAGCAGGCACTCAACCACTGAGATACATCTATTCCCCTGAAGGAGATTTTAAGCGTGACGGGATGTGGGGAGGTAGCATGAACAATTTTTAAAAGGCAAGTCATTGAGAAGGTAAAAACTGATCAATGACTTGATAAAATAACATTCCTTGATGATATCCATAATCAATGCAATTTGCTTAAGTTCTTTAATAAAAGATGACGGCATTCTGATTATTTGAAGACCTAACCTAAGAAAGAAAGAATCCAGTAAATAAAGTTCACCAGGAACAAAACTAAAATAAAATGAGACAACAAAGTGTGAAATGAAAGTAAAAGATATATGTGCTAAAATGACTTTAAAAGGCAGGTAAACATGCATTCAAGGACTCCAAATTCTTTATACCTACCTCAAAATAGGATGACTCACTGATGTTTTTTGTTTTTTTTTTTTTTTTTTTTTTTATTGATTACTACCCTTGTGAGTTTTTGCTCTTGCAAATGAGACAGCCTGCAGTAGTGGGGTGCCTAAGGGTTGCCACCTGAGAGCCTCCTTGTCGCTCAAATGTGGCCTCTCTCTAAGCCAAACTCAGCATATGATTGCATTACCTTCCCCCCAACGTGGGACATGACTCCCGGGAATGAGCCTCCCTGGCAACGAAGGATTAATACCAAGTGCCAACTGGCAGCTTTGTGCAGTGGCAATATCGTAGCCAATGAGGTTTATCCGAGGCACGATTATTGCTAATTGAAAACTTTTCCCAAGTGCCAACTGGCAACACAACTGGAAAAAGACCTTGAATAAAAGGGGGAAACGGTAAAGACAAATGAGTTCAAGTGGCTAAGAGACTTCAAAGAGAGTCGGGAGGTCATCCCAGAGGTAACTCTTACGCACACCTCAGTAGGAGCTCATAGAACATCTAAGTGCCTATCACCCCACTCAGTGGGGTTCCTGAGAGCTCCAGAGACACCCTGGTCTTATATAAGGGGGGATAGCCCCAGAGACTGATGCCTTATCAGTGGGTTCTATTTTGGAATCTGTGCTCCTGAGAGTGACAGAATTAGACTCAAATAAGTCCTCCCTGCACATGGTTCACCAGTCCCTCCTATTCAAACCTATATGCGATGCTGGAGTTTTTAGGTATACTTCCAGAGACTGGAGCCTCCCGCCTACCTATGTGCCAGGTGTGCATGAAATCTAGGTGGAGCTGCAACTCCTACCCTACAGCTCAATGGACTCATCCAAGTCACCTGGTGAGGAGACAACGATGGGAAATGGCCATCCCAGGGAATGGAGAGGGCCTGCATCTGCAGGCAGGATCATCCCACCCACCATATCCATGGGATATAAGCCCTCTCTCACTTGGAGTTGGAGTGGACATCACCATCCCAGTCCCCTCAGGATTGGGGGAAGAACTATGGACTAGAGTGGACTTGATGGTATTCTCTTTTTCACATATGGTGATTCTAGCAATGCAAGAAATTATAACAATGAGGTGGAGCCAGTGGCCACTTGACACTTTTGGGGTAGGGAGGGGACGAGCAGTTGAAATACAGTGGCTTCTTTGGGAATTGGAGGTTGTCCTGAGTACTGTTGTGGCAACGGATGTAGGCCATTTTAAATCAGCACACACCACTCAGAACTGAGTGGGAGAAAGTGTGGTCTACAGTGTGAACTGTGGTCTATGGTTGGTGGCAAGGCTCCAGGATGTGTAAGTTCATTGAGGGTGGTGGGCCACACTGGGAGATGTTTGTGTGGGATGTGATGGGAGGTGTGGGAGGTGGGCAACATGGGAATCCCAGTGGGTTCCGTGTAATATTTTGGGTAATCTAAGCACTTCTTAAAATATATGTGTATATATATATATAAACAACATTTTTGTAAGCAAATACACATATATGCATATATATTTATATATCATTTTGCAAATGTTTGTATCTATTGTGAGAATTTTGATTTTTACCCATAATAAAAAAAAATAATAATAATAAAAAAAAAAAAGAAAATGGAATGTTCATAATTAGTTCTTAACTTGAAGAGGAAACAAAACAGTATCCATAGATAATTCAGAAAAGCATGATGCTGCAAATACTACAACTGAAGACTGAAAAGTTGAAGTCAAAACTAGAAAATGTGCAGCCCAGTGTGCCTCATAGATGAGTTAATAACAGCTAATTAGTCATAAATAATTTAATAACTTTTTTGAAAATTCAACAAACTAGAGAAGCCTCTGACAAATGTATACTAAAAAAACAAATGAAATGCACAGAATTCGAAATGTGAGAGATTATTTAACCACATATGCAAGATACTAAATATTTTTAGAATAATAGTTATCATTCTAAATTGTTTCTAAATTGTTCCACTTAGATTCTAAAAAAATCTAAGTGAAAAAATTTTGAGGAATATAAAACAATCAAAATCAAACAATTTAAATTCTGAATTGATCTTTTAATTACTACGGATGAAAATTTCAAGTTACCAAAAAATTGCCTTCATGTAATTCCTTGACACCATAAGTTGTCTGTTTGTTTTACCATCATGCTCTTTCATACTATCAGAGTCAGAAAAGATGAGATATATAAAATTTCTGACAAAAATACTGACAAACTTAATGCAACAGTATATTTTGAAAAGTCCACCACTATGATCATACATGTGTTAACCCTGGGAATATGAGGTTAGATTTAGTATCAAGAAATTAATATTAGGAAATCAATAAATTCAAAATGAAAAAATATAATCTCAAAAGATGCTAAAATTCATATGATCACAAAATCATATTACAAGACTATTTGAATAAAACTTAGTAAGTTAGACTAGAAAATTCATTCAAAATTAATTTTAAACACTTTTTTTTAAGCCAATAGCCCTCTTATTTTATTGGAAAATTAGTTCAGGGAATGTTATTTCTTCATTATGTTAAAAATATCTGCTTAAACAAATAGGTATCAAATATAAAATGATACATATTTCCATTAAAATCAGAAACAATAAAAAGATGTCCCAAGTAACTTGTATTATTATTCAGTATTTCAATGGATTCTCTGTTTTAGAAACATAGGAGAGCAATTAAAAAGTATATCTGTGGGAAAGAGAATACAGGAGGATCATTCCTTGTGGGTTCTGTGATAACACATAGAAAATACAAGAAAATAAACCATAATATACATAAATAAGAAAGAGAATTCTGTAAACTGGAAATTATAAGATACATAACAAAAAAAAGTTTTTCTGAGTGGCATTAGCAAAAATGGTGGAGAAAGGAATTCCAAGTCTATCCTTCCATAAAAACAATGAATAAATTGGCAAACAAACCCCACAAAATCTGTCAGAAAAAAACTTTTTCAGAGCTATGGAAACTAACCAAAAGCTTGCAGCAACAGGGGAATGCTTAATCAAGAAAAACAGCTAAATCTCATTAAGAACATAGAGCTTGGTGGTGTTTTAACTTACCTTGGTCTCATCTTCCACTATTCAACTCAGTTGTCTTCTTGAAGATAACAGATCACATTCTAGATGCAGGCACCCGTATCAGAGGGAGCAGTACAGATCTCATTTGCAAAGAGTTGTGGTTGTTTGTTTTGATATGTCTGGTGGTCTCCTGGAGTACCAACTCAGAGGGATTACCTTTATCTCACTTAACAGAACTCTCACAGTGCTGAGGCAGCTGCTCAGGAGGCATTTGTTAAAAATACTTTTTTTTTTTTTTTTTTTTTTTGCAAATGTGTTAGTTGCAACTACCTGAAGTGATGGATAACAATTGGGGCCAACTGTTGCATAACCAAAAAGCCTGGAAAGAAAGGCTGGGGAATAAAAAGGTTTGAGGGCAAAAAATCTTTGAAAAGGTTAGACATATTCCTTGGCATCTAGGAGGCTATGGGTATGCCCAGAACTGTGTGGAGCTCAAGAAAGATCTGAGTAAGAATTACCAGAAGAAAACTTAAATCAACTATTTTAAACATGTTTAAAGAGCTAAAGGAAACCATATCCAAAGTACTAAATGAAACTACGAGGAAAAATTGGTAAAAAGATAGAAATTATAGAAAGGAATCAAATAGAAATACATCAGGTGAAAAGTAAAATAATCAAAATGAAAAATTCACTAGTCTTAATAACAGATTTGAGCAGGCATAAGGAAGAATCAGCAAACTTGAAGATAGGTCAATTAAGACTATGCAGTTTGAGGAACAGGAAGAAAAAAAGGCTAAAGAAAAATGCAAAGAGAAAGGGGGGGGGGCGGGATAGAAAGAAGGAGAGATATTATTTGATTAAGAACATTCATCTACAAATCCAAGAATCTCAGTGAATTCCAAGTAAGATAATTTAAAGAGACCCACAATGAGACACATCATAATCAAACTGTCAAAACAAAAAGCAAAGAGAAAACTTTGAAATCAGCAAGAAAGAAGCACTTCCTCACATACAAGGAATCCTTAAGATTAACAGCTGAGCTCTCATCAGAAAACACAGAGGCCAGAAGGCAATGGTATGACATATTCTAAGTGCTGAAATAAGAAAAAAACATGCAAAACTATCAACCAAGAATTTTATATTCAGAAAAACTCTCCTGCAAAAATGAAGGAGAAATTAAGACGTCTCTAGATAAACAAGAATTCATCACCCATAGACCTGTCCTACAAGATATAACAATGGGGTCCTTCAGACTGAAATAAAAGGATCTAAGATAATACCTTGAATCCTCATGAAGAAATAGGTAACTAATTAGGTAAATAAAACATCAACATGAAAGTATTTTCTTGTTTATAATTTTTTTCTATCTTATAGATAGAAAATATAGATTATGTAGGCAACTACATAAAACAATGATTTTAAATCTATTTTGGTGGACACACAATATATAAAGATGTAATTTGGATAATAATAGTATTAAGTGCAGGATGGAGCTACATAGGAACAAACTTTTGTATACTATTGAAACTTAATTGACATTAATATGAAATAGATAGTTATAAATTAAAATGTTAATAATAACCACCAGGGCAACAATTAAGAAAGTAATGCAAATATATGTAATAAAATTCATGGCAAAGGACTTAAAAGGCTATACTAGAAAATAATTATTTTATACAAAGGAAAGCACTAATGGTGGAAGTGAGGAACAAAATCCACATAAGAGGTATAGAAACAAATATTAAAATGTAGAATTAAGTTTTCCTTATCTGTATTATATTAAATAGATAGATAGACAGACATATAGAGAAAACTCTCCAATTAAAGGGCATTTTGGCAGAATGGTATTTAAAAATATGATATCACACTATGATGCCTACAGGAAACGCTTTATGTTCAAAGACATGAAATGCTTGAAAGTTATATGATGGAAAAAGATACTCCATGCAGGAAGCAACCTAAGGAGCCTTGGAGTGGATACACTATTATCAGAAAAATAGACCTTAATACAAAAATTGTTATGAGAGAAAAGAAGGATATTATACATTGATAAAAGGGTCAAACCATCAAGAAGGTATAATACTTATAAATATATATGCCATCTAACAAAATTGCCTCAAAATATAAAAAGCAAAACCTGACAGAACTGAAAGGAGAAATAGACAGCCCAATAATAATAGTTGAAGACTTAAATTGAAGACTTAAATGGACGACTTCAACAATTTAAACCAACTATACCTATCAGACATATATAGAACACACACCCAACAGCAGATGACATATTCTGCTTGAAGGGCCATGGAACATTAAACAGGATAACAATGTTAAACTCAATATCACAAAATAAGACTCAATAAATTTTTAAAAGGTTGAAATCACACAAAGTATGTTCTCTAGCCACAATGGAATCGGATTAGAAAACATTGACAGAAGGACATTCCAAAATTTCACAAATACGTGGAAACTAAACAACACTTTCCTAAGTAACTGATACGCCAAAGAAGAAATCACAAGGGAAATCAGAAAATACTTTGAGATGAATTAAAACAACCAACATAACAAAATTTAAGGGATGTAGCAAAAGGAGTGCTCAGAGGGAACGTTATGCCTGTAAACACCTACATTTAAAAAAAAAAAAAAAAGGGAAAGATCTCAAATCAAAACCTGGACCTTTCATCGTAACACACTGGAAAAGGGAAAGAAAACTAAACCCCAAGCAAGTTGAAGGAAGGAAAAAACAAAGATTTGAATGGCGATAAAATATAAAATTGAAAAACAATGGAGACAACAAAACCAGCGTGTGTTTCTTTGAAAAGATCCATGAAATCTACAAACTTTTAACTAGGCTGATAAAAGAAAAGAGAGAGGGAACCAAAATCACTAAAATTAGGAATGAAAGTGGGGATCAATATTGATCTTAAAGGAAAAATAGGAGTATAAGAGTATATTATGAACAAGTATATGCCAACAAATTAGATAACCTTTTGGAAATGGACAAATATGCAAAACTAATTCAGTAACAAATGGAAAATATAAATCAGTAATCATAAATTCTCGGCAAACAAAAGTCCAGGACCAGATGGCTTCACTGGTGAATGCTAACAAACATTTAAAGAAGAATTAACATTAATCCTTCTCAAACTCATCCAAAAAAGTAGACAAGAAAGGAATACTCCTTAACTCAACCAGTGAGACCAGGATTAGTCTGGTGGCAAAGGCAGAAAATGACATCACAAGGAAAGAAAACCACAGTCCAGTATCCTTTATAAATATAGATGCACAAATCCTTTAAAATACTTTCAAACTGAACTCAGTAGCAATGCAAGTTTGGGTCAACATTCAAAAATCAATCAATGTAATACAACATATTAATAGAATAAAAAATATACTCATGACCATCTCAATAGATGCAGAAAAAGAAAAAGATGACAAAATATTTTATTATAAAGATACTCATAAAACTAGGAAGAGAAGGTAAGTTTCTCAACCCCATAAAAGGCATCTTGAAATCCATACAGCTAACATCATACTTAACAATGAGACAAATGAAAGACCAAAAGTTTTCCCCGTAAAATTAGGATGACTGCTCTTTGCTGCTTTGATTCAACATTGTACTGGAAATTCTAGCCTGCACAATTAGGAAAGAAAAAGAAATAAAAAGCATCCATATTGGAGAGGAAAGAAGTAAAACTATCTGTATTCTCAGATGATATAATCTTACACACAGAAAACTAAATAATCCACACTCACAAAAAAGTATTAGAACTAATAAATGAGCTCGGCAAAGTTGCGTGATACAAGATCAATATGTAAAAAGCAGTTATATTTCCATATACGAGCAAATAACCCAAAAATGAAATGAAGAAAACAACTCCACTTAGAGCAGCATAAAAATAATAAAATGCTTAAGAGTAAATTCATCTAAGGAGATGAAAGACATATACTGAAAGCTACAAAACAGTTTTGAAAGAAATTAAAGAAGGCCCAAATACATGAAAAAATACCTGCTTTCATGGATTGGACAACTTAATATTATTAAAGTGGCAACAATCCCAAATGTATCTACAGGTTCAATGCAATCTCTGCCAAAATTCCAATGGCCTATTATGCAAAAATTGGCAAGCTGGTCCTAGAACTCACATGGAATTAAAAGGGACCCAAAACTGCTAAAATAATCTTGAAAAAAGGACAAAGTTTGAGGAACCACACTTCTTGATTTAAAAACTAAAAAGTTATAGCCATTAAAACATTGTGGCACTGGCATAAAGATAAACATATAGTTCAATGGAATAGAATTGAGAGTCCAGAAATAAACCCAGGCATCTTTGATCAATTGAATTTTGATGAGGATGCCAAGACCATTAACTAGGGAAAGAACAGTCTTTTCAACAGATGGTGCTTAGACAACTGGATATCAACATTCAAAAGAATGAAGTTGAACTCCTACTTAATACTATATACAAAAATTAACTGAATTGGATGAAAGATCTAACTGTAATAACTAAAACTATAAAACTGTTAGAAGGAAACATAGGTATAAATTTTTGTGACCTTGGATAAGGCAGCAGTTTCTTAGATATGACACAAAAAGCACAAGCAACCAAATAAAAAAATAGATAAATTGGACTTAAAAACTTTTGTGTATCAAAAGACATTATTAAGGAAATGAAAAGACAATCTACAAAATAGGAGAAAATATTTGCAAGTCATATCTGATGAGGTCTAGTACCCAGAGTATATGAAGAACACTTACAACTCAGCAACAAAAAGACAAACAATTTAATTAAAATATGGGTAAAGTGCTTCAAATAGATATTTTTTCAAAGAAGACACACAAATGACCAACAAGTACATGAATAGATGCTCGATATCAGTATTCATTAGGGAAATGCAAATCAAAACCACAATGAGCTATCACTTCATATCTGCTAGGATGGTTATAATAATAATAACAACAATAATACACAGAAAATTAGAAGTGTTAGCAAGAATGTGGAGAACTCAGAATTCTCACCCAATGTTTATGGGAATGTAAAATGGTATAGCCACCGTGGAAAACAAATTAGTGGTTCCTCAAAAAATCAAACGTAGCACTACCACTTGATCCAGCAATTCCACTCTTAGGGATATACTCAAGAGGAACTGAAAACATTATGGTCATATAAAAACTTGTACATGAATGTTCATAGCAGCATCATTCACAATAGCCAAAAGGTATGAAAAAAACCCCACCAAATCTCAAACAAATGATGAATGGATAAAAATGGTGGTATATCCATGCAATAGAGTATAATTCGGTCATTAAAAAAGAATATAGTTCTGATACATGCTACAACATGGACAACCCTTGAAAACATTATGCAAAGTGAGAGAAGCCAGATACAAAAGGCACATATTGTATGATTTCATGTATATGAAATGTCCAGAATAGGCAGATCCATAGAGACAGAAAGTAGCTAGGGACTGGAGGTTGAGGAAAACGGTGAGTGACTAATAATGGGTATGAGCTTTGTTTTGGAATGATGAAAATAATCAAGAACTCGATAGTGATAATGGTTGCACAACACTGTGAGTAAACTAACACCACTGAATTGTATACTTGAAAATGGTTACAATGGTGAATTTTATATTATGTGAACTTTTTAAATGAAAACTGAAATAAAATTAATTAAAACATCAAAAATATAGAATTCCATTTAAAAACAAATAACAAATACATATTTCATTCTAAATAGCAGACAAAAAATCATAGAAATAACTTTAAGGAGAAATGAGCAGGATCTACTTTAGGAATGGTTTCTTTTAAGGAATATGGGGAATTAAGGAAACACTGTTTACTCTTCCTTAAGATTCATCCAAATTATTAATATTTGCCTCTATCTGCCATTACAGAAAGAAAATTGAGAATGCTTTTCCCAGGCAATATTCATAAGAAATTTCCTAGGGTTCTTTTAATACTGAGGCAAATTTTAGAAGAACAGAAATATCCCCAGATATCTAAAACTTTGAAGAGTCCCTCACCAAAGGCTCATAGCAAAATGTGAAATATTGATAAGTTGATGAGGGAAAGAAATTAAAGTCACCTTCTCGTGACCTCTCTTTCCCTAACTTGGATAGAGTACCTTTAACTTCCTGCCTAAGGTATATAGTCCTGACCCCACAGAAAGGTATCAGACAATAATGCCAGAGACCTTCTGCAATGAACCACGTCTGCCTATAAACTACCTGGAACTACACTCATAGGCCCGAGTAGATTTAAAAAAGAAAAAGGGAAAAAGAAATATTTTTTTTCTTGGCCAAATTTAAAAGATTTATGTATTGTGACAGTAGTTCACCAAAATGCACTTTGACTAAGACCACTGTATTGATACCTACCCAGCAGTATAGGGTCAAAAATGCCCAATAAAACTCTTAATTGGCAAAAATTGATTTGGTGGTTTTCTTTTAATGTTTCACAAAGACCTGGATCAGTAGAAGAAGCCAAGAAAGTCAGAAAGAAGTTCTATATACTTAACTTAGTACATAATTTCACATTTTAGGGCGAATTACTGCAGGGAATTATAATTCAAGAAAACAAATTTGGGGGGACTCCTGGGTGGCTGAAAAAACACTGGTGGAGAATAGTGGCCGTGACCCAATGTGCCCTCTGTGGGGAATGGAGGTGAAAGGCTGCTGTTAGTCCAACTAGGATCTCCATTCAGTCCTTGGCCTTAGCTGTTTTCTTTCTCACACACACACACAAAAATACTCTTTAGGGGCAAGTTTAAACATGCTACCTACAAATTGTCTCTGAATATATCAAGCTGGAATATAGTCTTTACTCCTACTGAAATCTACCTAAATATCATGTTTTTCCATCCCATAATTGTATACTTTTATTGACATAAAAGATGTTGGGTTAGGGAAAAACCTGCTGTTACTGATTTCCCACAGCATTTCTTCATAACTAAAGTCACAGGGAGGTTTTCTTTCCCTCAACAAAATGAGGCTTTGAATATTTATTTGTTTGGCTGAATTGGATGCTACCCACTAGGTCTAATCTCCATCCCAAAATTAGTGGAATTTGGGCATACTTGTTTATTTGTGTGTCTGGTAAAATTTAAGTGATAAATACAGAGATGATCTCTCTTGAGGTTATCAGACAACAAGTAGGACTTAAGTTGGACAGAGGGGGATGTTTTCTTGTATTAAAAAGGCAACAACAACAAAAAACAAAAACTGTTAAGGGATATTAGATGTCAAAACAGGTGAAGGTAAATACTTTTTCTCTGGCAGGTGATTTTTAGTAGTCATAACTAAAATGTGAACAGTATAAAGTATTGTGAAGTATAATACATTGTAGAGTATTTTCAAATACAGTGTCTCATTTGATCATCACTCTTTTTTCAAAAGAGAAATATAGGGCTCTAAAAATTAGGTAATTTACCTAATGTCATATAGTCAGTAACTGGTAGAAGTGGAACTTATAGTTGGTCTTTTAAAACAAGTCCAGCACTGTTTAGAACATGGTTTATTTTATAAGAAAATTGTCACTCCATATATTTAAATGATTCAAATCTAAGCTCTCTTTGCTGGGAAATTGTATAGAACAATATTATATGTAATCACGTTTTCATAATTCTCTGGATAGAGAAATACAAATAATAAATAGAAACTCTGCATAAAGTATTATGGCAGAAATGAAGAGTTGTTTTAATTATGACAGAACAGTTCCTTCTACCTTTTTACTTGGCCACACCCTAACCTTCATCCTATTTGAAGAAAAAAGGAAGTGATGGTCATACATGTGAGGAAGAATATTGAAAACACGGTGATTTAATTTAAGATGAAAATAAGTTCATTCTACTTTATCCCATACTGATGACTCAAACCACCAGTATCCTTCTTGTAGGTGTCAGCTATGGTAGTAAAGTAAATTTAGCCAAATATTTCCAGATGCTGAAAATACTATTCATCTGGAGTGGCATGATTTCTTCTACATAGGTCCATCTGGGTACAAGCATAGCCTTGCATATTCATCATAATACACTCATCTGTCTCATTATGAGTTAATGAGCCCTAGTAGTATTTCCTTTTATGTGGACTTATGAACAGCCATTCAAAAACATTTGACTGCTAAATCCAAGGCAAGACATAGAAAGTTGGTAATCTTTCTAACTCATGGACCATAGGTTTATGACACCCTAGACCGAAATGTCTGAACACCATTCAAACAACACCAGAAGGAAAACCTTAACCATTGGATGAAAACCAACTAATAAATTCCTACAATTATACCTGTTCTTTTCTATTTCTCTTTCCATCAGTCCAAACATGCCTGATTAGTGAGGTCTTTTCCCAATTCCTATTGGTAAAAAATCTATTTATAAATATAGAATGATAATAAATTATTTTGCTGTATTTAATATATGCAGATTGTGCCTCAAAAAATGAAATAAAGGCATCGTTGTCATGAACTCAGAGAAAGCCTGGGGCAATGGTGCAAAAAGGCAAAGTGAAAATAACAGACAGAGTGACTTCAGGTTCATTCACTAAAAAGGTATAAAAAAGCAAGAGAAAGATATCTCCTGCCTGTTAGAGAAAGGATATACTTTCAGAATGACAGAGATAAGCAGATATTACCCGCTATAAGAATAATGAAAGATTCAACTGTGGTGATTTCAATCCTGTGGGGTTCAAAGTATCTTTGTAAATATTACTAAAAAATGTATTTAACAAGTAGAACTTTGAGGGCTTGAAACCAGATCATAAAGAGCTGAGAGAAAATACTGAATAAAAGTTATCACAATCAGCTTGAACAGAATATATATCAAATCATTTTGTGTTTTGCATTTTCCTTTGTTAGTCCTTGCTTCATTTGGTACTATGAATAATATCTATTTTTATCACAGTTTTTTTTTAAACTTTATTTTGTACATTTAATAATTGAAAACATAAACAATTAAAAACTAGAAAGTAAACACAGATGAATAAATATATACATTTCTCAATAAATGTAATGGATTCATGTAAAAAAAAATTTTTTTTGAATCAAACAATATATACACAATATATTTGGTTCATAGTAATGCATTCATACAGTATTTGTCCTTTTGTGTCTGGCTTGCTTCACTCAACATAATGTCCTCCAGGTTCATCCATGTTGCCATAATTTTGCTAGATAAATGTTCATACTCAAACACATAATTCCTGTGATATTTAGTTCTCAAGGCACATTCATACAATAAATTCACTCACAAAGTTTTTTGAGGTACTAATTGAGTAAAATACATTTTGCTAGACTTGAAAGAGATGTAAAATAACTGGGTCCCTCTTTTAAACAACCACTCATTTCTCGTAGTGAAAATGAAACATATGCTCGCATAGTCTCAGTACAAAATAGCACAGGACAAGAACTATTGTTGGTATTACGGAGGGTAATAAAGGAAGTAATAAACTCAATTTGGTGATCAGAGAAGTCATGAAGGTGGAGATGACATCTGAGGTAACTTACAGAGGAGGTTAAGTAGAAGCTGGGAGGAGAAGAGCAAAGAGCTGGGGAAGTGAAAAAGCAAAGCTTCAAGCTGGGACAGTCTGTAGGTTGAAAAGTCCGACTCATATCCCTTGGGCCTCCTACTTCAGTGGTCAATTTGTAACTGCTTCTCTCTTCACCGGTTTGCTTAAAGGAACTCCTCCTACAGATGGGGCAAGCCAAAGAGTCAGAGAATTACTAGGTCCTGGGAGATGTCGTATAATTCATACTAGTCAAGTGATGGAGGGTGGGGATGTGGGAGCGGAAGGGGCTCTGTCATTGGTATTGGAAGATACTCTCTGGATTTAATTGGGTTGTTAGTATCTGCTTTCTAAATGGAACTAATTACTAAAACTTTCTTTCATTGCCTAATAAAGATATGCTTTACATAATGTTTTGAATATGTATTTCAAGGCCCTCAATAAATACATTTAAAAAATCATCTTTATAAAAAATGGCTCATTTTTCTTTCTAAGCTCTACCATAATATACTTTTATTTCTTGAGACCCTCTTTCAACACGATGTTATCCCTCAATTAAGTAAAACATAAAAGGAAACACATACGTTTCCTATTACGGTTACTGCCCTTAAGCCCTCAAGCAAATGTCTTCCCTCTTTATTAGACTTATCTGTTCAAATTTAATTGAGTTTTCCCTAAAGGTTTGAATGCATCTTAGCACTTGATAAATACTAAATTAACATCCATTAACTCCTTCACACATATTCGTTAAAAATACTATCAGGAATCTCTAGGCATTTTCCAAAATGATTAGAGAGACCATAGATAATACATCAACCCTCAGCCCATGAAGGGAGATTGGTTTCTCCATGAATCACTTTCTTGTCTTCAGTTTTAACCAAATCTAAAATTTCTCTGTCAGAATTTTAAACTTTCTAGAAAGGATATGAAAACAGTGAAAACTCTAATCTGCATTAATTTTAAACACTTATAAGAAAATAATAATAAAATGGAAACTTCCTTACAGTTGTACTGGAAGCTGCAGGTGTGGGACAGCTAGAGGAACATCTAGTTAGAGTGGACTTTAAATTTTTTGAGAAATATTCACACTTGGAGGTATGAAAACCATGTGTCATTTTAAAAGTCAAAATACGCTAGTTTGATTTACAATAAAGACGTCTCTGAAGGAAAGTCGGGATTGTTAGGAGGAACTCAACCCAGGTTTTTGCTTCTTTCTACTTCAGAAGTCTCCACCTCTTTTGGAGTGCTCGTAAGGTGAATTAACAGGCAATTTTATATTTTTAAAAGCTATCGGGTCTTGAGACGAGTGATGCAAAAAGAGTTTGTGGTCAGCTGTGGTTTTAGGGATTGACTTTACATCTCAGTGCCAAAAATGGGACTTGATCAAATTGGGTTTGCCCTATAGAATTTACAAAGAAAAGCAGATTTATTTTTGGCTTTTCTTTCCAAATTTTATTTATTTTACTTTAATAAGGTTCTTCAGAGTCAGCTACAGAAGTAACAGAGGCAATAACTGCAACATAGTTTCTTCCATCCTATTATTTGTGGACATCATTACAATCAAATAGATAATCAAAAAACTCACTTATTCCTGTTCACCACTTTGAAAATGAGTTACATGACCAAGGCCACATATGCTGACACCAAACAGATGTGTCTGTCAGAGCCTGATGCTGGTACTGCAAGTTCAACTTACCCTGAGTTTATTCTCAGGGCATAACAGGAATAAATTGCTACATTTATGATAATTTCTTTCCAGAAGGGAAATGATTTTCAATGCAAGTGAGTAGAAAATTCGCCTTCGGGGACTGACAGGATATTGACAGCATTAGACATCAAAGTCAACCCCTAAATAAGAGAAGGCATTTCTTGAACTTAAAAATGAAAGATAATGCGCACGGGTTCGGTAAACATCCATTTCAGCCTGCTTTTTAATGCAGAGAAAGCAAAAAGTTACATTTCCTATTGTGGAAATGTTAAATTTTTAGGTATGTTAATGGTATAGTGGTTATGTAGGAAAATGTCCTTGTTCTTAGGATATTCATGTTGAATTATTTAGAGGTGAAATGTCAACAAGCTTGCATCTTACTTTCAAATGGTTCTGCAAAAAAAAGTAAGTCACATGTGGAGGAAGGTAGAGAGTAAATCACCCATTTGTTTAAGATAGGGAGAGTGCTGATGTGGCATTAGTTCAACAGTTGGTGAAATAAGCCAATGGTAATCAGGTAATCAAATACTATTCTTTCAATTTTCTATACCTTTCTTTTTAACACAGATTTTGGAGAAAAGTGCTAAATTTTTTAAAAAGTGAATGGATAAGCAAACAAAAGCACATTTAATTTCATATCAAATTCCAGCCAGTATGTTGCCCCTTTAACTAAGATGTCATTAAATCAGGGGTCTTAACCTTTTTTTGTTCCACGGACCCCCTTGCCAGTCAGATGAAAACAACAGACCCCTTACTAAGTCCACACTCTACTGTGTATTATTTAATAAATATATCACACCCGCACCAACACATCCCCAAAGAAATATGCTTTTTTTCTAATTTCAATTCAAGCTCACGGATCACTGGTTAAGAATCCCTGCATTAAACATTGTCTTTGCTAATTTTTTTTTTTTCTATATCCACATTATCAAAGAATGTCCTTCAATTTCTACCTAACATATCATCCTTCTGTAAAAAGAGAATATAAAACACAATGCGAATTTTAACAACTTTCTAATTAAGTTCTATTTCTCTATCTGATTAGTGTAAGCCAAACAAACGAATCGAATAAAATAGTTATTATAAAGATGAAATAAAACCTTTCTATTCCAAAACATAATTTCCTTCTCAGATTCTCTTGAAACTAGGTTTCATGATGTAATTTAGATCCCACTAATCAATACCCCTGTTTAAACTTTGATTCCTAAATAAGCCATCTGGGGAGAGAGGTGGGGATTACAGCATATCTCTCGTTGGCACACAATAAAGCAGATATGATATGGTTCTGGCAGCTTATTTTCCTGATCATAGCAGAGAAAAAACGTTTTGCAGTTAGCAATGGTGATAGCAGCTTCCTGGGTGGTCAGTTTTCTGCAAAAGTAGAGGTAAAATTTTCCAATTGCAGCAGAGGTAGATTAGTTTTGGGGTTGGAAACCATTCCTTGAAATTAGCATAGAGCTTGTTCCCAGCCATTTCAGTAATTTTGTAAGTTTCTATTTCTTTGTGTAAAAATCACTTCTCATGAAACTAACTAGAGGGAATTCTGTTATCTGCAATTTAACCCTGATCAATATATCTGTCTTCCTCTTTAACCATACATGGTCAGTTTTCATTAGAATATCTAAAACCTTGCAAAAGTTGTTTTGAAAGTATGGTCTCTGGTCTTTTACCTCCGATTTTTCTTCTTTGTCTTCTCAAGAATTTTTAAATTTTATTGAATTAAATACAAATTTATTGTTTCCAATTATTTTCTCTTCTTTCTTAGAGGGTCATACCTCCCTTAACTCAAAACATTAGCTTGGCCATATGAACTGTTTTGGCCAATATAATATGAGCAGAACATAAGCCATGCCTGAGTAGTGCTTTAAGAGATATTGCCTGTTCTACTATCACATCCCCGACAAAGGCTACTCCTTCTACTTCATCCCCACAAATAAAAAAGACACATGAGGCAGGGCCACAGTTGGCCAGAGATGACAGGTAATGCAAGCAAGATACAAATATTTGCTCTTAGAAACCATTTTGGGGTTAGTGAAAGCTGTGCTATTGTAGGTATAGTCTGAGTTTATTCCTCATTTCTTTCTGCTCTGCTTTCTCTAAAACTCTTCTAAGCATAGTTTAATTGAATAAATAGTTTAGTTTAGAAGTTATGATCAATTCTCTCACTCACAGATGTATTTGGAAGGCCTCCTTTAGGGGCATAATCAGGGTCTTTTAATTTGGAACATTTGAGATGTGCACAGAGAATAAACTATCCATTTCTTTTAAAATTATTCTTAATCTAATAAAAATTGTTCGTGATGCCTTTTACTTACTTTATATCCTCAGTTAAAGATCACATTCCCAATATCTACTATCAGCTCTAGTTTTTAAGAGGAAACATGGAAGGATGCGGTTAGTTTTATAGCATGAAGAGGACCTCTTTTATTTTCTTCTCAACTTACATCTCCTTACATTTCTGAGGAAGATGGTATATCATTAAAAATTAAAATTCAAAATTTCAACTTTTGTACTTTATTTCCATTCTAAAATAATTGAAGAGAGATGTGGAATAGTGAAAATCAATGAATTCGAGGACCCTGTGGGGTTGAAGAGAGGTAGTCTTCAGGGCATGTAAGGAACTGAGATAAAAAGGATAGGAGGCAGTGGTTGGAGGTGGGAAGCTTATAAATGAGATTATTGAAGGCGTGCATTTATTGGTAATGACAAAGTCCAGGACAGGACAATGTGGTGACTTTCTGAGGTAAGATGAAGGATTAAGATCATTAAAGGAGATGTCAAGGAACTGAGATGCAGGGTGTTGACAAGATCATCCATGAGACCAATCACATGACAAATAATTAACAGAAGACTAGAATTTGATGGAATTACAATGAGCAATTTGTTAACATCTTTTATGAATGCATAAAAGTGTCTTGGACATTCTGTTAACTTATATTTTAAAAATAAAAGGTAAACTCTAAAAGAATGAAATGAACATATTATTTCCAAATAAGCAGGAAAAAGAAATGGGAATAAAAAAAGAAAGCTTTACCAACCTGATAAAATGCAGGTAAGAAGAACCAAAGAAGAAAAAAAGGGCAGATCAAATAAAAAAGCAATATAAAATGGTGCAGATATAAGCAAATATATCAACAATAAATATAAATGATAGAGGCAGAAAATTACCAGATACAAAGCTTATCAGATTATCTTTAAAAACACAATTTTATCTATGTGCATATTTCAAGAGTGATACTTAAAACATAAAAATCAAAACATTTTAAATATAAAGGGATAGACAAAAAGGTACCAGGAAAACACTACCCCAAAGCCATAATATCAGACAAAGCTGACTTTGAGAAAATAAACATTGTTGGAGATAAAGTTATGTCATAATGATGTGACTGAATATTCTGATCTTTTGATTATTCAAGGCACTAGCAAAATGTTGTCCAGTCCCATTTCTCTCAAAAGCACACCTTCCTGACAGCACATTTCCTAATTTGTGTCTTTTGCAATCTAGATGGGTTGAAAAGTCCCTGTATTAGTCAGCCAAAGGGGTGCTAATGTGAAATACCAAAAATGGGTTGGTCTTTACAATGGGTATTTATTTAGGGTAGAAGTCCACAGATACCAGGCCATAAAGCGTTAAGTTTCTTCTCTCACCGCAGTCCATTGCCATGTGTTAGAGCAAGACAGCTGCCGGCATTTGCCAGGGTTCAGGCTTCTGGGGTTCCTCTCTTCCCATGAGCTGCGTTTCTCTCCGGGCTTAGGTCCTGTTTCCTCCACAAAGTCAGCTGTAGACGATCAGGCGAGCGGCTTGCTTCTCTTCTCCTGGGGCCTTCTTTCCAACATCAAAACTGCTTCTCAAAAGACTGCTTCTACTCTGTTCTTTGCCTTGCCTTTTATATTCGATTCCCCACCCACCAAGGGGTGGAGCTCAATGCCCTAATCATAACCTAATCATGCTCAGATTAATAGATCAGTTTACAAACATGATCCAATTATATTTTAGGAATTCATAATTACATTAAATTGGCCATCGGTTACAGTCCCCAAATAATCAAGTCCTTGCTCCCTTTTGCTTAAGTTTTTCCCTCAATCTATCTCTATCTTCTTGCATTTTACTATAAGCAACAAGAAGAAACCAGGCCACGCCTTCAAAGCTTTGCTTGGAAATCAGCTGAATATCCATATATTCATCATTTATAAGTTTTGCTCTCCACATAACTGCAGGATATAATTCGGCTAAACTTTCAGCTACTATGTAACAAGGATCCGTTTCCTCCAGATTCTAATAGCATCTTCCTCTTTTATTTCTATCTGAGCCCTCACTGGCAATGCCTTTGATTTCGCATCTCTACTAAAGGTCTGTTCATGACAATTTAGATACTCTCTGAGACAATATATTTTTTCTACCACACTCCCCATTTCCTTCTAAATCCTAACTAGCAGAGTAGTTAACATTCATAGTTTTACTAACAATCTTTTCAAGGCAATCTAGGCTTTCTCTATCATGCTCCCCAAAATAGTTCAAGCCTCTGCCCACTGCCAATTCCAAAACAACTTTCTCAATTTTAATTATTTGTTACAGCAACATAACTCTAGATAACAAAATCTATGTTAATTTCCTATTGTTGCTGTAACAAATTACTGCAGACCTACTAGCCTAAAACACCACAAATTTATTATCTTACAGTTCCAGAGGTCAGAAGTCTGAAATGGGTGTCACTGGATTAAAATCTAGATGTCGGCAGGGCTGCCTGCCTTCCACTGTACAGGAGAGTGTATTTCCTTGCCTTTTCCAGCTTCCAAAGGCTGCTTACATTCTGTGACTCATGGTCCCCTTCTACCTTCCAAGCCAACAGTGGTCAGCCAAGTCTTTCTCATAATCCGTTGCTCTGACACTATTAAGGACCCTTGTGATTATATTGGGCCATCTGGATAATCCAAAATAATCTCCTTTTTTCAGGTCAGTGCTAGCACCCTTAATTCCATTCTGCTACCTTAATTGTCCCTTGCCATGTAACATAACATATTCACAGCTTTCAGGAATTAGGATGTAGTCTTCTCTGAGAGCCAATATTCTATCACAGACATGATATAAGTATTTTCAAAAATTGCAGGCAGTTTTTTTTTTTAAAGACTAATAAACATAAGATTCTCTCTCTCTCTCTCTCACACACACACACACACACACACAAAATCAAGAGTGAAGAACAGACAAATCTCTAGATACAGTCTAGATTTAAAAATTATCAGAGGGAAGCAGATGTGGCTCAATCAGTAGGGCTCCCGTTTACCACATGGGAGGCCCTGGGTTCGGTTTCTGGGGCCTCCTGGTGAAGGCAAGCCAGCCCACACAGCGCGGTGAGCTGACGCAGCAGGACGACCCAGCAAGGGGTGACAAGCAGACACAGAAAAACACACAGCAAACGGACACAGCAAGCACAAGCAGCAAGGAGGGGATAGATGAATAAATAAATAAAATCTTTAAAAAAAAAAAATTATCAGAGATCATTATACATGAACTTATGGCAATAAAACCAAAATATGGGATGAAATGGACAGTTTTCTAATAAAATGTTTAACAAAAATGACTCAGAAAGCAATAGAAAAATGGAATAAACCCATGATCATTAAAGAACTGAATCTATAGGAAAACAACTACAAAAACACTAAGCCTAAAAGTTTTAAATGAATGGTACAAAAAACTTTTGAAAAATAGATACTCTCCATCTTATGCAAAGAGTTCAAGAAAAACAAAAAACAGGAACAGCTTTATGACTCATTTTATAAGACTATTAAAGCTTCAATACTATTACCCGACAAGAACATTATGAGAAAGGACTGTTATAGACAAATTTCAAATAATATACTAATTTCAAATTTTAAATAAATTTTAAAGTATTAATAAATCATAAATGTGTTGAAAACAATAATTATAAATCACAACCACTTTGAGTTTTTCCCACGATGGTTTTACACTAGGAAATATATTAGTGTAATTTACTGCATTCACACATTAAAGTAGAAACAACAAAGTATTATCTAGATAGAGGCAAAAAATATAATCTAGAAAGAAGATAGAATTTTCTTAACCTAATAAAGGGAATCTGCAAAAACCAGTTTGTAAATTTCACACTGAAATGTAAAATAATAATTTTCATTTTCAAGCCAGTTAAAAAGATGTAATGCACACTATTATTGCTTCTATTCAGCAATGTACTAAAAATTCTAGCAAGAAAAATAAGGCAATTAAAAGAAGTAAATTTCACCATCATAAAAACAGTTATTCAAAAGATTTCATGCTCCAATCTTTGTCTTTCTTCCACCCATTTCTCAGCCTTATACACCCTAACATTTACTGTCTATTGCCTCTATGGACATAACTTTCAGACCTGCATCTTCTGCCCTCATCTCTACTCTGAAAGGAACACTTGTACACTTGCCTTTTCACATCACTGGTATTCTGCTGGCAACCCAGATTCAGCCAACCAAAGTCACAATCTTACACCGCAAATCTGCCTCCTGACATCTATTTTTCAATGAATAAATTACTTTATATCCTAGTTTTTTATAAATAATTATTAATAATATAACAATATTTATAGCTACTCTCAAAAATCTTAGTTTTGTCTTTGATTTTTCTCTTACCTACATCCCACTGCCAAATGATGATCAAATGATGAATTGATGATCAAATCTTAATGTTATGATAAAATGGCTCTACAAGGACAAAATGGTGCTTTCCTATCTAAATTTCCATTGACATTACATAATTTAAACCTTCAATATTGCTTCCTGGGGTAGCTAGTCTCCAAAAATGGTCCCCAATGAACTACATCTTCTGATATTCACACACTGTGTGGGCCCCTCCCACATGGAAACTGGGCTGGCTCTGAAACTCATTAACCAATAGAATAGGTCAGAGGTACCAAGTCCGAGACTAGCCTTTAAGAGACTTGGCAGAGGCCCCAGGATGTGTAAGTCCATTGAGGGTGATGGCCACACTTGTGGGAGATGTTTGTGTGGGATGTGGTGGGAGGTGTGGGAGGTGGGGAACATGGGAATCCCAGTAGGTTCTGTGTAATATTTTAGGTAATCTAAGCACCTCTTAAAAATATATATATATATAAAAATAACATTTTTGTAAGCAAAAAAAAAAAAAAAAAAGACTTGGCAGCTTTCACTTTCTTTCTCTTAGAATATTCACTTTTAGGAACACTGAAACACCATATAGGAAGTCCTACCTTTCTACTGGAGAGTCCACATGGAGAGGGCAAGAGTTCCAGCTATAGCAGCATCCTTATCTAGCCTTCAGATGATTTCCATCCCAGTCACCTTCCAGTTGCAATTACAAGAGAAGGCTCAAGTGAGAATTGCAGAAGATCCACCAGTCCAACCTAGAGAGTCAGGAGAAGAAAATAAGTGGTGGATATCATTTCAAGCCATATGTTTAGGGGTGGTTTATTTCACAATAATACATAACACAAACACTGGGTAGAATCTGTGTGAAAATGATAGTTGTATACCTTAGTGTAGTAAACAGACGATGGTGCTTGCAGGGATTCAGTGTTGGTTGGGGTGGGCTCCTATAACCTATTTAGGGCATTCATTCCCTTAATGTGCCCACACTTACCTATCCATAGGTCTAGGATCAAAAGCCCACCAGTCCTTCAAGACTAGGTTCCATGCCCCTTTGCTATGAACTTCCCCCAAGAATGTGGTTTTGTCCATCTCTTTTGAATCGTCAAATCACTTTACCCCTAATTTATGTGATTGATTTAATTTCCCTTGTATTAGTCAGCCAAAGGGGTGCTGATGCAAAATACCAGAAATGGTTGGTTTTTATAAAGGGTATTTATTTGGGGTAGAAGTCCACAATTACCAGGCCATAAAGCTTAAGTTTCTTCCCTCACCAAAGTCCATTGCCACGTATTGGAGCAAGACAGCTGCTGACATTTGCCAGGGTTCAGGCTTCTTGGGTTCCTCTCTTCCCAGGGCTCCATTTCTCTCCGGGCTCAGCTCCTGTTTCCTCCACAAGGTCAGCTGTAGACTATGAGGCTCTCTAGGCTTTGCCTCTCTCCACAAGGCCAGCTGTAGACTCAGGCAAACCGTTCGTCTCTTTTCCTGGGGCCTTCTCTCCTTCCTCACGACTAAGCTCTTTTTTTTTTTTTTCTTTTTTTTTTATTATGGGTAAAAATCAAAATTCTCACAATACATACAAACATTTGTAAAATGATATATAAATATATATGCATATATGTGTATTTGCTTACAAAAATGTTATTTATATATATATATATACATATATTTTAAGAGGTGCTTAGATTACCTAAAATATTATACGGAACCCACTGGGATTCCCATGTTGCCCACCTCCCACACCTCCCACCACATCCAACACAAACATCTCCCATAGTGTGGCCCACCAGCCTCAATGAACTTACACATCCTGTTAGCGCGCGGTACTTATACGACTAAGCTCTTTTATTTCCTGGGGCTCCAGCTCAAGACTCCAACACCAGAACTCCAATTCAAAAAACCCTCCAACTCTGTCCTTTGCCCTTTTATCTTTGAGACCCCACCCACCAAGGGGCAGGGCTCAACACTCTACTGACTTGGCCCAATCAAATTCCTAATCATACCTTAATCATGCCCAGATGAACAGAACAGTTTACAAGCATAATCCAATATCTATTTTTGGAATTCATAACTATACCAAACTGCCACATCGCTTTACCTTTTGTTTTTTAAATAAAGGGTCTTTCTTGCCTACTGGATCTAATTATACTTTTCCATCTGTGCGTCTCAGCAATGCCTATCAAAGTCTGTTTCAGAAACCATAGAATATTTGTTGAAGGAGAGTAGGAATCCTCAGTGTATATCTAATTTCTCAGGGAAAGGCATGCTTTTGGGACTTAATACAAAATAATTGAGCTCTGTTTAGACAATATTAAGATCGGACAGAGTGTAATTGTGGGATTGTTTTGGGGAAAAAGATACATTTTCAAGCCTATTTTGTCATCACATTTTAAAGATTAGCCAAGCTTCTCTTGAAGTATTTTTTTCTGAAATTCTTTCCCGTTATCTTCCTAAACTATCAAAATACCCTGACTTCTAATACGTTCTTATTTATTTTTAATCCGTTTTAAACCCCAAATATTCAACATAATAAATTCTAACATTTAGGGTCTTTATTCTCCAAACTGCTTTTCATACCCAGAAACAGTACAACAGTACTTTGTCATTCTATCTCTTTTACTTTGTGTTGCAAAGAATATGGTTGCAAACAAAGAATAAAGTATTTAATTTATATTTTATGACCATAAATATTAAAATGGGAGTCAAATATAAAATAAAAATTCAAGCTTAATTACAAGTAGAAATAGATACTCATTTCTTAATACATAGAAGAAGAAAAAGATATAAAGTATGGTGTGAAATGCCCTCAAAAGATTATGAGGGTAAAATTCCTGATCTTAAAATAGTGGTCTCATAATAATTATCAGTGAAGAAAATTGCATTAGCATCAATAACACAGCTGTTGACACTTCACAACATATAACAAGCTGTGTTGCTGCACAGCAGCCAGAATGAGTGGGAGCTTAATAAGTGCTATTCCTGATAATAAATTATCATCATATTTTGAATATGCACAAAAAATTGACCAGCCCAGGCAAATTTTCACTTTCCCCTATGAAACTTTTCCTGGCAGTAAAATAAATGGGAAATCATCATTGACTCTCTTCACCTGGTTCCAGGGTCAGCTCTAGGAAAAATGTTGCCATAGGAAAGCCTCTGGTTCATTGCTGCTTAGAGCAGCAATTTGCATCATCCAGGAGCTTGTTAGAAATATGGAATCTCAGGTCCCATCCAAAGGCACCACCCAAAACTGCTGAGTCTGAATCTGTATTTTAACAAGATTCCCCAGGAGCTTGGCTTGCACATTCAAGTTCGAGAAGCCCTACTCTAGTTCATCTCACTTGTTGGTTTTCCCTTTTGATCCAACTTCCCTACAGGGTGCTCTTGCCTGGATAAATCATTCTTTGTGCTGGGCAAGTAGGCAAGTGGCTATTTTACAGGCAGAACAATGTGTTCATAACCTGCCCTTGCTGTTACTTTCTTCTTCTAACATTGTACCTATCAATGCCTTCCCTGAGTCATCAAGCATCCTGGCCTGATTCAGGACAAACCAAAAGATTTTCATCTCTCTGTGATGTTTCATAGCCTTTCACTAGAGCACAGAGAAAAGAGAAGGCAATGCTGGCTGCTCCTACTCCTTCTTGCCAACTTCCCTCTCCCCTGCTGCCTTCAGAAATAGGAGCAATTAACACCCAGGGTGAGTTCAAAGAAAGCCCACTGGTATTTTCATCCATTTGCAAAATTATCAAGAACCTTCCTACTTTTAACAGAGTCATAGTGGTGACTTTAAACAAGCACACTGCTATCCAGATATCTGAACTATTACTGATGTGGAAATTGTTGAATTTCCAGAACAAAGGACAGACTATTATCTTTGATCATTTATATGTGCGAACACATTTCCTGAATTGCTTGACAACCTCAATTTAGTGTAAAATAAAACAGAACTTAAATAGCCGTGCTTTATTTTAATATTTTTTGTAAGATAATTTTTTCTGAAAAGGAAATTTACATGCTTCTGGTCTGAAGGAGTGAAATTTTAAAAAATCTATCCTCTTGCAAATAAGTTTTAAACAATGACCAAAGTACAAAGAAAAAAAAAAAAGCAAAACAAAAAACTAAGGGAGGGTTCTGAAGACAAAGCAAAAGCAAGCATAATTTGTAGGAGAGTTGAAACTTAGAGCAAGTGACCTGCATGGAGTGAGTTCCTGTTTACTTGTAGTTTTGCCTTGAGGTTAGCCACAGTTGCAGTGCAACCAGGCAACTAAGACCTCTAGAACACAATGGGGGAACCTCAGAATGGAAAGAGGTAGAGAAGAAAATTATAGCTGATGTCTCAGTCTTGCTTGCCCAGGAGCTTAGCCATTGCCCAACCCAGGTGTGATTGTCTATATGTAAACTCTTTCTGGAGCAATATAATTGAATCCAGCGAATCCACAACACAACATTCATTATATCCAGTATGTAGTCCAAAAATTACTTGAAATACCAAGAGCCAGAAAAGAACTAACCCTGAGATGGCCTAGATTCGGTAACTATTAGACAAAGAGAAGCAGCTATTTTAGCCATTATCAGTGAAGTAAAGGAAAATGCACTTATGTTGAATGACAAGATAGAAAACTGAGCACATAAGTAGAAAATATGAAAGGGGGGGGCAGATTTTAGAACTAAAAATATACCAGCTCAAATTAAAAAAATTCATTGGATGAGTTTCATAGGTATAACAGAGGAAGAAGACAATGATCCTGAAGATAGATCAATAGAAAGCATAAAATCTGAAGAAGCAGCAGGGAGGAAAAAAAAGGGAAAAAATGAAAAGAGCCCCAGGGTTCTATGGAAGAAGTTCAAAAGTTCTTAAGTACAGTTATGTATCTGAGGAGAGGAGAGAGAAAATGGGACAGAAAAAGGATATTTGAAGGCATGATTTCAGAAAACTTCCCATATTTAGTGAAAGACATAAATTTACAGATTCAACATGCTCAGAAACCCCCAAATAGAATTAATTCCAAGAATCCATGTCTGGGCATACCACAGTCAAGTAAGGAAAACTAAGGGAATTTGTCCCCACAGGGCAGTGCTACAAGAAACGGTAAAGATAATTCTTCAGGTGAAAGAGAAATGATACCAGAGGGAAACTCAGATCTTCAGGAATGAATAAGGAGCATCAGAATTGTTAAGTCTATGGGTAATTATAAAAGACTATTTTATCTCATAATTTCTTTAAAATACAAGTGACTTTAAAGGAAAAAATACGAGGGTTTATAATGCATTTAAATGTATAAAAACATTGTAGAATAATGAAAAATTATGATATAAAAGGGTACAGCTAAAAAGTCAATAGAAAAAAATTTAAAATAGAACTCAAAGGGAAAACAAGAATAAAAACCAGATATAACAAACTGAAAACAAATACTCAAATGATATACCCAATTCCAACCACAAAAATAATTCCATTACATATTAATAGACTAAAATTCCAATTAAAAGACAGAGGTTGTCAGAATGGATACAAAAGCAAGACCTAATTCTATGTACAGAAAATGTGTAAGCAAACGAATGGAAAGATATACCCTGCAAACAGGAAGCACAAGACGGCTGAATTGTCTATATTATTACATTAGACTTCAAGAAAGAGAATTACCAGAGATAAAGAGGTACATCTCATAATGATAAAAGGGTCGATATATCTGGAATAAATATTAATCATAAATGTATATGTCCTTGATAATCCTCAAAACTCATGAAGCAACAATTGACAAAATCACAAAAGAAATAGTAGGAGATTTTAACATCTCTTAGCAGTTGGTAGAAAAACTTTATCAAAAACAGTAAAGATATAGAGAATTTGATAAACTGATGAATTGATAAACAAAATGTGGCACATCCATACAATGTAATATTATCTGACAATAAAAAAGAAGTATTGATACATTCCACAACATGGATGACCCTTGAAAACATAAGTGAAAGAAGCTAATCATAAAAGACATGTTATATGACTCCATTTCAATGAAATGTCCAGAACAGAAAAATCTATAGAGCCAGAAAGTAGATTAGTGTTTTTCTTTTAGGGCTGGAGGAGATCGGAGAATTAAGGGCTGGTAGCTAAAGTCAGCAGGTTTCTCTCTGAGGTGATAAAAACGTTCTAAAATTGACTATGTTGATGGCTACACATATCTGAGAACATATTCAAAACCATTGATTTGAATGCTTTAAATAGGTAATGTTTTAGTTTGCCAAAGCTTGCCAATGCAAATACCAGAAATGGGTTGGCTTTTATAAAGGGGATTTACTTGGGGTAAGAGCTTACAGTTCTGAGGCCATAAAATGTCCAAATTATTACAAAAGCATGAAACACTTGTTCAAATTGAAGAATGTACAACCCAGAGGGGTTGTATTATTTTCCTCTGACCACTGTAACAAATTACCACAAATTTAGTGAATTAAAATAACAGAAACTTATTCTCTTATTATTCTAGAGATCAAAAGTCTGAAATGGGTTTCACTGAGCCCAAATCAGCATATCAGAGTCTCTAGAGGAGAATCCATTTCTTTGTCTTTTCCAGCTTCTAGTGGCTCCCTGTATTCCATCGCCTGCGATCTCTTCCTGCATCTTCAAAGCACATCACTCCAATCCCTGCTTCTATCATTAAAAAGTCTCCTCAAAAGTCTAATTTCTCTCTGCCTCCCTTTTAAAAGGACACTTTACATTTAGGGCTTACCTGGATAATCCAAGATAATCTCCCAATCTCAAGATCAAGATCAAGATCAGCAATGTCACTCTTGAAAATTCATAGGTTCAGGGCTCAGTACCTGGACATTCTTGGGGACCATTATTCAGGCCACCAGGGAGGAGTATAAAAGTAGGTCTGCCTAATTCACTTTGGTAGTTACGAAGAGACTCACAAAGGAGGTAGTTTTAATATAAGGCCTAATAAGCATTTGTCTTGTTAAACATTAATAAAAACAACAATGTAGAGAACGACTGGATAGAGTTTGGAAGAGAAAGGTATTTCCAGACTTAGGAAAGATAAGGGAAACATGTAGAGAGGCACAGGAAAGAGTGTGATGGTTTAAGGGGAGGGCAGAGACTCAGTATTAATAACTTAAGACAAGATGTACAGTGGAATAGGGAATGAGTCATTTCCAACTCTGTATGAGATACAAAAAAATGAGATTTTTTTTTCCCTGCAGACAATGGTGAATTACTGAGATATTCTTAGCAGGGCACTAATACAATCATATTAGTGAGGGTCTCTATAGATGGGAGGGTGTTAAGAAATTGGATAGTATTATAGGCTAGAAATAATGAGGACCCAAACAATATGCTCTAAGAATGTTTTTTTTTTGATATTTCTATTTTCAAATAATTATCCTGTTTACGACACTGTGTCTTTTAATGACAGCCCGTAAACTGTGGAGTTTAGATTTTAAACTGGTTATCTCAAAATTTTAATATGCTGAAGATCACACACCAGGTCAGACCATCTCTGAAGATAGTCAAAGAGCAGGAACAAGGCCAATACTCAGAAACCACTGGGAAAATAAAAATAAAATCTACGGAAGATCCACACTGCTGAACTTTTGCCCTACTTGATGGGAAATCACCTTTGATAAACTTTAATTTCAGTCCTGAAAGCCCAAAAGGGAAGCCGTTTTCCATATTATTGTATTAAGTGTTGCACTATTTTGCCTCTCAGAAATTTTAAATATAAAGAACAGAAAATTCATATTACAATGTTCCTATTATCAGCATCTGAGAATTAACATAAGGCTGCATTTAAAAATCCTTCCTAGTCCCTCTGTGGCAAAGTTAGGGTTACAAGTCAGAAAACTTGTTCTTGGCAGGCAAATTTTTCATTCATTCAAAATAATATTAAAATATTAAAAGGCACAGTTCCAAGTCTACAGTACAATTAAGCTCCTAGAGACCCATGAAGTTGGAAGAGTAGAAATGTTCTATATTCTCCTCAATTGGTATACAATGTTACCGCTGGGCAGTGGTGGACCATGATTTAACATTCTCAACTGATGCCCACTATCAGTCTATCAGTAAAGTGTAATTTAATATTAATAAAAAATACAGTACTTCTCACAAAACTTCTTCCTTTTTCCTTTCCTCCCTTTCTCCTTTACTGTCATCCTCTCCATTTTATAACCTTTTCCCTTTAATTTATTATTAATTTGACTAATAAAATCAAATATCACTCACAGAGGTGGTAGTTTGGGATTAGAGATATTCACATCTTTTGATCATGAAAAATCTGTCATCTCCCAGGCACTCACTGAACTGACCAGTAGCACCAGCATCCCCTGAGAATTTTGTTAGAAATGCAAATTCTTGGGCTCTGCCCCAGATTTAATGAATCAGAAATTATGGGAGTGGGACCCAGTCACCTGCATTTTAACAAGTCCTCCAGATAACTCTGAAACACCCTAAGATTGAGCACTACTGTCTTAGACAATACAAGAAGACTCAGGTTGTCATCTACAAAACATGGATAATAATAACGATTACTACACAGGACTATCATGAGTTTAAGTGGAATAACATTCTTGAAAGTACCTAGCAAAAGGGATTGGAAATTGTAATAGGTGCTAAATATATGTTCATTCAACCAGCAATCATTGTGCACCTGCTGAGTGTAAGGCACAGTGTTAGTCACTGCAAAGGAAGAACAGGAATCAGAAACAGACTTTTCCTTCCAGGAGCCTGGGTGGGTAAAGGAGGGGTGGGAATAAGTAATGTGCAGAACTATAATGAAAATTTGGGAATAAGTGCCCTAAAGAAAGTACAGATAAAGGCCTGGCATGGGAGGATGAGGGCTATGTCTGGTTAGGAGGCACTATTTGAAGGAGGCTTTAAAAGGTTGGTAAGATTTGGAAACATGGAGATGAAAATATAGGCACTCAGCCGTCTGAAATGGCTTGTGCAAGAGTAGGTAGATTGGAAAGTATAGCATATGTACAGAGAATAATTTCGTTGGTTCACATATAGGGGGCATCCCTGAAGGAGTGGAAAATGAAGTTGGAAACAGTATTAGCTGTTACCTAGGTGATCAGCAGATTGTGCAAGATACCAGGCTGAGTATTTTGAACTTCAATATTTAGATAACAGGGATCCAATTTTAAAAGTTCTTGGACAGGGAAATTACATAGGAGGAAGATTTTCTACTGCCACACTTCAGATTTGCTAAAAAATGAATTAAATGGTGAGATCAGTAAGCAAGTTGATTTTCTAGTCAGCAAACTCTTGGTAAATGTTTACTATTTACTGTGGTAGACCCACAATACCAAGATTCAAGGTTACAGTGCCTGCCTTCAGTGGGTCAATAATCTTGTGGTGAAGATAGACTATTGGATGCAAAGAAAGAAGGAAGTGTAAATAGTCCATAAGGCGGATATCTGATTTCTGTAAGAGGTCTGGCAAGAGGAAATTGTTTTGGTGTCTGTCAAGTTGCTTCATCTTCTTCCATGAAATCATATTTTGATTCTTTAGATTGCAATAAAAAAGAAATCATAAAGCAACAAAAGACCAAAGTCTAATTTTTCCCAAGTAATTACAGTGCCAGTTTAAACCTTCAATATCTTTACCAGAAAGAGAGTTTAAAACATTTAGCTGATGTGAATATTCTCGCTGACCTGATTTTGTGATAATCAGGGTAGGCTAAACATTCGCTGTATTAGAAACCATGCATGTGTCCCTAGACCTAGTTTTTCTCCCTAGGTCTGGTTTTTGGAATGCTGGTCATAAACTAAGCCTGATTTATTATATGACCATCCTGTATGGGAAAAGACTGTAACTTTGGGTATCTTTGGTCAACCTCAAGATATAGCAGGGGGGACAGACGTGGCTCGGGTGGTTGGGTGTCCATCTCCCATATAGAGGGACCTGGGTTTGATCCCTGGGACCTCCCAGTAAAAATTAAAAAAATAAAAATATAGAAGGCATGTTCATGGGTGCACCATCAGCCGCTGCGAGCCATGCAGCAAGATGATGATGTAACAGGAGAGTGACACAAGGGAGAGCCAAGATGAGACGCACTGAAAAACCAGGAACTACGGTAGCACAGGTGGTAGGACTCCTCTCTCCCACATCGGAGATTCTGAGAATGGAATCCCAGTGAAAACAGGAGGAGAAGGATGAGAAGAGAGGGCAGGAAACAGACACAGAGAGTTGCCAGGCGAATGGACACAGAAACAGCAAAAACGGGGATGGGTAAAAAATGGATAAAAGTAAATAAATAAATCCTTAAAAAATGTATAGGGGAGGAAGATACGGACTATAGTTAGTAGTAATACTTTGATGATGCTCTTTCATCATTTGTTAACAAATGTTTTACAACAATGTGGGGTGTTTGTGGGGGTTGATGTGTAGGAGTCCTGTATGATGTTATGCATGTTTGTTTTTAAGTTCACAATGTTTACTGAACACTTATAGTTTATGTTTGTTCATGTATGAATGATATATTTCAATAAATAGTTGGAAAAAAAACAAACATTTACCTGCTTGAACAGTTTCTGGATTTCATTACTGCAATAGAAGGAACTCATGGAGTTAAAATGGGAATAGACCCTATGGGAAAGACAAGGGAGTTCCTTAGTGGACAATCAAAAAAATGTTGCAGAGGGAAATTTACCTTGCTCAATGTAGAAAGTATTCATTGTGACTTACAAAATCATATCTTCTTTTGCCTTTTTGGGGTACTCTGATGAGCAAGCTTTCCCTTAATCTTTTTCCAGAAATAGGGAAAAGAGAGAGCATAGTCAATTATACCAAAAGAGCAAGCAAGCAAGAGACAGCATTTACCTATATTAAACATCCTCCTCCCTAACTGCAAATATAGAGCTTGTCTCTGAGAAGAGGTAGAGATTTTTGCATATGCTGATTGTTAATAATAATTACAGTCTTTTATTCTGACCTTCCTCTCATGAGAAGGAAAAAATGGAGGTCAGGGGGCATGCAAGCCTCATGGAAGGGATTTTTTTGAGGGTCTAACTTAACCCTTAACCCAGAATTTTACTCTGAAGGAAATTGCTCCAGGTTAGACAAATAGTAAATAGCTACATTTCACCAGCTTATTTCATGTGAAATGCAAAGATACAAAATATATTTCCAAAATTTAAGCTTTATGTGACAAACAAAATGAAAGATTAGATGCTTATAAACCATTCACAGTTCATCACAGTTTAAAATTCTACATGCTGAAAAACATCACATTTAGTTCATTACTGAGCTGATGAGAAAGTACAATGAGTCTTCTGTCTGACAATTTGAAAATTTTGTGAATCCCAGGAAAGATCGTGTTCTTGGAGCTAATCCATTTCTTTGGGTGTGGAACACTTTGATTGGATTCAATTCAGTTGGGGGCCTTTGATTGGAGTACTTCAGTGAGGCCCACGGTGGGTCTCAGCCAACTTGCTGAGTCTTTTATAAACGGGAGAAACATTCAGAAACACACAGAGAAAGAGAACTGCCACTTTTACCTTGCCATGTGAAAGAGGACTCCAGGACCACCCACAGCTGAGCTCAGGGAGAAAGTGAGCCTGGAAGAGAAGGCAGTCCAGCAGCCATTTTGCCTTGCCACGTTGCAGTAGGCCAGGATCTGCCAGCAGCTGACTTTTGGTGAGATAGCATCTCTCATGATGCCTTGATTTGGACATTTTCACAGCCTTGGAACTTTAAGATTTTATCCTAATAAATTCCCATTATAAAAGCCAACCCATTTTTGTTATTTTTTTGCATTGGCAGCCTTCAGCAAACTAAAACACCCTGGAACAAAAATAGCAATATATCATGAATCCATAGAGGGATATTAATTAATTTTTGACCGAGGGAATATTTCCATTCCAGGTAAACCAGAACTTAGGTGTTAATGCACCATCAACTGGGAGCTAGAAATATAAGTCCAGAATGAACTAGAGTGCAAGATCAGCTCTGAGATTTTTACCACATTCCCCCACTGCGAATTTCCTCTCCCATAATCCCATCCCCTAGATCCAGCAGTGGCTCTGGAAGATTCTAATAGAATAAATTGACACCAACAGTAGCAACAGCAAGGATTCACCAACCTTGGATATTTTGTTGTTGTTACATTGATTGTTTTTGTTAGATGGTGATGGTGTTTATGATGATGATATCACAAATTAGTTGGGAGAAAGAAGGCACAGAGAACATACTTAGTTTACAAATTAGAGTAAACTCTCTGGATGGGAAAATGCCAGGACAATCTTTGAAGTTATGAGAGAGGGCAGAAAAGTGGCCAGTGAATTTAATGTGATTTTAGTGAAAGGCAAAAAAGTCGAGAAAAATAAAACTTGAACACTCTTCAGAGGATGCTGGGCTCAAAGCAATCAATTATGATTTGGGAATGGGACCTAAGACTTATCACAGATACTTGCCCAAGATGAAACTTTATAGAGAAAAAAAGACAGAAAAAAAACCCTAAATTATCATTAGTGCTAATGTTTAGAAACAAAAAAAAAATGTTATTTTCTTCTACAGCATGATAGCAGCTCCAATACTGTACACTTTATGGCATTCTGGTTTCGTTAACCCCAAAGAAGACAGAACAGCTGGAGAGAACGAGAGAGAGATCTGTGGGGAGGGGGCAAACATTTTGTTTTTGTTTTGTTTTGTTTTGTTTTGTTTAGCATCGCTTTGGGGGAAAACTATCTCTTTTCCATTTTCAATCTATGCAGTTCTGGTAGAGTAAACCAGAATTAATCCCATACCACCCCTATTCTGAGGAGCTACCTATGACCCAGCTCTATCTAATTAGCATCCTATGGTACATGAATGGGCATGGGACACAATGTATGCCAAAGAATCATTTACATGGTTTGTGCTGATGCTATAAAGAAAGAGATATAGGATCATTTACTGGAAACACCAGCAGAGCCTAAAGTTGCCAGTGGCCATCATATGGACTTTTTGTGACTAGAAATGAAAGCAACATCCCAAAAAGAGCTGAGAAAAATAGGAAAAAGAGTGAGATGTCTGAGGAATAAGTTGAACTCCTAAATACAACTTTGCCCAGGATTCCAAATTAGATGTGTCAGTAAATTTCCACTATCCTGACTAATATACTATTTAAGGATTTTCCAGACTTCCAAAGGGATAAAGTGTAATCAGAAAATCTTGAAGGACCAAAATAGTATAAAACTGTACTGGACTTATTCAGCAGATTTTAAAAATTGGTATTATTCCCCTGAAACTTGAAAATAAAAAGCAAATTTGAGATGAACTAAACATTTACAAAGTGTGAAGTAAATGTGAATTTCATTACTCAAAGAGGTTGTGCTGGCTAAAAATACCTATGGCATGAAAGCTTTAGTTTTATTTATGGATGCTATTTTTCAATTCATTTACAAGGGAAACAAGAGTTATTTGGGTATGTATTTTTTTTAAATGCTAAGTCTACTTTTAGAGGCAGATTTCTGGTTTGCAGTCATACATTAATTCATTTATTCAGTAAATAATTATGAAGCACCTGTTACAGTGCCAAAGAATGTGCTTTGCTCTGGAGATGAGTGCTGACAGACACATTCACTGCTTTCAAGGGGCTCTCACTCTGGGAGAGCAGAAAGACATATAAACAAATATTTGCAATAAAAATTACTGAGTGCAAATATACAAATAAATGCAAGAAGTGGTGGTAGGATAAAGGAAGAAGAGATAAAAATGTGCTTGGAACAGGAGAAGGGAAGTCAGTGAAGGCATCACAGAAGAAAGAATAATTGTCTATAATCTAGGTCAGGCAAGCAAGGTGTAAGGAGAAAAGGAACATGTGGAGTTTACTATGGCTGGAGGGGACCATTAGGAGCAGTGGGGCTTGGGGGCAACAGTGGGTTGGCAGAAGCAGCAGCATGTATATTAGCGTCCCAGGGCTGCTGTAACAAAGTACCACAAACCAGGTGACTTAAAACAAGAGAAATTTATTGCTTCACAGTCATGGAGGCTAGAAATCCCAAGTCAAGGTGGTGGCAGAGCCATGCCTCTGAAACTTATAGAGAAGAATTCTTCCTTGCCTCTTCTTAGCTTCTGGTGTTGGCCAGTCATCCTTGGCATTCCTTGGCTTGTAGATGCATCACTTTAGTCTCTGCTGCCTCCATTTTCACATGGCCCTCTCCCCTATGTCCCCCATGCCTCTGTCTGTCCCTGTGTCCAAATTTCCTCTTTGTATAAAAACACCAGCCATATTGGATTAGGGGCCCAACCTACTCTAGAATGACCTCATTTTAACTAATTCCAGCCCTAAAACATATCTTTTTATTAAAATCTATCTTTTTGTGGAACACAGTTCAACCCATAGCAGCAACGGTCAATTAGTGAAAGGCGGCACATGCCTCACCAAGGCCATGAACCTTATCCTAAAGGGCATGAAGCTATTGAATTTTAACCAGCGGGGCACTCTGGAGCGTGCGCATGACATTATGTGGCAGCTCTGCTCTTCACTGTTTGGGTCCTTGCTGCTTCTCCCACTTCTCAAGTGGTATGAGTCTTGGGTTTTCTGTAGCGGTGGTCCCTGCGAATTCTAGAGGCCTGTTGTAGCCGTTTGGCAGTTTGATGTAATTACGAATTCCAAAAATCTTTATTAGATTATGCTTGTAAACTGATCTGTTAATCTGGGCATGATTAGGTTATGATTAGGGCGTTAACTGGGCCACGTCAGTAGGGCATCGAGCCCCACCCCTTGGTGGGTGGGGAAATCAAATATAAAAGGCAAGGCAAAGAACAGAGTTGAAGCAATTCTGAAGTTGGAGTTTTGATGTTGGAGAGAAGGCCCTAGGAGAAGAGAAGCAAGCTGTTCGCCTGATAGTCTACAGCTGACCTTGTGGAGGAAACAGGAGCTAAGCCAGGAGAGAAATGCAGCCCCGGGAAGAGGGGAACCCAAGAAGCCTGAATCATGGCAAACGTCGGCAGCTGTCTTGCTCCAACACGTGACAATGGACTTTGGTGAGAGAAGAAACTTATGCTTTATGGCCTGGTAACTGTGGACTTCTACCCCACTCCTGGTACCAAGCTGTGTTAGTCAGGGTTCTCTCAAGAAACAGAATCAACAGGAGATATCTGTCAATAATATGAGATTTTAAAAAAGTCTCTCACACGACCATAGGGATGCATAAGTCCAGGTTCTGCAAGGCAGACTGCAAACCAGGGGCTCCGATGAAAGTCCGATGAAAGGTCCTTGATGAGTTTCTGGCAGAAGTTGCCTGTCCAACGATGAGCTGGGAAATTCTCTCTGAATATTGAAATCACTTCCCCTTTTAAGGCATTCATTGATTGGATAAAAGTGTCACCCATTGATGATGTAATCTCCCTGACTGATGCAGATGTAATCAGCCATCCATGCAGTAAACTCACTGGTGATCGAAGTCCATAAATGCTCTTGTATTACAATTATCCCAGTGCTTGCTGGAACAAACACCTGGAAACAATTACCTGGCCGAGTTGACACATTAACCTAACCATCACAACTATAGTGTGTTTTTTCCTAGAAATGAGGTCTCATGCATCCATTTCTTCTTTGCCTATCTGGAGGGGTTACATTGGTCAAACATTTAAACAAGTTTGATAGTGCTTGATTCAAATGATTATGATCATAATGTCAATGAACAAAACTCTAACACAAGCTCCCCCTTGTAGTTTAAGGTTAGCAGTTCCCCCCAATCATCTGTTAGTGAGGTTTTAGTCATGGCTCCTAGTGAGTTCTGATAATAAGGAGTCAGCTATGGTTGCATGGAGAAGGTTGAGGGACAAAATTAACCCCAATATGGGGGTACAGGATCCCCTCCCTGAATTATCTTTCCTCTAAAGCCCCTGTTTGTCAGGGGAAGAGGCAAGAAATTTTCTATCTCCTGAACTCATTTTTCTCAATAGTTCTCAGTGAGAGAGAGCAAAGCAGAAGGTGTTATGAAGTGAAATAATTTCATTTATTAGGCATTTTAAGGTGTTCATTGAGGTGCAACTTGCCTACAAAATATAAGTAGTTTAGTTGAGGCAGTGATACAAAAGAACTTGGTTGTAGGCAAACTCCTTCTTCACTCTGCCTCTGTCATTGATAGGGTGAAAATAACTGTACTTGAGGCAGAGGAAATATTTTGCTCTTGACATTTTGAAACAATTTGCTAATAGTTTCTTTTAATCCTTGCCCCCTTTCTTTTTTTTAAAGAAGTGCTTTCCTGTCATCGTTCTTTAATTATTGGGCTTTTGTGAGTGTGGATGACCAAGATGATATACCTACTAGCTATGTTTTATCTGTAGTTTTTACCAGGCTTCCTTACTCTGCTAGTAGCTTTTGAATCTTCAGACATTCATCTGTATTATGCAGAATTGAATTTGGGACTTTTACTAACATTTAATCCATTGCCTCAAATTAAATTGTCTAGTATTTTGCTTTAATGTGGTAAGAAAAAATACTTTAAATGGCATGAAGAGAAGGAATAATGAAGCATCTTTTCCTTGAGATGAGATGTGCAAGTTCAGGCAGTTCATCCAAATAGAAATTGCTGCATCCTTTCTGCTTCTCCTGCCACTCTTTGTTTCAAGTTTGTGCAAAATTTATGGAGTAAATTTTGGAGTAAAATTTATGAGTAAAGTATATAGTGTAGCAAAATTATAATGCCATTTGATGGGAAGAGGCATGTTTTCAGGACAAGAGACAATATTCTGAAGTGCAATATTGGAGACACCCCACTTTGAAAATTATGGCTACAATATGGAAAAGACTATAACATGATGCTGTACATTAAATGAATTTAATTTTGCTTTTAAAATAAAATGGGGACTTTTCTATGTCTCCAGGCAAACCTGGAGTCCTTTCTCTCACATCACAGGATCAAATATGGCAGCTTCCTTTTCCTCTGTGTCTGTTTTTATCAGAGCCAGCAAGAGGGAGGAGACTCAACCTGAGTTACGCCTCACTGACATAGTCCAGTTAAAAGAGTATCACACCCACAGGAGTGGATTAGTTCTCTTTCTGGGATTCATAGAACTTCAAACTGCCACAGAAACAAATAAAAGGTGGTAATAATAGGGTGGTATATGGGGAAAATATAGTTAATGTAAATGATGGATGATAGATAGAACTATTTTAATAACAGTTCATCAATTGTAACAAAGGTAACTACTGTTAAAATAATAGTACAATAATTAAAAAGTGCTATCATTAGTTGTAACAAATGTTCCACCCCAATGCAGTGTTGGTTGGTGTATGGGAATCCTGTATTTTACGCATGATTGTTTTGTAAACTCACTCCCGTAATTAAAAAAAAAAAAAGGCAAAAAAAGGAAGTTAGCTTGAATCCTATTGATTGGATGAGGGTTTGTCCATCTTACAGGGGTAGGTATGGGACAGGTGGGATTTATTTTTCATATTGGGTCAAACATAATGAACTCAGGACTTGATTGACTATCTGGGTCCATGTGCCTGGGCGGGGATTTCAAATTTCAAAAGATATCAGGAGGGAGTTCAAAGAGTAAGACATGGGTTGTTGTTTTGTTTTGCTTTGTTTTTTTACTCTGAGGAGTCCCTAAGACTTTTTCTGTGTAAGTTAATCAAGAGGCAGTGTGGTAAATTACTGATCAGACTAGAGAAGGGCCAAGATATTTGCATTCTTGCCTCACCTCATTGTGATGTGGACCTTGGACAAGTCACATATCCTATCCGAATATCAGTTTTCTCTTTTGTTTCAATGGTCTCTAAAGTTTTCCTAGAATGCACCACCCACTGTTTACTTTCCCATCACCTCTATCATAAACTAGTGTGATAACCTCATAAATGGCCTCCTTACCCTCGTATTGTTCCCCCAGGATGCCTTCCATACCAGTGACCCAATGATTATCATAAATGAAATTGGATTATATCAATCCTTGTTTTAATACTCTTCTTTGATTTTCCATTGATGTCAGAATACAGCTTGAAACCTTTAGCCAGGCTGATTTGGTCTCTTCTTACCTATCCACTCCCATTTTTGACACTCGATCCTGTTTACACGATACCAAAATTCTTGGTGTTCTCAAAATGTGCCATGTTTTCTCTTACTTAAAGGTCTTTGTACATGCAAATTTCTCTACAAGAAATATTATTCTTATTTTTTTCATGTGGTAACTTCTTATACTGCTTTAAAATTTACCTTAGCCCTCATCTCCTTTGTGAAGCCTTCCCTAGCCTTCCCAGCCAGTATTGCCTTCAACCAAAAACTCATATCACTGTTTTATATGATTTGCTTAGATGTCTTCTCATTCTAATCAGTGTTTTTAGTTTTTGCATCTTTAGTATCTGCTCAATATCTGACCTATTGTACATTCTCAGTATATATTGAAATCAAGGATGAATAAATAAATGAGTGATTAAGAGAATGAATCATTACATAAATGAGCTCTCATATGCTCCTATATTAAACACACAGGACCTAATTGCTTTTCTTTGATAGTAATAGGTGTTAGATCAAGTACCATATATTAAGCCCTACAATAGGCCAGGTATGATGGTAGTTATTTTTTATTCATCTCTCTACTCTTCACAGCAACCATGCAAGGGTTAGGTATTATTTCCTTCCATGTATAGGTGATGAATCAGAAGCTCAAAGAGCTTAAACAACTTATCCAAGGACATATACTGTTAATAAGTGGTAGAAGTGGTACTTGAAAGCAGATCAGTCTGAAAATCAACATTGAGATCTTATAAGGAAGAGGATATTTGGGTTCTCAAAATCATGGGGTTGATAGATACAACCTACCATAAACCAAATAAATGTTACAAGTCAAGAATCGTGGTAGAACTAACTCAGAATGAAGTTGGACATATTCTCTATACCTGGTAGGATGATTTTCAGTATCTTGGACTTTTTTTTCTTGTGAAGGAAGGAATAATAAAAAATAAGAAACAACAATGGTGACTTCCTTTCTTCCTAGAGACTTTGCCTGAGGAAAATTTTCCAAGTTTGTGAATCAAAGTCTTTAACACTGTTCATAAAATTTTTCTGCTTCTTCCCTTCTCTGGGACAGGGTAGACTTGCATTTCCTCAGCCCTGGTAATTGGTTGGGATAACATGAATTCTGGGAGGAATCACTTTCAGAGTCTTCAATTGCTCATGGAGGCTCTCCAGAACTCTCCTTCTCTCTGCCACGGTGACTTGCAGTGTTTAAGATGATGGCTGCTCTGTTAGCCCATGTTCTGGAGTAAAGATGATGTAGCACATGAACATCAGTTAGCCTACAATGGGCATGTAGCATGAATGAGAAATAAAACCTTGTTCTTTTAAGTCATTGATGTTTAGGGGTTTATTTGGTCATGTGGTATAACTGAGCCTCTTCTAATGACTACAGAGCATTATTTCAACAGTTTAATGGAGATGGTTGTGCTGTAAGAAGAACCCAAAGAAAAAGAAAAAATAAAAGTAAAGAGTATAAGAGATGAAATATTATAAACCATGCATTTGGTAAACAAAGAGAACTTTAGCACAGAATACTTATTTTTGTTCAGTTTCTTTAGAAGTGTCTTCTAAATCTGTTATTTTCATATTTTATTGTGCACCAAAATCACCAAGAAAACATGTTAAAAATTCTGATTTCTGACCCTAGTCCCAAAAGGGCTGAAATGAACCACAGAAAATCTTCAGTTTCACAGCTGTCTATTCTAAGGTCCTGATGCCAATGATCCATGTACCATACTTAAGAAACACAGCTTTAATTATGTTTGATAACTATAAATTAACTATATTAAAGTCATTTTATAAGAAGTTACCCTACCACAGATCTCTATGTAATCATGGCTAACAAGACTCACCTCTTAGGTGCATAATAATGTATTTTCCAACTTTTTCATTGTGAGACAGAGATATTTATAAGACAATTGTGTGATTTCTGCCATTGATATTGGCTATCTCTGCTACTAAAATGTGACCCAGAGGTGGCTTCAGTGATAACAGAAGTTAAGAAGCAAATGCAATAATGGCCTCTACAGCCACTTAGCAAAACTGTTAAAGGAGAGGTAAAGAAGAACCCCTTAACTAATTGAAGTGACAGCAGGGTGAGCTTCAGATAATCAGGCTGTAATTGCATAAACTGGAATTGAGCCAAGAAGTGAAGGCCAACAATGAAGGAAGAGAAAGAAAGCTGGCAGAAAAGAAGGGTTTGCATGGAATACATAACCGATTCTTCTTGTATTTCACCCAGAAACATGCCCTTTATCTTCCTCCAAAATAACCTGACTTTAAAGCAGCACTCACCGGGAAGGACTTAATCAGGTGTCAAAAACCCCTTAAAACTCAGAATTCTGCTTTAAGGAGCTACATATTCTATTTTACCTATACAAAGTAGGACCCCAAAATCACATTTTAGAAGAAAAGTGTTTGGAGAAATATTTTTTCTCATTTTCTTTCTTTCTGTGTTTTTGTTTGTTTGTTTTTGTTTTATTGTACTTCAAACAGCCTAATTCTTCAGGACTGCTTTAGGAAAATTAATGACCTCCATCAACTTCTTCAATGCCTTCTGTACAAATGTGCTCAGTGCCAAGGGCATGTGAGACATCTTTCCCTTCAGGTCACTTGTAACAGGGGCCAGGGGATGATTACATGGCACATTGCTCACTGCCCAAGCAGCAGAGGTTGTGGAAATGAGCAGATTCTCTGATAAAGGGGCATAGACAAGGGAGAACCCTCAAAAGTGTCTATTACTCATCCTTAATATCTGACACCTAGGAGACATCAAAATTATGCTAGTCAAATGAACAAATGAATGTGGTAGACATTACAGGTAACATGCCAAACAACCATTTCTCAGTCTTCTTTCTAAAATAATCCTCTTTAGTTTTGGCATTGGGTGCTAGTAAGTTCAAGATATGTTGACTCAGCCCTGTCGTTTGCTGGAGACAGCTTGTACTGCCTGGGGGAGCCAATGTGCACATCTCTTCCCACCTTTGCCTTCAGTGAAGTCATGGCAGTAAGTCAGCCATGATAGGAATATTTACATCCCGGAAATCGGCCAATGCAACAATTACTGCTTGCTTTTTTGTTTCTCTCCAGGGAGCAGGTTTTAAACATTTAACAGCATACCACTGGCCCAGTCTTGAAATTATGATTGGTCTAAGCCATTAATAGAATTCCCATGCTTCATTTGTCAAGTCCTAGTTAAAGAGTGGTCCTGGGAACCAATTCAATCAATGGGACCTGGAGTTTTCTGGAATTTTCTTTCCAAATAAAAATAAAGGCACTCAGATTTCCAGCCTTTGAATATTGTCTTTTAAGAATATGATATTTATAATCAATTTTCAATCAAGAAAGGCAAGGTTGAAAATGAACACCAAGAGGTTTACAATGAACAGAAAGAAATATGAAAAAGACATTTCTTAATGGTATTGTTGAATCATTGCACCATAGACTTGCCTTGCCTCAGGGTATCTGGCTATATGAGTCAATTAATTACCTTCATTTCTTAAGATACACTTAGTATTCTATTACTTGCAGCCAAAAAATTCTGATGCAATGGATGAATAGATGGATGAATGAATACATGAATGAGAGATGTATCATTTATCTAGGTGTGTATTGTACAAAGAACACCTGGGATAATTACTTGTATGCACAGGTACATGACATGTCCCATTAGATTACTGTATCATCCTTTGACATTGCAATATATTATAAAGTTTGATTCATTTTTTAAAATCTTGGATGAACAGAGGACTTCTTATTGAAGAAATATTTTGCATGCTACTCTTTTACTCTGAAGTGTAATTTGTCTATGTTTGTATCTGTGTGTGTGTGTGTGTGTACATACATGCTTGTTAAGAATGATTGTGTATTTTATTTTATATTAATTACACAGTAAGTTAATGTTCTTACAATGAACAAGATTGAAATACTGCAAAAATTGAAGCCATTACATGCATTGAGGATAATCCATGGCACAGCTTTTATGTGCACTTTGTTCTTTCTTTCTTTTGAGTCTAAGAAATGGGCTCAAGCAAACACCTGTCTTTTCTGGCTGGTGAGAGATGTCACTATCCCCTATTCTACGTGGTCAGCTGTAATGAGTCATTGTTTTCATTACATATTCATGTCAATAAATCAAAGTTCTCTCTAGAAACTCTAATGAATGTAATTCTAGAGATGAAGAAAGGATGCTGCCTAAGGGGTATCTCAGGAAAGAAAATGTGCCAAAGCCTGAGCGACTTTATTGTTCTCAGAGGGAAAAATAGGTAGCTAAGGTGAAAGGGTCTTTTAACAACAACCAAACATTTTTCTACTCCCCAATTACCCTTCTCAGGACAAGTTATATGCATAACAATAGCAAAAAATGTTGTTCTGGATGACACTTCTTTCAGTTTCTATTAATGCTGTAATAGTGCCTGCTTCCATTATACATTTCCTTGCATATTTCAATCAAAATGCCACTTAGCCACTGTTCATAGAGTGCAGTTAATATTTTCATTAAAACCAATAAAGCCAAGAAATGACAAGGGTGCAGGTGGGTGCAGGCAATTAAATTCCTTCTGTACATATTGTTAAATAGCAGTTGGGGAAAGAAAGAAGCCCCATTGAACACCTGTCCCTTCTCCTTTGAATGGCAGCTAACAGAAATCCACTTAGCTAGTTATTGTCTGCTTATTTTCCTGACAGATAATGTGAAGAAGCAGGCAGTTACGGGGCCAGTAATTCAGAATTAATTTTCCCTTCACAAGAGTTCTGTGGACACTGAGTGCAGTAATGGTGCCTGATCAGGATTCGGGGAGGGGGGGCAGTAAACAAGACAATTTGAGATGATGGGCAGGAGATAAAAGCCCTTTAAGGGTCTGCTCCCCTCGTCCATCTAAGCTGTGGTTTTTTTGCTGGCACCTTTTATTATTTTTTTAATCTGCCTCAAATGAAAGTCTGAAGAGTTAATCATTAAAGCCTTTGCTTGGTGTGTGTGTGTGTGTGTGTGTGTGTGTGTTGAAAAAGGAGACAAATGAAAGAAGACCCTACCACGTTGCTCTCCATCTTCTCCCACCATATGAAAAATGTGCGTGGCTACAAAAGACAATTGTTAAGTCACACATTGAGATTGTTTATGGAGGTTCCTCCTGTGAGTTTCTACCTCAATTGAGAAAATTACCACTTTTCCTTTAATGAACCAAGACCTTTTGTAACCCACCATTATTACTTATTTCATTCTGATAGAAAACACCCACACCTAACATGCACAACAAAAATTTGTTCCCATCAAACCAAATTAAAATTCTCTCTGGCTCTTGTTCTGCCTGCCCCTCCCCCACGCCCCTTCTCCTTTTTTCCTCTCCTTCTACTTCCTAAATCGCTATTCCTAAATCCTAGCCACTCAAGTCATTTCAGAGACCGGTTGAATGAAGTCTCTCTTGGGATGAGTTAAAGAGGAGGATTAGATACAATCGTTCTCTTGCCTGGCTTCCAGAACAAGAACCGTTTGGCAGACAAATGGCAGACAAAGATAGTGAATCATCATCTCCCAGTCATTGACTCAAACCACTCAGAATAAATCAGGATTGAAGACTGATTTCCACAAAATTGCTTTATTACTCAGGTAAAATTTATTGATCTGTCATAGAAAGGTGGAAAATAATGTGAGCAAAAAAGGACAGGTCATGCTAAAATAGCGAAGATAAAACCTCTAATAAATCCTCTTATTTCAGATATTTGATATTTAATATAGAATATGTATTTGGAGAAGTTCATCTTTGTGGAGTTTATGTTGTCTGGGAAGAAATATATAGAACACAAGCATTTAAAAGTCCATCAATTAATTATTAAAATATAAAAATATAAGTATGGGGACCATATTCTAAACCCCAAATTAGGACACATAGTTTTTCAAGGATTCTTTTTCCACCTCAAAAAAATTAAGCTAATAATGTTCCCATGGACAAAAATATTAATATGAGTAAGATCATTTAAAGTTATGCCTACCCAGAATATCTGAGTTGTAGTTTCTATCCATAGGGACCAACTCTGCTCATCTAATGACCCATTTGGCAGTATTTCTTCATTCACATTCATGTCATAAGCCTCTCATTCATCTATTCAGTCAGCCTGTAACCAATGACTTCTGTCCCCATGGTCCTGTGTTAGTGCTCTGCCACCTTTATACTTACCAAACCTCCCAATTTTTTTTTTTTTTTTTTTTTTTGTAATTTAAATTCTGCTTCCTGTATATAGCAGAGGAAAGTCAATGAACTCCTCAATCTGTACATATAACTTGCGCTTTCTTTGTGTGATCCTTACAGAGTCAGCCATGGAGCTGGACAATAGGTGCTGAATCAACATACCTCTTCTTAATTGAACTACCCTATAATTCTGATTCTACAACTGGAATTTGATTACCTAGTCCCCAGTTATGCATCAATTCCCTTCTCCCACATCAAAATGGACTTACTCACATGGGTGTTTGAAACATAAACTTAGGTCAACGTTTAAGTGTATTACTTTATTTAGCTAGCTATAGGCCTATGAAATGTCCCCATGTAAATATGACCTGTCTCATACACCAAAGCTTCCAAATGGCAGAAGCATTGCACATCAACTATCATAGTATTATGAACAATCATACACTTGTTAACGAATTATATTTTTTTCTGCAGATGAAATTTGTACTTATTTCTAGCAAAGGATTATAAAATGACAAATGCATGGTAATAATGAATGGTTGAGGAAATGTTTGGGGACCGTTTGCCTGTTTGCAATTAGATGTAAGAAGCTTTGACTTTGGAAAGAATGAGGAAGTAAATCCTTGGAAGAGTTACCCTTAAGCCTTAAAAGTATTCAAAATATTATTATCAAAAGCAGTTGTGTGAGCAGTTAATTTTGTATATCATTGTCTTAGTTTGCCAGGTCTGCTGTGACAAATACCACACAACTGGATTGGCTTAAACATCTGGAATTTACTGTCTATCGGATTTAGGGGTTAGAAGTCCAAAATCAAGCCTTTGGTCAGGCCACACTTTCTCCCAAGTCTGTCACGTTCTGGTGGTAGCTTCCAGCAATCCCCTGTCACATGGCAATCTTTCTCACTGGCTTTAGTCTCCTGGCTTCTATTGACTGTTGGTTGCTTCTGACTGTGTCTGAATTTCCTCTGTTTGTAAGGCCTTCAGTCATATAGATTAAGACCCGCCAGATTCAATGTGGCCACCCCATAGCAAATAACGTCTTCAAAAGGTTCTATTTACAAATGGGTTCACATCTACAGAAATGAAATTAAGATGTGAACAGGTCTTCTGTGAGGTACATGATTCAATCCCCAAGTCATCAAACTATGACATCATACATGTGTTATGAAAATACTGCATAGTCAAAGGAGTGTAACATGAAAGTCACCACACAGACAGAAATTATATTCTCATGCTCAGTGTACAAATACTACCTATTACTAATGTATAGGTGAAAACTTTCACTCAACCCTACAAGCTTGCTGATAATCAGTGATATGATAAAAACTGGGATGAGTCAAAAGGTCTCTAAATTAATTGTGGGTACCTGTGATACTGTTTTTATACTCATTTCAAGAATCTTATAATTGCATGTAAACAAAATGGATTATATCCAAAATGGAAAGAAATACAAGATGCAAAATATCTAAAAATAAATTGTATATTCCTCTTTATATTTCTGAGTCACTTTAAAATATAGGTAGAGGAAAATAACTAATAAATGCAAGAAAAGTAATGTAAAACTTTTATATAAAATTTATAGTAGCATTGGGACATTTTAATGTAATGCTGCTGTTATTGGTGATATATATCAAATCACAAATGTCGAATATAAAAATATTGTTATAGGTCTTGGAAATATCTATTTTCCAGAATCCTACCTAAAAACTGTATATTAGAGAACTGTAGATTGTGAAATACTTGGTGATTAAGCATAATTCATGGAAAATTATTGAAACATAGATGATGTATTTTATGCCATTACTTAATAAAATACTTTTACAGTTTCTCTTCCTAAAAATACTGATAATGAAAAACAATTGACTTCTTAAATGCATCCCTCCAAGCATCAATATACATTTTGGTAATGAAGAAACTATAGGCTATGAATGTAGAAAAACAGTTCAGCTTAATTTGCAGATTAATCTCATCCTTAAATTCACCTTTGCTTAGAAACATTTGCATAGAGGGTAGGTTTTTCATGAGCAAAGAGAAAACATTCTACTGAAATCTCTTCAACTCTTCTTAATGTTAAAATGTAGTGTCTGTGGATACTTAAATCTGTGGATCACAAGAAATAACTTTGCTTCCAGGCCTGAGGACATATATCTGTCCTCAAGATTGAGGTATTCTAAACAAGATATATGTGATAAAGCTATGGTATGGAGATGGGAAAGACAGAGAATCTTTGCCAAAACCCATTACCCTGAGTGTAGAATGTGTACAAAATATTAGATATGGTGCCTTTTTTCTATGTTCAAGATTTTTTCCCTTGATTTCTCTGAGGAGGCCCAAGACTCTCAGACAGTGGGTATATGAGACTGGGAGAGAATCAACTGCTTCATGGTTTCTAGCAACCCACTCTAACGCATAGAAATCTCCAGGAGAATGGACTCCACAGGTTCTCATTTCCATGTTTCCTTCAGAGTTGGCAAGCTGGAAAGGCCAGAGTTGCTCCAAAGTATTTGATTTATTTATGCTGTTCACAAACATGCCCTTGGGAGAAAGACAGAAAACATGCCCAAGATGCTGTAGTCTCAGTGTCTGCCCTTTGGCCCCTAATTTGAAATCTCAATCATGATCATGGTATTTTGATTACTATCTTCTCCTTCAACACCTCTGAACCCCCTCCCTAGTCCCCACTCTCGTGGTCCCCCAAACTGCCTCTTCCCACTTATCATTTCTGGATCTTCAAGTGTCTTTCTGACTAGTAACTTTCCTTCTTGTTGACCAGGAGGCATGTTGGTCTGAATATCCTGGTTCAGTAAGGTCTACTTCTACCAACAAGATATAATACATAAAATATTCCCAAATTAATGATGGCATACAGAAGTCTTTACTATAAAGGGAATTTCCCATATATACCTAAGTTAATAATGTTTCTGTATCTTATGCAACAAATCCTAGCTAGCATTCCGATGAGTACTCCTATGTAAAGCTAGTATCCCTCCCTTCACCCTAAGGTAAGGCCTTCAGTCCACAAGCCCTACCCGAGCACAAAACACCCTGTCAAATTTTCTACTGTTTCAGGGTCTTATATGAGTGTTTAAACAGGTGTATTCCTCCAAGTTGTAAAGGTATCCAAAGAAGAACAAAGCATAATAAAATAACAATAAAAAGTGAAAGGAAAAGAAGGGAGGCAGTGTGGGAGGTAGCAAAAGCGAGTTAAATTACTCATCTTTTATAGTACAGTGTTACAGAAGCATTGCAAATATATACATAAAGAAATAGAGTTAAACATAACCTACTACTTAAAATTGTGATGATAACCACCAAATTAACTAAAATAAGATATCATTAAAATGGTCACACTGCAGGGAGTAGGAAGAGGAGTGGGCATGAGAGTAAGGAAATGGGATGGGAGATAATTTAGTTTATATTTTATACTCTTCTGTACTATTTGGAGTCTTAAAAAAAAGAAAAGAAAAAAGATGTACATATGCTTCTTTTATGATTTTGAAAAAATTAAACCAAGAAAAGCTAATCACTGTAATTAAATTTTATTTTACCTGACAACGTTTACACTTACTTGTCAAGTTTCATGCCAACTTCTGCAAAGAGAAAGAGGGTTTTGAAATTAATTGACTTGAAGTCTGATATTGACTTTGCCTTTGCCTTCACTTTCACTTGTAGAAGGACACCAACTCTGTCACTTCCCATACACAGACAGGAAATGGGCATCTCCACAATTGATCTTGAATATACCTCACTACCTTGCTTTATATTAGGAAGGAGAATACAGTAGTCTCGGCAGCTGTGGGATTGTAGAAAGAGCAGAGGGCACTTGTTGTCTGTGGAAGACCCTCTGTGTATACCCTCTGTGTACTCCTCTGTGTAGCACCCAGCTGGTCACATCATTTCCCCTAGCTTTAGTTTCTTTTGTATAAAGCAGGAACAGTATCACTGAGTCTTAAGGGGATCAGTATGGTAGTTGTTTTTTTTTTATTGTAAATAATGTTACCTATAATAGCTTGCATGTTTTTTTTCCCATGCAACCTGCTTCTTGGCAATCCTACTTGGTGTTCCCTCTGATGTCTTCCATTTTCAAGTAGAGTGTCTACCTACCAGCTCAAGAAGCAGCTTGTTCAGCTCAGCCACAGCACTATTATTCTTTATGTTTCTAACACAATGCAAGGAAAATGACTGTTTTTCTCTTCTTAGACATGCCACTTCACACATGTGCTGAGAGAAAATTTGTCTTTATCTTGTTATATTTTCAATCTAAATAATTCACATTTACCTAGACGAAGCATTGGTAGGAGGGCACATAAGGTTAATTCCTTCTCTCTCGTAAAGAGAGTCAGACACTGGTTTGAAATATTGACCAGGGACGGCTTTTAAGGGTCATCTAAACAATAAGTTGTGAATTGTAGCCTCCTCATCTAAGCCCAAAGACTGGTTGTCTTCTTAAAAAGTAGTTAAGTGGAAGCTATTGATGAGCCCTTGAGTGAGATCTGACATCAGACTTTAATTATAACTTGAAAGGTAAGTAAAATGGAAAATGAAGGCTGATTCAATTGAACAGATGATCACTAGGCAATAATCACAATAAAAAATGTATTTCTATTTCACCCAAGTGTTGCCCACATGGAATATTGATATCAGTAATTAGATTTATGCTGCTCTTATTATTTTATTTGGATCAAGAGAGGGATGTTTTATTCAACCTGTTTGAAAATGTGTTTGCATAGACATACAGGCCTGGGATTTCCTTAAATTGCAAATGATTGGAACTGAAGAAACTGCCTCCATTATTTCAACCCTCCTGAGGATATTAATCTACAGTCCAGAGTGGGCAACATCAATCTCAGAAACAGGGTATGGAGCAGAATGGCACTCGCTATCAAAAAGTCATAATTTAGAAGTTCTTTATCTGAGATCACAATTACTGCAGACATGAAGGGTATATTAAAATCTACTTAATGCCTCAATATTCATGCAAAATTTTTTGCCTGTTTAGTCTTCACCTTTTATTCATTGAAAAACACAGGTGTGGGCAGCATGTTTGTTTCCAGACTGCCATTCTCTGGCCAAACGGAAGAGAGCTACTTATATCAAACATGGAAGAATTGTCTTTAGACATGCACGCATTTCAGGAAACTCTTTGCAAGACTGCCACAAATTTACTCTTTTGGATCATATGACATTCATGATATTCAACCATTTTTTAATCTACAACTATGGTAGTGTTTTATGATTACACTTAATAGACACAGACAAATTGTGGATTCAATTTCTTTAATTCTTGAATAACAAGTTATCAGTCGTGTTCTCCATAAACATTGTTCAGGGTAGCACTTGCTGGTTGAAAAACTCAATAGTATTTGTCTTTGGCTATTAAAGATGAATATCATAAAGCTCCTTAATTCATGTGACTTTCCCTCCCACATGCACTAAAGCAATTTCAAACGAAAAAACATTGATGCTAAAAATTGTAACAGTAGTTATCTCCAGGGATATAGGTTAAATTTTCTACTTTTTATTTGGTTATTATTTTCTAAATTCCTATAATAAACATTCATTTTATCATCAGAAACGTTGTTCTTTTTTAAAAAAAAATCAAAGGGAGTTGAATTTTAAATACCACATTAAAATCTGAAGAGAACAAGTTGTAAAATAAATAGGCCTATTCCTTCAGACAAAATACCTATGAGTAATTTTGAAAAATTACTTGTTTATTACTTTCTTCCCTTTTCCCCAATTTCTCCTCCCGTTGACAAGTAGTCAGGGAGGTTAACACTTCCAGTTTCAGTTGAGCTGATTTGTGACACTTATTAGTCAACCAGTTTAGGAATCCAACGTGCTTTGGGGGTCTAGTGCCACCTCTGGTCATATATTAACCTCATTTTGGCTTAAATGCTCCATTTAAATGGAAAACCCTATCCACCTGGCAGGGGAATAGCACTTGCTTTAAATTGCATATTATTTTGAATTACAGTCAACTCTATAATTCAGTGTGATGTGGCTACTAAAAAGCCAAGGATATTTGACTGCATTAATAAAAGTGTAATTTCTGGTTTATGGGAAGTAATCATCTTTCTATATTCTGGTCAAACCACATCTGGAGTATTGTGTTCAATTACAGGTCAACATTTTAAGGACCATGGCAAATTAGACAGTACGACTGGAAGGAGAAAATTGGGATGCAGAAGGATCTGAAAACCATTGTCATTTTTGAGGAAAGCAGACTAGGTGGCATAGATGAAAGAATAACTGCCTTCAAATATTTGAACTGGTTGAATGTAAATGAGCACTAGAATTCTGCGTTGTTCAGAAGCAACATGAATATGGGTTTTATATGAATGGAGTTTTTAAGATCTCCCTTTTGAGGGAGATTACATAAACCATTAAGTGACAAGTATTTCCACATTCCAAAGTGAGGTGCCTGACCTGAGCTAGACCTGCACAGGAGTGGCCCAATAGAAAGTGAAGACCTCAGTTCAACACTGCCCTGGGGGGTAGAAAAGGGTGGTGGTGTAGTGTGACAGTAAGAGTTGGAGAGCAGTGGCATTTCCCCTACCCTGCGGGAGGGAGGGGAAGGGGTGCCAACCCTTCACAGGAAGCAAAGTGGGACAGGTAGAAACATTTGGAGAACTTGATTTGCTCCTCAAGAGGCTATGCAGCACAGAGAATGGTGGCAGGCCCATACCAGCTAAAGCCTAAAGGTGGTCAATAGCTCTCTGACAAAAGAAAAAGAAGAACTGCTGCAATGGGAGTGGCTTGCACATAGCCTCCTGTGTATGGTTGTGAAATGGTTTGTGTGTTGCAAAAAGTGCTTGGCTGAAGCGGTGAGTAGAGTTTGGATGACTTTTTGACCCACAGGTATAGGACTGCACCTACCCACGTTAACGTGTGCACTTTTCTTTCCACAAAGGCACCGCTGCCTTGCCAAACCATGTGTTCTGCAAGGCTGCATTTTTCCAGTGCCTTTCTGTAATTTGCACAAAGGCACTATTATATGCTAGAGGCAGCCCTGGCAGGAAAATGAGTGTTTCCCAGGGATCAGATGTGGGCAGTCAAAAGAGAAAGGCATCTTGGAATCATCTTAAAAGGAATTTGTCCAAGAGGGTCACTTAGAGAGAAGGCAAGACTTTAAGACAGGACCTGAATTGTTTGGATTATCAGATATCTGGAGGATTGTGAATGGCCAACCAGAGAAAGTACTGTATGTGCTAAGAGAAGTCCAGGTAAGAAAGTCCCAGGCATGGGGCAGTCTCTAAGAAATTTATCAAAGGCCAACATAACAGTTAAATGCTCATCAATACTAAACCATGTACCTGTCATACAAGACATTTCCTACACTTTTATGCTTCTCCTTTCCCCCGGCTCAATACCAAAGATGTCAGCTGGCTTGTAGGAAGGAAGAAGTACGAGTTGGGGAAATAAAGAGAAAGTGAGAAAGGGCACTGTTCTTTCTTCCCCACTGAAAACTTTCAGAGTCTGGGGCAGCCAAGAAGTTGGGGGATTGGGGAGCTTTAACTTCTGAATTTTGATGATTGCATGAGAATAGATATTTAATTACTGAAATGAGAATTTTGGTGACTAATAACCATCAAAGGATATTTAATTATCTGAGAGTCACCAGAAAAATATAAGAGCTGCCTGAAATGTCATCCAAGTAGAGAGGAAGAACTGGTTCCACAAAACAGGTTTGAAAGGGCAGTGGCAGGAGAGAATAAAGCTGTTTTTGCTTATATCCTGTGGAATCTCACATAACAGATTCACATACACACACTCCATGTAAAAGGCATAAAATGTAGATTTCATACCAAAATTAGAAATCTCCAACATTAGAATTGCCTATTGATGAAATAAAGGCTGCCTTAAAATAAGGCTCCATCACCACCAGTGGAGACTGGAAGACATCTGCCAGGTGTCTGAGACTGCTTTCATCTTTACTTCTATGATTCAGTGATTGTCTATGTGAATGGAAAAGACACAGGGAATAGATAGCCTAGAAAAAGTATGAGCAACCAGATCAATGATGGTTCCTTTTTTTTTTTTTTTTTTTTTTTAAAGATTTATTTATTTAAGAATGATCAGTTAGTAATAAAGCGCTTCATTTCCCCCATGAGGTAGGCATCTTCAATGAGAGTAATGAGCAGGGGAGCAGATGAGACTTGGGGTAGGATGTGTTCCCAACCTTCCCAGTAAGTGCTGTAAAGGCCTGCTGAGTGATTTTGTGATTCGCCCCATTTGGTCTGTGCTGGGTTAGCAATATACAAGGCACCAGAAAGACTAAGAAAGGCTTGAAGTGTTATATAAATGAATGTGCATGGAGGCAAAACAAAATTTGGAAGTCAAATAAATAATTTTCCATGCATGCTTTTGAAAAGGTTTTCCTTTTAAAAATGAATTGCATAGGGAAGCGGCTGTGGCTCAATCAGTGGGGCTCCCGTTTGCCATGTGGGAGGCCCAGGGTTCGGTTCCCGGGGCCTCCTGGTGGGGGTGGGCCCGCCCGTGCGGCGTGGTTGGCTGACCCGGCGAGCACAGGCGGGGGGGGGGGGGGGGGGGAATAAATGAATAAAAAAAAAAATGAATTGCATAAACATTACTACTACAACAACTGAAAGCAAAGAAGAAACACCTGTGCTTGCAACAGTGCGTAAGTTTACCTGCTGGAGTGCTAGCTGGTTAGCCACATGTCTCTGGGTCACTATCATGATTCTGCTAGTTCAAAAGGCCTTTACCAGGCTTCAATTAACCTGTGTTCCACAGTGTCACCTAGTGGTGGCAACAGAAATAGCAACGGTATAAAATGTCTGCTTGGAATGGTTACATTTCTTAGTTTTGTTGTTTTGTTTGCTTTGTTTTGTTTTTTCCTCCATGGACTTATTACTAATAAGAACTATTCTCTGGACTTAGATAAGAATATTTGAATTTCTTAAATTTATCTTAGGGGTTCACATTCAAGAGGTGAGAAAGATTTTCCTGTGATAGAAGTTGTGGGGGAAGGGAAGAGGTTTATAAAAATGCTAAGTTGATTTTTTTTTCCTTATAAAACAGGGGAGTTTAAAGAAGAAAGAAAAATTCCTATAAGCTCTGTACCCTTGCAATATCTGTTGACATTTTTAAAATTAAAAGTTTTGCATGTATATGATTGGAAAAGTCAAACAATACAGGAAACTAGAAAACTAAAATTAAATGTCCCCTTTGTCCCTCTTTTCTGCAAGTGCACTATACCAAGGAAAATGGAAAAATTCTTTTGTTAGTGTAGTCCCACTGAAAAGCAGACACCAAGATGGGATTAGAAATATAATGACTTTATGTGGGGAAACACCTGTGAGAGAAAATGGGCAAGACTTGAGAGATCCTGAGAGAGTAATCAAACCATGATACAGTGCTGACCTCAAGGGAAGGAGACAGCAAAGAAGAGAAGGTTTGGTGGAAGCATCTTAAACTCCATGTGCAGTTTTAAGGAAATTTCACCTAGACTATTGGAAAGTCCGAAACCCAAAGCCACCCATCAAAGGAGTCCCCGTCTCTAAAGAACAGGCCTGCAACGGTATTCCTGCTGCAGCAGCCACTGGCTGGGAGCAGCTGGCGGGAAGCATGGCCTCTGCCTGAATGCAGGAATGGACTCCCAGAACACAGAAGAGGGATTCTCCATCAATTATGCCCTCTGAAGCCAAGATCTGAGGGTGCACTCTCATGGCCACCAGGATTCTGCTAACCGCTTCTTGTGATTTCTCTCAAAAAGTTTTCCAAATGTAACATTAATAAATCATCTATTTAAAAATATTTATAAAAATGGCCCCATTCAATAAACAGTATTGGATCTTTCTAATTTCACTTACTGATATCGTGATCTTTTTCCATGATTTCACACAGAACTAACAACTATTCTTATTAATAGTTGGCTAATATTGTGTCCTACGGTTGTACAATAATTTTTAACTAATCCCTTATTGAGAAACACAACATTTTAAGCCAGATTTTGCTTTTAAAAAACTGGCATAATGAAAAAAGTTTTAAAATTTGAGGGTGATAGTTTACAACTTTATTGATAGGGTATATTGATGGGATTACTAAATAACACAGGATGGATTCCTGTAGACTCTGAGACAAAGCATGCAGGAGGTTTATTGTGTGCTCTTGGAATCGACACCTGTGGAAGGGAGGGAATGGAAACAAGATTGGGCAGAAGGAGAAGTTGAGCTGGGTGCAGTTTCAGGGACGGCCTCAGTCGGCCCACAGGGAACTCAAACCTGGGATGGCCCTGCAGAGTTGTCCCAAATTAGAGCAAAGGGGCCTTTATGCCCTGACCCAACTGACCAGTCATTGTATGTGGGTTGCTCTGGGAAGAGGATGTGATCTTGGGCCAGGCAACCGTCTTCAGCTTAGGAATTATCAAAGCAGACTGGCAGCTAAAGGCTGTCTGCTCCCAGCACTCCCAGAGTCTGTGGAAATGAGTCCTTCCATCCTGAAGGGGGTTCTTGGTAGCAAATCACAACTTCCATTACAATGAGTGAGAGTGTATGTGAATTTTTTTGATACATACTGATTAATCCCCTTTAAGAAAAATCCTGCCATAAGGGAATGAGTGCTATTTCTCCACAACCATGTCAAACCAGGAAATCATCACAGTCTTCTTTGAGTTGCCATATTGATGGTTGCCATATTGATTTGAATATTGTTAAATTTTTTAAATAAGGTTGAGCTTTTTCCATATTAACTACTTATTTTTCCCTTTCCTGTAAACTGCTGGTTTAAATAATTTGCCCATATTTCTATAGGTTCATTTATCTTTTTGTAGTTGATTTTTAAAATCTGTATATAAAACAAGGAAACTTGACTTTGTCACCATAACCATTTCAAACATTTTTCCCATTTTATTCATGGTCTTTTTTGCCATGGTAAAACTCTTAATTTTTACATGTAGCAAATATACCTGTCTTTTCTTTATGAATTCTTTGGTTTTGTGTTCTGCTTAGAAAGACCTTCCCTTTTCCAAATTACATTCACTTATGCTTTCATCTGGAAATATTATGTTTTTATTGAATTTTAAAACTTTTGTAATTGTAAATAAAATACAGAAATCAAAATCAGAAATATGTGTAAAACACAAATGTACACCTCAATGAATTATCATGGTGTGAGCACCCATGTAAACAGACACAGGTTACACAAAACACTGCCAGCATCCCAGAAACCTTTTGTGTTTCCTTTGCAAGAACAGCCTCCTCCCTCCCCAGTATTGTAACCACAAATTTGACTTTTGTGATACTTATCCATCTGGATATTTAATAGGAATCATAAACCAAATAAGACGAAAATGAACCCTTTGTTCCATGCCAACCCCTCACCAAAACACCCTTCTCCTCGTCTAGTTGTCCACACCTTGGTAAATAATACACCATCATCCATTGCTCAAGTCATCTGTGATGACTCTTGTTCATCCTCACAGCTCATCCTTCACCACTTTCTGGTACCACTACCTCAAGAACACAGCCCAATCAGCAGTATATTCCCACAGCTAATACCTTGGCCCATTATCTCTCTTTTTTTTTTAAAGATTTATTTATTTATTTATTTATTTATTCCCCACCCCCACACCCCCACCTGCTTGTGCTCACTGTGTTCATTTGCTTTGCGGTTTTTTTTCTGTGTCTGCTTGTCTCCTGTTGCATCATCTTTCTGCGCCAGCTCACTGAGCCACGTGGGCAGCTTGCCGTCACCAGGAGGCCCTAGGAATCGAACCCGGGGCCTCCCATATGGTAAATGGGAGCCCAACCAATTGAGCCACAGCCGCTTCCTCCATTATCTCTTTCCTAGAAAACTGCAAAGGTTTCTTACTGGTCTCAGGGGCTGTTTTTGCCTGCCTTTCACCTGTTCTCAGTAGTGTGCTGGTAAATGTTTAACAACCAGATCTCCAGGGGGAGGAAAGACCTTGACTTGTAGCATTTGCCAATTTCCTTGGTGTAAATATTCCCCTCATGGCCAATGTCATGGATGGCCATGTTAAACAAAGGGCTGGCAAAATTCCTGAAAAGTTAACAATTGATTCTCAGAGCCAGTGAGGATGGCTCCAGTACAGAGCTGTCTGTTCTTCACAAAATATAAACCAGACCATGTCATTTCCCCGTTCCTAACCTTCCCTTGTCTGTCCATCTCACTTATGATAAAATCCAATCCCTTTGCCCTGCCTTACAGAGCTCTCTGCTTGTGTGTGTTTTTTGTCCCTGTCAACCTTCCAATCTTGTCCCAGCCTCCTGCCTGCCTAGTTCCTGGTGCTCCAGCCCATCCTGGCCTCTCTATTCTTGGCATACATTCAGCTTGTGTTCAGCTGATAGCTTTTTAAAAATATACATACTTTTTTTAAGAAAAAAAAGATAATTAGATTACATAAATATTACATAAAAACCATAGGGCATTCCCATATGCCCTGCTCCTTACCCATCCCACATTTTCCCACATTAACAACATCCTTCATTAGTGTGGTACATTTGTTACAATTGATGAACACATTTTGGAGCACTGCCACTAACCGTGGATTACAGTTTACATTATAGTTTACACTCTCTCCCGCACAATTTTGTAAGTTTTGACAAGACATACAATGCTCTGTACCTGTCATTGCAATGTCATTCAGGACATTTCCCGAGTCCTGAAAATGCCCCCATATTATAACTATTTTTCCCTCTGCCTCTCCTCAGAACCTCCAGTGGCCACTGCTTCCACATCAATGATAAAAATTCTTCCATTGCTAGAATCACAGTAAGTCTATAGTAGAATAATAGTAAGTATATTCTAGTCCATGATTCATTCCCCAATCCTGAGGATTCTGGGATGGTGATGCCCACTTCATCTCTAAGTGAGAGGGGGCTTAGATCCCATGGGCAGACGGATGGGACTATCTTGCTTGCAGTTGCAGACTCTTTCTGTTCCTTGGGATGGTCATTGTCCATCGTCATCTTCTTGTTAGTGGTCCTGGGTGAGTTCAATGAACTGGAAAGTAGATGTTGCAAGTCTGTTGAGATTCAGGGCCCAACTGGCACATGGACAGCCCAAAGATTTAAGTCTCTTGAACATACACCTACAGCTGATAGCTTTTTACTAGGTGTTCTCTCTGCCTGCAATGCATTACCCTGCCGGTTTATTCTTGTCATTCTTATCTCAGCTTAAATCTTGTCAGAGGAGCCTTGATTGGCCACCCCAAAGTTACCCCTTAATAAATTCTGTATCATTTCACTCTAATTTTATTCTATACATAAAATCCATCACCATTATACTGTCATTTTTTAAATCTACTATCCAAGCTCCCCTATAGGATATAATCATCATGAGTGCAATGATCTTGCTTGTTTTGTTCACCTTGGAAACCCCTGTGCCTGGTACAGAGCAGGTATTCAATACATACTGACAAAACTATTTTTAATTAGTTTTTTAATAATTCTTGGGTGGTATATATCTTAAACTTCTCCCACATCTGAGAATCTTTCTCCTCTACACATGGACAACAAATTGACTGGGTGAAAAATCTTGGGATTTATGGAGAGATAACTATCAAGGCTAAAGAAGAGAAGAGTGTATTCTGGTGACCTTGTAGAAAATATTTTGTTTGCAGTAGAAACATAGGAGCCCATTTTTCTAGATGGCATGAATTATATATCTTGCCTTTCCAATTCCAGTAAGAGGCATTGTGTAATTGATGAAAGATCTCCTTATTGTCTTTCAGGATAGTACCTATGCAGCATGAGCCACAATTGTGTTTGCCAGTTCAGTTCCACAAACCTAGTTATAAGTGTACATCCCCACCGCAGTAGGCAGGCTATTAATATTAGTTAGAAGTGTTGCAAGTTTTCTTTTCTTCCTGTGTTTTTAGGGGTGATTAATTTAATTTCAGAGATGTTGCATGAATGATCATTAACCTAGTGCTATTTTTCAAGACACAATTTTAGCCATGTTTGAATCCTAGTTTTCTAGTGGAGTACCTAAAGCCACAGCCCCCAATCCACCATAAGAGTGCAGAGATTAAGAAAGAACCAGAAGTCATAGGCCTGAGACAATTGGGGCTACTGTTCTGCTACTAGATAAAGACTAAAGTTAGGAGTGTTTATTGACCAGTCCAAACCAGAATCTTTGAGCTGAAGTTCAAAGTTCGGAAAAGTAAGAAAGAGTAAAAATACACTGAAAGGTCATAGAAGAAGTTACATGTTCTTGGGAATCTGGAATGAAGACTGGCAAGGAAACTGGATTTAAGTAAGAACAGATTAGAAACAAGCAAGCTCTGCATAGTACAAAACTCATACCACAAAGGTCATTGGAGCATCCTCATCGTAACTTCATCAGTCATTGGATGTCTGGTGAGTGGTATTTTCAGGTGCAGAGTTAGACAGAAATGCCTTTCCGATGATACTTTTCAGTATCTTAGCTCAAACTTTTAAACAACAGACCCTGTTATACCCACTTCTCTTGGGAGAGAAGCCAAGCAACAATATAATTTTTGGTAATTTCCAGATCTGGCCTGATCCCACTTACGTGAAGCTGTGAAGTATAAGTGGTACCAAGTTTGTCCTGCCTTGAGGCAAGGAGATGAACTTTCAAACCTGTGTTAGTCAGTGATTGCCTACAGGCTGCCCTTGAAAGGATGTAAAGCTCCCAGACACTTCCAGCTTTCTTTGGGGGAAGCTGTTCCAATGGCCCAAAGGATGTGTTTGGAAGAAGCCTGTAGGTATAGTCAGGTGTGAGTGCTTAGAAGTAAAGCATGCAGGGACTAGGAATGGGTGCAGGGAACAAGTAAAAGGGATCTGAGGGCATCTGTAGGACTCAACACCAATATCTACTGCTATTGGGGATTGAATCAAGTCCCATAAAAGACATGTTCAAGTCCAAACCCCCAGGCCTGTGAGTATGAGTCCATTTATAAAAAGGACCTTTGAAGATGCTCTTATTCAGACCAAACTGAATGAGGAGGGGCCTTTGTCCATAAGGCTGGAGGAAAGGAAATTCAGAAGCAGTCAGTCAGTAGAATCTGGGAGAAGCCAAAAGTCAGGAGAAACCTGAAGTAGGGAAGTCCAGAGAGAGAGAGAGAGAGAGAGATCACCATGTGATGAGAGTGTGTGCTAGCAGACACCTTGATTTTGGACTTCTAGCCTCCAAAACTATGAGCCAATAAATTGCTGTTGCTCAAGGCAACCACTGTGGTGTTTGTCATAGAAGGCCCTGACAAACTGAGACAACTACTTTTAATAAATGTTGGTAATTGTTGCTTTAAGGAGGGCTGACCACTGAGAAAATCTTCAGGACTCCAGGCAGGCATGGTTAAGATAAGTCAGCAAGGTTTGGGCTAATAAGGATCCAAAACGTGAAGAAAAGATAATGGAATAATGGACAAAGGAGGTACAGAGAGAAATCTTACCTTCCTCAAAATTATTCCTGATTATAGACAAATTAACTTACACCTTCCATAGAAACACCCAATATGCTGGTTTCTTCCCTAGTTCACAAATTGTCCTTGATCCCTAGACTTTACTAAAACAACATTCATATTCGTATCAGAATTTATCTCAGACCAAATCCACTTCCTTTGTAGTTTGTTCCTTCCTTTTTTATGCTTTTCTTGCAGGCTACCCAAAGAAAGTACATCCTGCTTTGAAAAATGACAGCTTTTTCTCTCTACTTGTGGCCTCGCATTACCAAATCCTTGTAGGGTGGAACAGACAATTATTTTCATTCATTCGTTCGCTCATTCAATAACAAATATTTATTGACTCTGTTACGAGACAGGGAGTAGGAAGGTAGCCACGAGCAAGGCATACTCCTTCCCCCCACTCATTCTTAGGAACAGACTTGTTTGTCATAACACTTCAGTAACAGAGAAAATTTCACATATCTTCAACAAGTTTATTTCATGAATTTATTCTAAAGAGTTTACTGGGAATATACTAGGCTAATACTGTGATGAGTGCTATGGGAAATGCAAAAATCAATCTGTCATACACCTAGGTCTTTAGGTTGTTATGGTTAATTTGGAAGTTCTGGGAATGGTAAGTGGGAAGAGTTGGGCAATCCCATCTCAATTTCTGATTAACAGATAAATTGAAAACTAAAGGAGATTGGTAGTGAAGTTAGTATTTTTTTACCGTCTACTATATGCCAGGTTATGTGAAAAATGCTTTACATGTGGTTTGTCCTATAATACGAATAACCTGTGAATTAGATCATTTATTCTCATTTAACAAATAAAGGAACAAAAGCTGAAAAGATATGTCATTTGTCCAATGTTACACTGAAAGTGGCAAAAACTGTCTTCAAACTGGGGTATTTGACCACAAGCTCATGTTCTTTCTCATATATCATGCTGGCTATTGGAGGATATTTGGAATAATATTTCTTAACCTACCACAGTAAGGAAAAATAAATATTCCTGTTTAAGAGTTCTCTAGACTGTTTTTTTTTTTTTTTTTAAATAAAAAAGAGTTCTCTAGAATTAATTGGGCTGAAACTTCAGAATTAAACAGATGAAAGAAAATATATAGAAATGAATTTATAAATGAGCTAATTATGGGATTGTACTTCAACAGACAGCCTGGAAGAAAGGAAAATACATATAATAAGAAAATAGCTCACTGGTTTTTCTAGCACATGCACACTCCTGATGACCATCCTGACTTTTGAGTACTTGAAGCTCAAAGAAAGTCCTGAGCTCTCTGAAGTTCAACCACAACTAATGATTAGTTGGACTAATAAATATAAGGTCTGGGTTATCATGCCCCCACTGTGTGTGGAAGAGAAATCAATAAGATCAGCTTCATATTAAATGACAGCCCTTTGCCTCTCAAACACAGCCTAAGGGAGAATTGTTTTTATGAACTGGAAGTGTGATGAACTCAATGTTGGTCAAGGGGTCATCAGACTCAAGCTATTCCACAATCACCACACTGTTTATCACTTCCTACTAAATATATTCTCTCTAGGTCATAAAAAAAAAGCATATCAGCAACAAAGAAACTAACTAGCAACCCATCATGTAGAAGTAGGTCAGAATGATGTCCCCTTTAAATTTAGACAGCTTAGTTATTGAATTTTACATAGGAGCATCTGAGCTCATTGAACAACATTACTGAGCACCTAATATATGCTCAACTCTGTGCTAGGTACTCTGAGGGACAGCATGGTGTATACCTTTAAGAGTCTTAAAAGCTAACTGGGAAGATTGTTGTAAATATCAAATATCCTAGATTTTTTTCAAGATCTGTCTAATTTCAAACATGTTATCCCATTGATGAACCACGTGTCACCATTTTTGGTTCAGAATATGTGGGCATCATAGAAATTATGTTTATATATGAAAAAGAAACTAAGTATTCAAGCTGCACAATATATGCTAAGTAAAAAATGGCCCTACCTCTTTAAATACCTCCTGAATCCATGCACTTCTCTCCATCTCCAGTGTCAGAATCCAGCTCTAGCTAGCACCAACTGTTTTGCCTGGGTTGCAATAATAGGCATTTTTCTCATCTCCCCACTCTCAAAAAACCTCAAAACCATTTTTAACCCTGCAGAAAGATATTCTAAGAATGACAATCTTTGATTAAAAGATTTCCCTTTGCCTTCAGAATAAAGTCTGAGCTTCAAAACAAACCCGTGTTTTGCAAACAGATCCAAGAGCCTTGCCCCTGCCCATCTCTCCAGCCTCACCTGGTGGTGACACACTTTCTCCAGGGTACACTTTGGCCTTTCTGTACTCTCTGAACTTCATCAACACTGTGCTTTCTGTCACCTCTTATTACATGCTGTTCCCTCTGCCTGGAACTACTGCCCTTCCCTCCCCTTGCCCCAGAACACATTTTCTAGCCAACACAGACATTTCTAGATAATTTCTACTTATCCTTCAGATCTCATTTTGAATGTCAGTTATTCTGGGAGGCCTTCTTTACTTTCTGCACTAGATTAAACAACCTGCAGTGCTATTCCTTAGAACCTACCCTTCCCCCATCAAAACAATCATTGCACTTCATTTTTATTATTTGTTATATGCACCATTTTCTCTCTGTCAGGGGCAAGAATCATGCCTGTCTTATTCAATATACTAATAGCAGATTATACCTGGCACATTTTAAGACCTAATTAATTAAAGGTGTGGATGGCTGTAGGGATATTTAAACCACTAAAGGACTGGTATGGCATGGGTACTGCCTCTTTGGTGCATGCTATAACTCAATTGAAAACCAGCTCTGAACACAGGACCACAAGAAATTCTAACTCTATCACTGCCGTTTAAGGTGGTCAGGCAAGATTTCATATATAACACAGAGTGTTTGCTCTCTGTTATAAGAGAATTATATATGAATATGAAGAATGTGCATGTATCTCTTTTCCAGATTGTATTGTAGGGAGAAGGGGTGTGTGAATGAGTGAAAAATTGAATATATGAAGCTCTGATTGCAGAAATACTCCCTGGAGAATGGCAAGGAGATCTGGCCAAGGTGGAAGTTTTGCAGAAAGATGTTAGATCAGGACATGGTGAAATATTGTGAGGAGTAAAGAAACACTTCCAGGAAAGAGAACACTGATTTCCTTTTTCCTCTGTCCTCTTCATTTGCACCTTACCATCTGGAACACACCTATACTCTCCCCCACCCCCCAAATCCAGTCATCTCTTGAATGTTCGCTAATATGCAAAGAATATTCTTCACTATGCAACCTTTGAAAATGTGGTTTGTACCTCACTTGTTCTGGGATTCAAGCAGCTGGTACACGTTGCTGAAGAATGTTGGAATGTGTTTTTTCTGGGAGTCTCATTGATTGAACTGGCTGTGATAGCACCATTGCTAAAAGCGGAAGAGAGATGGGATGTATCTTTAGGCAACTGAAAATGGGGACACACTAACATTTGAAATGAAAATTTCCTCCTAAATATTTAGCCATGTCTTGATAGAGTAAATACTGTGTGAAATTCTTTTTATTTAAGTGAGAGATGCAGAAATTCACCCAAGACATCAAGAGTTGAAGGGTTAAATAAAGGGCTTATTATTGAATTACAAAGTTTACCTGATTATAAAAATCGATATGAATTTAGGCCTTTAAATGCAAACAGAGAAAACAGTCTTCTCTCTATATTCTTACAGGATACTTGTTTGCAGGTGCTAAAGTGAATTTGATGTGATGGTAAGTAGTTCAAACAATCTCTATTGCGGGGAGCTTTTTTCCACAGGCAATTGGTTTCCCTGCCCCTTCAGCAGTGAGTCCAGAAAACACGTTCCTGTTTTGTTTACCATTTTGTAGGTAGTGTTTTTCACACTATCTGATGACAATATGCAAACTTTTAAACATTAACTGAAGACATTAATGAATTATTTTGCTCTTCACTATGAAACACCTTAAGGCATGTCTTACTAAATAACTGGTCACTAAGAAACGTTTGGTTTGAGTATCCAGGAGAAGGAGATGAATGGATGTAACTACATGCTGTCAATCAATGTCCACTCAGGAAGACAGATCCCCCAGAAGGAGTTTGAAAAGAGGGAATTTAGTACTGGGGATTAAGCACTGGGCAGTCTGAAGACTTTATGGTGAGACAACTGAGAGAAAAATGACAAAAGAAAGCCCTTTCCTGGAAGGATGAACAAAATGAGATGTGCTCACTGGAGCCAGCACCAGTGGGTGCTGGAACCTCAGCAGGAGTTACTCAGTGGGAGCTGTGACCTTGGGGGAAATGGCAGCCCCTACCAGAGATACCTCCAGGAGCAAGAAAAGAGAGGGAGACGTGCCCTGGCTCCTCCCTTCCTCCAATACCCACCTTTGTCTCACCTTAACTAACCCCAGATGGATGTCAGTTGATTGCAGTCTGGAAAATCTAGTTGGCAGATTCCATACCCTTGTAATACAGAGCAAAGTGGGGATAAGATGGGGAATGGATCTGAGAGTAAATAAGCAAATGGCCTGCATGCCATACAAGATAATGTTGTGGTGGGGATTCAAAGGTAGGCCCAAGGTAGGATGGATTTATGGCATAGGGGGACAGGCTATAAGTCCAAATGAATGTTTAAATTTAGGCCACTGATAGAATTGCCAGTTTTAATAGTCCACTGATATCAGGGAAAGGCCCTAGGCATCAGCTGAAGATAAAGGCCTTAGTGAAAAAGAGAGGGAAAGAGATAAATTAGCAGTAGGTGGAGAGAAACCCCTACCCAACAGACCCAGGGATTCCAAAAGTAAGTGGAATATACTCAGAAAACCAGGCATATAAAAAGGAAGAACTTTATCCATTAAAGTCTCTTAACTAGAACAATGACATGAAGAGAGCTGTGTTTCAGAAAGATCAATCTATGCCCCATTTCTCCAAGAAGGGGCCCAGGGGTCTAGAATTCTTCCAGAACAGTAGTTCCAGGATTTGTTCTTTTGAAGGCACATGCCAGTTTGCTATTCAGAGATTAGAACTTGGAGCTCTTGGTTGGGTTGGTGGGAAGTCCCAGCTTTGGGATAATTCCTTCTTTACAGAAAACTGGCTCAAAATTAAGTCCATTTCTAAAACTATCAGGCTGAATTCAATGGGACCTTGTCAGTGACTCCCAGAACCATCACACACTATGATGATGGTCCTACGTAGCTGGGTGCAGTTCTTTGCATGCCAGGCTCTGGTGTCTCTATCCTGTCAGATTCCTGTAGGTGTAGGTTTTACCCTTCATGGCGTCTTAACAAAAGGGAACATGAAAGAGCACCTCACACCTCCACCATCATAACTTGGAACATAATTCAGATTTATACCCAGAGGGATGCTGTCCCACTGTTCACCCCCTAATTCTGGCCCTGGGACTGGATGATATTTATTTTCTTTATATTAGTATGAATTTAAGAAAATGTGTTTTTCTCCCTAGGATGTTTATATATCAAACCTTATATCCCATTATGGTATGAGGAGTTTTATGCTCTGAGGAATTTTAGAGGTAGAAAGGAGAGAGAATTTTTGGAGGAAAAAGAGGCTTGTAATGTGATTCTTGCAATGCAAGAAATTATAACAATGAGGTGGAGCCAGTGGCCACTTGACACTTTTTGGGTAGGGAGGGGATGAGCAGTTGAAATACAGGGGCTTCTTTGGGAGTTGGAGGTTGTCCTGAGTACTGTTGTGGCAATGGATGTAGGCCATTTTAAATCAGCACACACCACTCAGAACTGTGTGGGAGAGAGTGTGGTCTACAGTGTGAACTGTGGTCTATGGTTGGTGGCAAGGCTCCAGGATGTGTAGGTTCATTGGGGTTGGTGGGCCACGTTGTGGGAGATGTTTGTGTGGGATGTGGTGGGAGGTGTGGGGGGTGGGCAACATGGGAATCCCAGTGGGTTCCGTGTAATATTTTGGGTAATCTAAGCACCTCTTAAAATATATGTATATATATATATATAAAAATAACATTTTTGTAAGCAAATACACATATATGCATATATATTTATATATCATTTTACAAATGTTTGTATGTATTGTGAGAATTTTGATTTTTACCCATAATAAAAAAAAAAAAAAAAGACTTGCTCCTTCCACAATCTCTAGAATAAAATTGCCGGCCACTTACAGACTGGAATTTTGTATTCTCAGTTTACATCAAAACAATAATATTATATCCATCCACTAATTTTCTATACTTCACTTTAATTTACAATACAAAATGAATATTCAAAAAGAAACATTTTTTTTTTAAGACTGACTTTTTAATAACCTTGGAAACTTCAAACAATTTGCTGTCAGGTTGTGAAGAACTTCGGTGGCAGCAGCCGATTTGCTGAAAGCTGCTGCAGGCTTTCATAAAGGCTATGAATTCATTTCATTTGAAATAAAAGGAAGCAAAAACAAAAACAAAAAGGGAAGAATTTAAATAATAAGTTTAATGATCTTTTATGGTATACTCAGGTTTGGAACAATTGTCTTATATAAGTTAGAAGTGGTTTGGTTTTTTAATGAACACCATCTTGCACAAAGAAATGTACACATCAGATGGGCATATTTCATGATGGTGGTGGCATTCTGAGTAATCAATTAGAAACTACACAGCTTTGAATTTCTCAAATGTCTCGTGCACATATCCTGTCACTCCATTGAATGGTTCCCTCTTGTGATATTGCAGTCAAAATGTCCTGCAAACATGCTTGAGAAAGAAGAAAGAGTGAAGGAGCTCACAAATACACATACATATATAGAGATAACTCATTGTTCATAATGTCCTATTCTATACAGGAATTTATTTTCTTAAAATATTTTTTCCTCTTCCTTCTTTTTTCTGTCCTTCCTCTCTTTCTTCCTTTCTTTCACATCCCTTCCTCCATCTTTTTCCTCGACACATGTCCTTGCTCTAAAACCTATTTAGGGTAGATTCTTGAATGCATAATAATATTTGAAATAAGCAGATGAGACGATTAAAAACAAAAGGCTAATGAGAATAAATAGAAGTAAAAGAGTTATATAGAGCATATTACAAAATATCATTCATGAATTTGATTCCATACTTTCTAGACATCTGTACAAAGAAAGGGGTGAAAAACAGTTCTGAACAAATAGGTCCTCTTACAAAGGCACATAAAAATTTTCTTTTTGATTCATTTAAAAAGGATGAAATAGAGTATCATTGGAATGTTTGTGAGGACATTCCTCAATTTAGGCTCAGAGCATAATACCAAAGAGTTATTCAGAAAAGAGCAATTCTATATGAATATTTAGACTTATTAGAAGGATTAGCTTTAACTAGAACTAAGCAGAAAAAACACTTTCCCTGTCCCAATACATGGTTCTAGCAGTTGCTCCATAAAATGAATATTAAATAGTACCAGGGTAAAAGATGAAAGACTTGGCAACAAGATCAGCTTTCTTCACTTGTTAAATTTATTCAAGTATGTCCTCAAAATTTGGGTGTCTCATAACCACAGTCTAGGGATTTCAACGTTTTTTGTGGACTGTTCATTTTCAGAAAGAAGTAACTTGACAATATGCAATGAAAATCTAGATCTTTTCATTAGTTTTAATTGGATTTGCATGGCTCACCTTGGTATTAGAGTATCAGCCTTACTTTTTAAAGATAAATATGTACATATTCTAGTAAGAACTGTCAGGTACACACTGGATGTATTATCTGTTTCTCATCTGTAAAAAATTAATACTGCAAAGCCAAATGATAGCCAAATTAATTAGAAAAATACTAACATCTCAATTAAGATCCACTAACTCATTGCAACTCTGTTGCAATGAAACTCTCCCTTTCCAAGTATTAATATTTTCTTTAAATTATGTTGAGCTTTTACATAAAATTTAATATCTCAGTTAAGAAAGCAAATAGTATTATTAATATAAAAATAATTCTTGCAAGCAATTATATACAAAGCACTGTCCTAAAGGATTTACAAACAGTAACTGTTTTAATTCTTACCACAGTCTATGAAGAAGGTATTATTATAATGCCCATTTTACATATGAGGAAACCATACCACAGAGTGGTTAAGTGACTTGCCCAAGGTCACATAGCTGGTAAGGGCAAAACTGGTATCCAAACAAGGACATCTAATACTACAGTATGCTCATGACCTTCATTGTTATTTACTTATGAAACAAAACTTGTCAAAATCTTTCTGTTAATATTTAACTATACTAAATGCCACAGGGGATTATAAAATATTCAATTGATTTTTATTATAAGTATTTTTAAAACACAGCCAAATGTACATTATCATTATTCCAATGATGTTATTATACTGAAGTATTTTCTAAAAAGAACTAATCCACAGCTAACTTATTCTACAAAATGTAGTTGCTTTTAGTCATATATAATTTTATTTTACCAAAAATCATATCAGCACCGTTATTCTTTCCTTCAAATAATATATGGCTGTTTCCAAAAAATTAATCTACCTTTAAAAAAAGAAAGGTTGACAATCAATACCATGTAAAATATCATCAAAAATGTCCCATGTCTCAGATATTTACTTGGAACTTAGATGTGATGAGCACCATGGAGGCTGCTGGGGATAACAAAATGAATAATGAATAATAGCTTTGCAAAGTGATTATGACCTCCTTTCCTCCCTCCAAATAGGTCATATTTTATTGGTCTTGACAGCCTGAATGATTACTGTATATAGTGTAAGTGATTAAAAAAAAGAGGTAACAGGGAGCGGATGTGGCTCAAGCGGTTGAGTACCTGCTTCCCACACGGAAGGTCCCGGGTTCGGTTCCTGGCGCCTCCTAAACAAAAACAAACAACAAACAAAACAAATGAAAAAAACCAACTAAGGGAAGCTGATGTGGCTCAGTGGTTGAGTGCCAGCTTCACCATATGAGGTCCAGGGTTCAATCCCTGGCCCTGGTACATCAGAAAAAAAAAAAAAAGAGGTAACAGCATGGAAACATTTGGGGCTGGGGTGGGCTATTATTCTAAAGTGAGGGGCAAGAATATCAAGATATTGCTAATGCTGAATTTTAAATGATGCACAGCTATTGGTCAAGCCAAGGAAAAGAGCTCAGTACACCACATATGCAAAAGGCCTGGAGGCAAAATTAACTTGATGTTTCAGGGAATCCTAAAGAGTTAGGCATAAGTCAGGGAAAGCCGTGGAGATGAGAATAGGGAAGTGAGGACTAGACAGATCACGGAAGACCTGGAGTAAAAAGTTTTGGCCTCTGGACATTGGAGGGAGTGAGACATTACCCAGAGTTGCAGGCAGAGGGATGACATTTTAGACATTTAGATGATTCTGGCGGTAGTATGGTAAAAAAGACAGTGGAGTAAACAAGACAGGAAAATGGGAAATGCATTTGAGGCTAAAGCAACCCAGGCAAGACATGATGAGGGTGATTGAAGACACTTCAAAAAGAAGTAGTACAAAGAATGCTCTGAGAAATGGCAGTCCTGTTGATGCAAGTGCAGAGCCTTCTCTGACGAGCACTTTTAAGAATCTAGAACTCATTTAGAAGTGTGTTCAGGCATTTTTGCATGTGTGGAAAGGGTGATTTTCCCAACAATAGTCCTTGAATAAAAAATTTCCTCCTTGGAATGTGCATGATACTCATCTCCATAGAGATCACTTTCTCTAAACCCTTCAAGAAAGAAGCTGCTTCTCCCTGAAAATCCCTTTATAAGCTCTTCTGTTTCTTAAGAAGATGTGCAGAGTCCCAAAGGTTGGCAGAAAAGGATGTTCACTTTTCTCTCCATTCAGAATTTTAGCAAGTGGCACCTGAAGTCCACGTTAGAGCAATACTAAGAGTCGAAGCAAATTGACTTCTGCCCACCCCAGAGGACCATTCCTGGCAACCTGCAGTGCAAACCTACACTGTGAATTTACTCAGCTCTGAGATCCCTGCTTCCCACAGCCAACACTCCTCCAGCAGCTTAGGAGACTCATTAACATTCACATCTTTCCCTGCCTCATTATCTTGCCCAGATGTTTCTGTGACTGCCCCTTTAAAACATCTCTGTCTATATTTTATTTACATTTGTTCGGCAATATTGATGCTTAATGAATAAATGCACTAAACTGTCAGTACTGGAGACTAATTAAATCCATGTATGAGGCTGAGAAGCTGATTGAGAAATTTGCAGTAACTAAACTGGGTTTAAATAAACACTTTAGTGTAGTGCTTTAATTACACTTTAGTTTGTAATGTAATTTTTGGCTGTTTAAACTATGATTTAGTCTGAGCTAATTACAAATGATTTTCTACTCTGTAATTAATAATAACAAAATTGTAATTAGACAGCTGCTCTGGATCAGGGCGACAGTTTGCATGTGCTGGCTCGGGATGATCGGTTTGGCAGAGGCACAAGAAGAGCATTTGGGGATTGGGACAGCCCACACCTCTCTGAGGTTCACAGTCAAAGAACAAGGCCAGAGAGTTTCTGCGAGTTTCATAATTGCAGCCACTGCCAGGAAAAGGGGTGTGATTTATTATTGACTATTTACAGTCATTCTCATTAGTCCTGAAATATCACTTTTGAGAAGGCATCGATGTTATGGGTTGAACTGAGTCCCCCCAAAAGATATGTTGAAGTCTTAACCCCTGGTTCCTGTGAAAGTGACCTTATTTGGAAATAGGGTCTTTACAGATGTAATCTAAGGTGAGGTGGCATTGGATTAGGGTGGGTCCTAAATCCAATGACTCCTGTCCTCGTAACAAGAGAAGAGGACACATGGAGAGACATACAGGGAAGAAGGCCATGTGACAGTGGCGGCAGAGATTGGAGTCATGCTGTCACAAGCCATGGAGCACTAAGGGTTGCCGGTAACTGCCAGAAGCTAGAAGAGACAATAGATGAATGTCTCCTACAGCCTTGAAAGAGAGCATGGCCCTGCTGACACCTTGGTTTCAGACTTCTAGGCTCCAGAACAGAGAGAGAATAAATTGCTATTGTTTTAAACCACCCTGTTTGTGGCACTTTCTTACAGCAGTCCTGGAAAGCTGACACATAATGCTGATACCAAATCTCTTTTATTTCTTAACTGTAGCTTTTGAACCCACTCACATTTCCTTTTTACCAGAGATTAATCAAGTGATAGTATTTTCATATTATTCATATGAATAATATTTCATATTACGATACTCATAATATGATACTCATTTGTTATATCTTAGATTATGTTCTGGTTATATTTGATGTATAACAAACCATCCCCAACCTTATTGTCATAAAACAACCACCATGTCATTATGGTCAAAGATTTCGTGGGTCAACAGTTTGAACAAGGCAAGGGTGGGAATGGCTTGTCTCTGCTTTATGATGTCTGGGGATTCAGCTGAGAAAACTACTGATGGAGGTTGAAGGGACTGGAGTCATCCAGAGGCATCTTTACTCAGCACCTGTATGTAGTCTCTCCATGTGGCCAATGCTTCCTCAAAGCATGGAAGCAGCAGCCTAGTTGGACTTCCTAGACGGTAGCTGAGGGCTCTTGTGTGTGCTCCAGTAAACAAAAGACAGAACCTGCCTTGCCTCTCTTGACTTAGCCTTGGAAGTCACATAGCATCAGTTCTGTCACACTCTATTGGTTGAATGGTCACAAGTTCACCGAGATTCAAGGAGAGGAGACACAGACCCCCACCACTCAATGGGAGGGTAGAAAAGTCATGTGGATGGGAGATCTGCAGCCATCTTTGGAAAATGCAATAAGCCATAGATTTACAGAGCTCATGGTTTTCTTTTTTAAATTGCATTTTTTACATAATTGGATATTTAAAACAAAACTGTGGGGTAAGCAGAACAGTAAATACTATCTCCACTTTACAAACTGAGGCCTATGGAAGGCAAATAATCAGATCTGCTAGTAAGTGACACAGGTGGGAGAAGAAACCAAAATCCATATCTTCTCTACTGCTACACAGAATCACATAAAAAGAGGGCTCTGGTTCTTAGCATCTAATCATAGAATTAATTTTGCACAACTCAATTTAACCCATTCATCTCATCTGATACAGTCCTGCTTCCAGACCTCCAGCTATTTTCCTTGTTCACAGTTCCATTTTTATCCTCATGTCATCCTTCTCACATGTGGTCTTTCCATGGTGCCATCAACGTCATATACATGATATGCTATAGAAATATCAGTTGAACTGACAGAAGTTAATTTTATAAGTGATTTTTGGCAAGCCCATTCTAGGAAGTAGGCATAGTCACAGCTTTCCCTATAAAATAAACCGGAACCCAACTTCTAAGCCTCTCTGTCTAGTCTTTCTCCTCCTGTTATAAATTGAGCTCTGTCTTCCAAAAAGAGATTTTCAAGTCCTAACCCCTAGTCCCATGAAAAGGACTCTATTTGGAAACAGTGTCTTTGAAGAGGTGAGCCAATACCTTGATTTGGATTGCTAATCTTCAGACCAGTGAGAAAATAAATATCTCTTGTTTTAAGGCACCCAGTTTACAGTGTTTTGTCACAACAGTCCTAGGAAACTAAGACACCTGCCAACTCCCTCTTTCACATCCCCACACACTGACAGACACACACAGAGTGTGAGACCTGTGCATTCTGAATGTATGACCTGAAGTTCTTTAAACAGGGCATTTCAGGACAAAAGGGTGCTAAAGGAAATAGAGGCTGTAGAAGAAGCATATCCCTTGCCTAACAGATCTCACGATTAATATATATAAAAGTGTGAATAATTGAAGACCATACATAATTAAGCACCAAAATGCATGGGGGGAAAGGCTATATAAATTCAGGGAGACAACTCAAAGAGGAAAATGGGCAGTTTCATGGAGTCCACATTTGGATTTTATTCACTTGCGTTGGATGTGGAAGACTATAAAGGAAGGCAGTTTTCACAGGTAAGAGATGAACATCAGTGGGAACAAAAATGGGAGCAAGCATGGCATGTAGGGATGATCATGTTAACATTGTTTATAATGTGCTAATATTGTTTACAATGGCAAAACCTGGGAACAGCCTGCGTGTTCAAACATAAGAGATTGTTAAATAATATATATCTTAGATGGTAGATTAGGGATTAGGTCACTGTCTTTTATATTTTCTGATTTTGGGGGTTGGGAGTGGAAGCAAGTTGAATATTTATTATTTTAATATTCAGGTAAAAAAGCAAAAAGCTTTGATCTTTTAAAAAGTCAGTTTCAATAATGTGATGAGAATGGAAGACATTTTATAGGGTACCATTTGAGGAGTGAATGGAAAGGAAATAGAGATGGTACATAGCCACATCTTTTGAGTAGTTTGGCATAAAGCATACTCAAATAAAGAATTTCATTTCCCAGTTTAAGGAGACCTAAGCATGTTCAAAGAAAAGAAAGTAGTTGAAAGTAGGGATGAAGGGCACTATAAAGAAAGGAGATAATGGCAGGCCATGCTTTTTAACGAATTAAGAAGAAATAGGATTGAAGGTAGAAGAGCGGGCTTTGGGGAGCAGAAAATATTTGGTTTCCCTGAACCAGGAAGAAAGGTACAGAGAGGTCAGGGACAGGGGCAAATTTGGAAGGTTGCTCTAATAATTAACTTCCCACTAAAATAGAATGAAAGGGCCTCTGTGTAGATGTCTAGAGAAGCAATAGGTTTTCGAGAAAGAAGAGAAAGAACAGATATGGAAGAGTCAGACTAGGAAATTTTATAGCAATTAATTAAAGAATTTCTCACCTAACAAAGCAAGAACATATTTCTTGAAGTTACTTATATTCATTAGGTTGCAGGTTTGGCTGCTGCAACAAAGCCCGAATACACAAAACAAAAATTTGTTTTTCTTCATGAGTGGGTGATTGACAATTCCAGGACACTGGGGACCCAGGCTTGTTCCATCTTATTGCTCTGCCCTCCCCCTGTGTCCTCTCATCTACACAGTCCAAGGTGGTTTGCCACAATGTCCATGTTTCAAAGAGCAGAATAGAGAAGAAACTGGAGTAGGAGTGTACAGCCCCATTCCTTTTTAAAGCAGTTTAAGTTTCATAAATCACTTTTACTCACATACCATTATCCAAAACTTCGTTGTATGACCATACCTAGCAATAGGAAGCTTTACCTGGGCATTCATGCAAATAAAAGTTTCATTACCATGAAAAAAAAGAAATGGGATATAGATATTGAGGAAAAAAACTAGGAATTCCTGCCACAGCACTACTACCAGATGATTCCATGTAAGGAATAGAAAAATATTCTAAGGGCTCAAGCCTCACTCTACCATCAAAAGACTCATTACAGTTGCTTCATAATCAGAGTAGTCTCAGAGTTATATGTGAGTAGGGCATCTTTAATTACAGAAAAAAAAAAAAAGAAAAGAAAATACACCACACACACACACACCACAAAGGATTAATGAAACACCAAAAGTAAGTGCTGGTCTTAAGTTGCAGCAATAAACCCAGCTGCATGAAAAAGCAAATGCAGCACAAGTGTTGGACTATAATTATGTAAGTAGATTGAATGACATTCTCTAACTGTTTTACGAATAAGGCCTCAGTTGAAGCTTGTTTGCTCTCTACCCTGCAATGTTTGTATGTTGCTTTAGAAGTTTCATATCTACTTCTGAACATAAGTTCTCATTTTGCCTAGGTTGCTTCTTCAAAGGACTTGGTTGGGTGTGTCTTCTCATTTTAACTACGTAATGGTAACCAGAGCCTACTTGTAAGAGCAATGCAGCCACACAAGAGATGCTCTGCCTTTTTAAAAAAGCACAAATTGGGAAGTGGATGTGGCTTAAGCGACTGAGCTCCCAACTACCACATGGGAGGTTGATTCCTGGTGCTTCCTAAAGACGACAGTGAGCTGGCTCAATGGGCAGGCACAGCAAGCTGACACAACACGATAACACAACAAGAGACATAAGAAGAAGAAAAAACATAATGTGAGACACAACAAAAGCAGGCAGTGGAGGTTCCCAGTGCCTCCTAAAGAAGACGAGCGAGACAGTAAGCTAACACAATGAGCAGGTGCGGCAAGCTGATGCAAAATGACTCAACAAGAGGCACAAGAAGATAAAACACGAGAGACAACAAAGTGGAGAACGGAAGTGGCTCAAGCAATTAGGTGCCTCCCTCCCACATTGGAGGTCCAGGGTTCAGTTCCCAGGATCTCCTAAAGAAACAAGGAAGACAAACAGACTTAGCAAGTGCAAACAACGAGGGGGTTGGGAGAAATAAATAAATAAGATTAACCTTTAAATAAATAAATAAATAAACAAAAAATTTAAAAAGCACAAGTCAGAACCATGCATGAATTCCTAAGTGTAAAATATACTTAAATTTAGCCCAGGAGTTAATAACATTAAATGACAACACAGTCCATGAAATTGACATGCTGGTAACTTCCATCTTCAGACCACAATCTCTAGGACCATTTATTCTCTCTCCATGCTCCCACTCCACTCAGGCTTTTATCAGCAAAACTAGATGGAAACTATTCTCATAAGGATCTAGGTATTACCAAATCCAGTCAAAGCCCTTAATCCTCATCTTACTTGAAATTTTAGCAGCATTTGATACCCTTAATCACACCTTTCTTGAAACGCTTTTTTCCCTTGACTTCATCACATTAAATTCTCTTGGTTTTCTTTCTGCTCTTTTTCAGACTCCTTTGCCAACTCTTTCTCAGCTTTCTAACTCTAAGGTCCCGAGGGCTTTGCCCGCAACTTCTTGTTTCTCTATCAGATGAGGTCTCAACCAGTTCCAAGTTTTAAAATACCATCAAGGGAATGTGGCTCAACCAGTTGGGCACCCATCTACCATGTGGGAGGTCCTGGGTTCAGGTCCCGGTGCCTCCTAAAAGAAGACAAGTTAGACACCACCTCCTACCCAGTGAGCTAGATGCCGCCTCCCGCCGCAACAAGCTGATGCCACAAGCCAGCAGACACCACAGCCTGTGGGGAGCAGATGTGACTCAGCCTGTTGGGCACTCGCCTCTCATGTGGGAGGTCCCGGGTTCAGTTCCCGGTACCTCCTGGAGAAGGCAAGCAAACAATGAGCAGACAGATGAGGGAGCCATCCAGGGGGAGGGGGAGATAAATAAAGAAAAATAAATAAATCTTAAAAAATAATACCATCAAAACAAACGTGAATGCCCATCATATTTATACTCTAGCTCAGCTACTTACTCTAAACTCTAGATTCTTATAGCCAATAGCCTAACTGACTTTTGCTTGAATTTCTAATAAACATATCACACTTAACATGTCCAAAAGAAACTCTGGACTTTTTTTCCCCACATAAGCACTTCTTTTAGCATTTGCCATCTAGGCAAAAGGCACCCCTAATTAACCAGTGGCTCAGAGCAAAGACCTTGTAATGACCCTTGGCTCTTTTTCTTTGAATCCCTGAATCCCATTCATGCACAAATCCTGTTGGTTCTATGTGCAGATATATTCCAATCCAATTACTTCTTACCAAATCCACTACTACCACAACACTTTCTCCTGAACTTCTGCAATAACCCTTCCATGGTCAACCCATTTCCATTCTTGCCCTACTACAGCTGCCAGAGTGACCCTACTAAAACATAAGTCAGAACATGTCACACACAGCTCAAAAACTCTCCAAAGGCTTCCCCTCATATTTATAACACAATATAATTCTTTCCTTGCCATGCTGATGCTTTTACCAAGATATTTGCATGACTTGTTCCTCTCTTCCATTGCAATGATGTGCTTAGGTGAAAAGGTATTGTCTCTGCCCAGAAATCAGAGTAGAGGTGTTTTTGCCAGAGCAGTAGTCAGATGACATGTATGGGGTGATCAACTCATAATGTGCCTGGGACTTGTCCCAGTTTTAGCACTGAGAGCCCCACATCATGGGGAACGCCTCTATGCTGGACAAACCAGGGCAGTTGATCACCCTATAATGTATTCAGAACCTGGAACTACTGAGTCCACTTTCTCATAGAAGCCTTGTTATACACACTTCTGAGATTCAGAGATTTCCTGGATTTATTGGGGTTTTGGGGAGATCTATTCGCATTTTGCTATAGAATTAGTACTACTAGAATAAAAAAAAAAAAGAGAAAAGTAGAATTAGTACTACTCTAGATTGCAAACAACCAATTTGCAAGCCAACTGAAGGACCACAATTTGTTTAGAGGTTTATATGTTGCCTGAATATGAATGCACAAAATCTTAAGGTGTATTTTTACCATACTGCAGGAAATTATACTTACCCACTAATACTAATGAATAAGGTATGCTTTACAAGCATAGTTTTGAATATTGAGGTGAGGAAACACTGTTCACTTCAGTGCAACATTTAATACAGCTCTGTCAGTAGGAAGCTAGATATATACTATGTATGCTAACACACTTTTAATAAAACTAGAATCTGGTAATATAAAAATATGCAAGAAGAGAACTCTTATTATAATTGTTTGCTGCCCATAAGAAGTGTTTTTGTGTTGAAGAAAGTCAAGAAAGAAAAGCAAAAATTCCCTTGGAGGAGTGCAATTAAAAATAAAATTCTATTTATTTTTTTTTGCAAACAACTACAAAAACACACTGCTCCCCTACTGTAAAATTTGTAATATAAATAATAAAAACAATGCAAATGAGAATGAGAAGATGATATTTGTTTCCAAATGATGAAAATATTTCTATAACATCTCTATAAATGCCTATTTATAATACAATTACTTCATTATAATTATACATGTAAAAACATTGTTCATAATTATGAGCTTCATATGCCAAATCAAATGAGTCATTTTAAAATATGAAATGCTTTTATTTTTAGAATATATTAAAAGTAACCCAATTCCTTCATAACTGTGGTTAGGCAGTATTTTTACAAATAATATTGGTTTTCTTTCTAAATGTGAATATTATTTTCTTCTTAATGGATTACTGGTTTACAATAGTTGAAATTTCCTAATTTTCACTCTCAATGGTTTCTTTTGTCCTTTCAGGGTGCAATGAGGAGACTAATTCTGATGACACAATCTGTGGTCTCTTTGCTGATTTTTGCTTATCTTTAGCCAGTGAATTATTCTTTCATTATGAGATCATCCTGTTCCTCATGTCCCAATTATTGCTTCGAGGTAATGACCCAGTCGGATCTTATTTAGAAAGAAACTTCCTCCTAAATAGCACACAGTGATGCCTTTTTGACCTCAGAAGCCACAAAGGACATTTGCATTATCATACAGAGTAAAATGGGTCCAGTCAAATTAGGTTCCAGCTGAGAAGAAAGCTTCCTGAAGGCATTTGGTGCCTCAGAGTCATCGACTGGACCAAATGCTCCAGTAGAAATTGTAATTGGTTTCAGTCTTCATTCTCCTAGATGTCATTCATACAAAAGTATTAGGTGATCATATTTGACTGCAAGGTACACCCTGAGTCTTGCAATCTTGAATCTGCTGTTACTTGGCTAAACAATCCAGCTCTCAAACAGTGTCTTTTAGATCTGTTTTCACCCCTATATCATTACTGTTGTTTTTTTTTTTTTTTTACAAATAAATAAATACATATATATAATATATATCCTGTTCTGGTTTTCAAATTTTAAAAAGCAAGTGACCAAAACTGGCTATTGTAAAAATTCTTTTCTCAGTGCACTGGAAAGAAATGTTCTCCAGCATAGAATGCATGAAGAGGGAAGTACTTGACTATCCCTTCTATTATGAGGAAATCTTATTAACTGAGAAATGCATGTACACCGGGAACATGTAATGGCTCAACTTATGGTCAGTTTTATTGTGTTTTGTTTCTTTTTAATTCAGACACATTTCACAAAAATTCAAGATACTGTCTAATGAACTTGGAAAGAGGGAGCACTGCTGGTTATTGGATCAGCTGATGTATTCATGTTGTGAGAACATAGGAGATGTAAAGCAAGGAAGAAGCCTAATGTAAGTAGGTGAGACGGGAGCAGTGAAATCAATGTGGGGGTGGGAAGCAGTAGGTCAGTTGAGGTACATACATAGCAATAAGACCGCAGGCTTCCAAGGGTGATTCCACTGCCAATTCTTTAATTATTGGTGTCGCCTGTGTAGTTTTGTGTCTTCCTTGCCGCCTAGGCCAGAACAGCTTTCTTTCTTGCCCCTCTCCCAGCTTTCTGCATCACTATTTCCATTTGAGAGAGAGTCAAGTCCTCTAAGGGAGTAATCAACTAATGATCAAATGCCATTGCTAAATTATGAATTTTTCTCTGGTAAAAGGTGACCATAACTAATCTAACCCCAATAATTTTCTTCTCATCTATTCTGTTTGGGAAGAGGTTGTCTTTTCATTCCTAGACCATGGAATGAGTAAGTAAAAAGTGTCCTAGTTCTCTTGCCTAAAATATGGCTAATTACCCTGAAAGGGCAAAACAAATCATAATTGTGGGTAAGGTGGAGCTGTTTCCCTTCAACTCTGATCAAGTTCATGTCTCTTCCTCTTATAACATCATAATTCCAACAAAAGGTACTTGTTTCCAAAGAAGGTTATGTTATAAAATATGCCTTTGGGCCCATAGATTTACACAACTGTTCCATCCTGAGCAAGCACACTACATAAATCCAAGCATTACTGCTACTGTCATTAAATCAGGTTTGTGGCTTAAGGCAATGTTTCTCAAAATGTTGTCAGCTGACCAGCAGTATTAGTATTACCTGGGTACATGTTAGAAATGTAAATTTCCAAGACCTACTTAATTATAAATTCTGGAGGTAGAGCCCAACAGTCTGCTTTTAATCCCCCAGGGGATTCTGATGTGTCTTAAAGTTTTGAGAACTACTGGTTTAAGGAGCAGTATTTAAAAGATCTGTTTCAGGTAATGTAGACCATGGCTAAGAGCTGTAGAATTCACGAAGGCCACCCAAATGAGAAAAAGCATAGGCTATTTATTCAGAGCTTACTTGCACTTGGCAGAGGTTCAAAGGCAGGCAGGGGAAGGCTTCAGGAATACCCTACTTGTAGGTGGCTGGCATGGGAAACTAGAGGTGGAATAACTAGAAGTGGGACAACCTATGTGATTGGATTCATGAGCATATTTTCTCTCTCTGATTGTAATGAGTTGGAAGCAGGAGCAAAACAATAGAAAAGATGAAGGTCATTGATCTGATCAATGTGGGCCAATTGCTGCCGAGGTTGATGTTTGGCTTTTTAGACTGTTTGCCACAGAGGGTGTGGGTCAAAGTTCTATTGTCATATAGGGTCTGGCTTATAATCTAATTTGTACCTTTGTTTTCCTTATCTTTTTCTTGAGGATAACAGGGGAAATGAGAGCAGAAGCAGGAGTAAAGAAATGTAATTATTAGATAGCAATAGATTATTAGTAGCCCCTTCAGTTGGATATGCCCTCATCCCATTGGAATGGGTAGCCACTGACTAAAGAACAAGGAAAAATGAGTTTGGGTAGGGCTGTGTTAGCTCTATGAATTGATTTCAGAGTTATGACACCATTTTCCACCGAGAATAATTAAGATTTTTTTAACGTGCAGGGAGAAATCTCACCTATATAACTGTGTGGACTGGGCATCCTTTGGGAGTTAATTATTGTTAATTCTTCCATTCACTTTCATGGTTATTGGTCTGAGCCTCTTATTTACCTGAAACAGTTTTGTTAATTTTATAATTTCCTTAAAATTCTCCATTTGATCAAGACCAAGCTTATTAATATAAGCTTTGAATGACATTTTCTCACAAATATTTTTATATCTTTCCAACCTGTAGCTCTATCTTCTTTCCATTCTAATGCACTGTTATGTTTTCTCACTTCTTCCCCTTTCAATAAACCTTCCAACAAGGTTGAGTATTTTTATTAACTTTTCAATTATTTATAAATCTCTTGGATTTTTTGTTTCTTAAAACATTAACTTTTGTTTTCAGTTTTATTAGTTGTTTATACTTTTCACTGTTTTGATTTTTATTATTGTTTTCAGTTTCTTGCATTTGATACTTAGTATTTTCCCTTTTATTTTCTCTTGTTTTATAATAAAAAGGATTCCAGACCTTGGGTTTCCCTCTGAGTACAGTTTAGATTGAAGTTCTCTTATTCTTATTTTTTAATAGTGTGCAATTATATCATTTTGGTGTCATTTTATCACAAGAATTATTCTAGAAAGTAATTTTTAGTTTCAAAATGATTGGTTTTTATTTGTTCTTTTTATTTGTGGTTTCCAAAAGTAGATCATACAATTTTATGTTGATTCAGTTATGAAAACTATATAAATAGGCTTAATCATTAACCTGGGAGTAATGGAGAAAAACATCGAAGGGTTTAAGCTGTGGACAGAACCAATCACATTTTCACTTTAAAAAGGTGTTTCTGATTTCTGTGTGAAGAAGAACATTCAGAGGAGCCAGAATGGATACAGGGAGATTTCTTGGGAATATGTAGCGTAATTCAGGCAAAAGATCATGGCAGCCTGAAATACTGAGAGTGAAGATGGAGAAATATGGATGCATTTATAAGATATTTTAGAGCTCAGGTGAGCAGGATTGGTGGTTGATTGAATGTGAATGGTGAAGGAGAGGGAGCAGTAAAGGAGCAACAAAGGATTCTGGCTTGAGCATCAGGGTGACTGATGGTGCCATTCACTGAGATAGGGAAAGAAGGAGGAGGTGCAAGGGGAGGGGACAGAATAGTTTGAACAGGTAGAATTTCCAGTGGCTGGAACCTCTAAGTTGAAACATTGAGTGGAAGGTAGGAAACATGGGTTTAAATAGAGGTAGAGAAGAAAGGGCTGTGCGGGAGATGGAGATTTGGGATTCATTATATACCTGATAATAGAAGTCACTGGAATGAACGAGATAATCCAAAAATAATTTGCAGGCTGAAAGGAGAACATGGAATACAGCCTCACATTCTGGGAAAATATCCCCACCCTTCCTTCTTCTTTATAAAGTTACCAGTTATACACACATAATCTCATATGTAATTTCATTCACTATATTTTAAATGGGATCATTTTATGCACCTCTCTGTTCATCTACAGTTGTTTTACCACAATCAATAATTTGTAATAATCTTTCAAAATCAACTTGTCTGGCTCTAGTTCATTCCTTTTAATGTCTGCATTATATTCCTCAGGATACACAACAATAAATTATTGATCCATTTCCTCAGTTTAGCATTTCCTTTGTATTTCCTTTTTGTGCCAAGACAAATGGTACTTCAATATACATCTCTGAAAATAACTCCTTCCATATTGGCATGGTGGAATCTCCACTCCACTTTTCCTGTCTGCTCTACATTATGCTTAAGAAAGCACCAACTCTTTCCCTGGTGTGAACAGGGCACTAGGATTCAAGCTTTGTAATCGCCCTTCTAGGATATGGCAAGTCAATGACATGATCCCTTAATTCTGCATTCACAGTGGGGAAAAGGGGTAGTGGATCAACTCATCCTCTGGTTTGACTGAGAGGTTGGGTCCAAACCTCCAGGTTGACCAGGAGTGATTGTCTAATGCACATAGCCATGTCCAGTTTTCAGGAAATCATTTGTTCTGGAAGGCCAGGCTACAGGGGATAATTCTTGGACAGGAAAACTCTAAACCCTTAATATCTCTGGCTAGTTTTCTCTCTCTCTCCTTCCCTCTCTCCTTCTCTCCCTCTCTCTCTCTTCCTTTCCCCCTCTCTCCCTCTTTCCCTCTTTCTCTCTTCCTCTCCCCCTCTCTCCCTCTTTCCCTCTTCCTCTCCCCCTCTCTCCCTCTTTCCCTCTCTCCTCTCTCCTTCTATTTATCACCCTCTCCCTTTAAATCAATTTGAAGTTAAATGATACAACTACTTTGGAAAACACTTTGGCAGTTTCGTAAAAAGTTAAACACACACTTACAGCACAGCCTAGTGGTTTCACTCCTAAGTATCTACCCCAAGAGAAATGAAAATATATGTCCACAAAATGACTTTTATATAGATGTTTATAGCAGCATTATTCATGAATCAATCCAGTGTTCATCAACTAGTGAATGGATAAACAAAATATGGTATATCCACACAAGAGAAAACTACTCAGGAATTAAAAAAAAAAAAAAAAAAAAAAAAAAAAAAAAGAACTACTGATGGACACAAAAACACAGATGAATCTAGAAAACCTTACACTAAGTTAAAGAAAACCTTACATAAAACACCTCATATTGTATGATCCCATTACATGAAATTCTAGAAAAATCAAAATTGTAGCAACAGAATGCAGATCAGTGGTTGCCTGAGGCCCAGGATGGGAGCAGGAATTAACTGCGAAGGATACAAGGAACATCTGTCTTATTCTTTGCGAATGATACTTCTTAAAATCGTGAGCACATCAGTGTTGAGCACATTGGTGGGATGGACCAAAACAATAAAATTTCCTTCCCTCTTTGCTCTCATGATAAAGTCACTTTAAAAAAAACAAAAACGAGGAACCCTTGAGAGGAAATGGACAATTTTTGCAGCAATAGGCCTACCCATTATTCCTTGAGCTCTTATTCAGAACGCAGCCTGAGCACTTAAACCCAGACTACAGCCTTCCAACCAATGCTCTGTTTTCTTAGAGATGGGACTTGTATGGCATTTATCGTTATTGATTTCTTTCTTACAGACCACTTCATAGGTATTTTATCTCTTGGGGGAAAAAAATCTTTGTTTCTTTGGCCAAATCAATTGTTACAGATATTCCATCAATACATTTAATATTTGAGTTGCAGAAAACAAGAATGTATTTAAATAAAGCTTTAAAAACAAATACTATGAGTCACTCAATGATACTAAAACTATCAAAGAAGGACCCTCCTGATGACCAGTTTAATAAATATTTCTTCTAAGGGGAATTAGAGTTTGAATAGAAATTCATGGGTGCCTTTAAAAGCAAATTTTATGACATCACAATATTTGTCTAAAATTCAAACAAGGACACTCTTCTAATATAACAGAGGCTCACATTTGATTTTGATTTCCAAACAAGTCAATGCAACAGATATCTGAGTCAAAATCAGAAGATTTTTTATTAGGGTAAATATTAACATAAGGAAGGAAATTGTTTTCCAACTAGGATGGGGAGACATTGGAGGGTGGTGTTCATTCTTTAGATATTTCTAGTTCTGCATAATCCTATCACTTTCACCTCTTTCAGTGCTGAATGTTTCTAAATTTGGTGCTCTCACATACTCTGCTCTGACTCACTATAAACCTTGGCTACTAATTCCATTACTCAGAATAGTAAAGTAAATATTTCTTATATATTTGTTAAGGCAACACTAACTGCTTTAACAAATAAACCCCCAGATTCAGTGGCTAACATAATGGAAATTTTGGTGTGTGTGTTTCTTCTTATGTAGCAGTTATTAACGTGTTTCTACTTGGTAGTATCCAGTCTAACTCAGGAATTCAGGTTCCTTCTCTCTTGAAAATAAAGCTCTCATAATTATCAGCATCCAGCCACCAGAAAGAGAAAGAAGAAATATGGTAATGGTACACTTGGCCCAAAAGTAGGAGAACCACTTCTGTTCACATTGCATTGATAAGAGCTAGTCACATGCCCACAACTAAACACAAGGGGGGCTGGGAATTACAGTCCTTGCATAGAAAGCCCCTCCCAGGACATCTCTACGCCATGGAGTAGAGCAGTACCAATGCCAAATCTAAAACAAGTGAGAACCAAACAGAACGATCTAAAGTTACAGAGAACCTCAGAAGGAAATACACAGTTTTTGCAACAACACATCAAGTAGTCCATAAAAGCTCTTGGAACTTAAGTCATATTCCACATGACATCAGGGCTTTCACTCTCCATTGCAACCTATAAATATGTTAGTCCAAAAGGAAGGAATTTGTACAAAGTTCTGACATTCCAATACCTTATCTTAATTTTCTTCATCTCTCATCCCTTATCATCAGATGATGGGCCACGGTCCATTAACAAGGAAGATCAGATCAATTTTTACCTAGTCCTTTATTAAGGTAGATCAGAAAATATACTCCCAGTCTATCTTTTCCTTTTTTTCCTTCCTCACATTCTAAGGTCCTTTGCCCCATTCATGATTTTCCTGGTACCAAATTCATCAATGAGTGATAGCAGATCCTAGATTATTTGGTCTAGTTTCCCTACCATAGGGTATAAAAAAAATACGGCCATTCTTCTCTATAGATAGAAATCAAGATTTCTAACATATAATGATGCTATATGTTAGAGCCAAATTCAAAGCTTTCACCATTTGACTTTATTCTAATTCTGCATGAGAGGTAATAGACTTGTGCAAACTGAACTTGCTAGTACAAAAGACAGCAGCAGTATGAAGTATAAAGGTCTCTATAATTGTCTTTCCATATCTGAATGCAAGTTACAAAAATAGAATCTCATTCCATACAATTACTATAGCTTTGATATAGGGAAAATGCTGCCCAGTTTGTGAGCACAGCTCTAGGCTCTCATATGCTCATACTTTTTCAGAAAATGAATCAATCTAAGAAGAAGTCAAACTTCCAGAAAACATGAAAAAGGGAGAAGCCATTGTTTACCTCCATTTCAGGGAAAATTTTGATTATATATGTATTATATAAAATGAGTTAAACATACTCTTTGCCTTACAATACACAGCTTAGCTTTAAGAGGAAGCTCCTTCAAATTAGTATAAATCAATACAAACACACTCACACTTTAACTATAAATGCACTCACACCCACTCATAATACATCTTTATGAAAAACAGATAGACATTTTGAATGTTTATGATTTGAAGGTACCAAAAAATATTAGTTTACATCTATAAATTCTGAGAGTTAAAATATATACTAATAAATAGCCTAGAGTTTATTGGGTCACTCTCCATAAGCACCTTTATTCTGTGGTGTAGACAGAATAGGGTGCCCCCTGGGAACAAGGAGCATCTTTCTTATTCTTCGTGAACGATACTTCTTAAAATTGTGAATACATCAGTGTTGAGCACATTGATGGGATGGACCAAGAATTCCTTTCCTCTTTGCTCTCACGATAGTTTATTATTTAGTTATGTAGCATCTATGATTTGGTCATTGGGCATTGTATTCACAATGTGGCTTGGCCACATTATTGTTAATGTGTGAATCTTAACACATTAACATTATTGTTAGTGTGTTCATTTATTTAAATATTGTTACAAAAAAAATATTTTAAACTTTGAGCTTTTGTTTACCCAGTTTTCACCCAGGGATAATAATGCCTTCCATGCACACTGTTATGAGGCTTGAATTGGACTAAAGTTGTTAAGCTAAATAATCATATTCAAGTGCTCATTACACATAAAATCAACTGTAGAGTTGAAGACAAACACCCATTAGAAGGATGGGAACATAGGTCAGGCAAAAAGGAATGCCTTAGGTCATTTTCATTTACAGACATGCCCTGAAGGAAAATAATCCCTCATGAATATATGAAGTGTATAAATAGGCAGGTGAATGGGGGAATTATCACTTCTGATTAGTGTCTCTGCTCCACAGACTGGAGATTTAGAATATCACAAATTTCAGTGTGCCAGCCCTGAGCCAGCTACTCTCAGTGTTCTGTATTCTGTCTGCATTCCTATCAAAGCACTGAATAAAAACCTGTACCAGGTTATCCATGCACACAAGCTTCTCCTTCCTTGATTGAAAGCTGGTTCCAATCACTGATCACATGTTTCTCATCTTTGCATGCCTCCAATACCTAGCACACATCCCTTGTGCATAGTAAGTGCTCAGTAAATGTTGGTTGAATAAGGAGTGCCTGAGAAGCAAAGTAAATAGAGTATTGGTGATAAAATATGTATGTGTGAGACGTTCTATCCCTCGCCTTTACTTGGGAGTAAATCAAGGGATCTAGGGACTTTCAGTAATACAATTGGGGCTGTAGTTATGAGGGAGTTGTACACACAGAATCAAATCGCATAGGCAAGTGGCAGCAGCAGCCTAGTAGAAAAGAACAATTTAAGCTCTCCAGATGCAGAACAAATAAGCTTGGAGAAATATGGTAATTGTTAATAATATGAAATTGACAAGAGAAGGGGGAACCACCTTGACATTTGATTACTACTTAGTCAATATTCAATCTTATAAGGAAGTGAACAGATGTTAGCCAAGCAGATGTGAAAATACATATAATAGAATAAGGACTAAAAGGATTTTGTTTCCTGCTTGCAAAGTGTATTTGTTTGGGGGAAAAAAAAAACCTTCAAATTTAATTCAACAAAAATGAGGCATATTTAGTTTATTTCCTTCATTTTTCTTCTCCTCCCCTCAAACAAAATTTATCCCAAAATCTTTCACCATTTCTGTCTGCAGTTCAGCTGTCTAAAATCACCCCTCTCTTCCCTGTCAGGAGCCAGCAAAATACCTAAGAGGGAGAGTTTCTCATTTATAACAAGAAGGAATCAAAGCAAGCAGGATTGCGGAGCTGAAAATATCTAGGACATGAAGTCCACAAGCCAGAATATTACAGAAACTTGTGAGAGTCAAGCATCATTTTTCCCCAAGGCTCTGGGTAAATCTAATGTATGGCTAGTGCTTGGGAAATACTGGGCTAGAGCTAAAACAGACCTTCCCATAGCAGCTCCAGTCAGATGCATTTGATTTCACATCCAGGCTCTAGTCCTACTGAGGGCTTAGAAGAAGGAGGAAGAGGAAGAAGATGAGAAAGAGAAGGAGGAGGAGGAGGATGTGGTGGAGAAGGAGGAAGGCAATGTGGAAGAGGGGGGAGGAAACGGAAGAAAGAAGGAAGGGGAGGAGAAAGGGGAGGTGGAGTGGGAGGAGTGGGAGGAGTGGGAGGAGTGGGAGGAGTGGGAGGAGAGGAAGAGGGTGACAAGGAGGAGGGAAAGAAAAAAAAGAAGGAACTGGGAAAGGGAGAGTGAGGAAAGGGAAGGGGAGGTGGAAGGGGGAGTGTGAGATGTATTAATAATGGCAGCAAACATTTATGTAGTACTTACTCTGTAAGTGGCACAGTTCTGTTATGAACTGAAACTTCAAAACAACCCTGTGAAGTTCTTGGGAAGAGCTGCATTTTCCTATTTTCTACTTGGCCTCATCTGAAGTGGACATTGTTGTCTTTGGGGACTAAGCAGATTTTATAGCTTGTTTCCTACCTGTAGGATGTTGGTGGCCCATAGGTCATTTTAAGTCTCCAGTGGTCACAGACATTTTAGTCTAGTCACATGGTTTCTCTGACAGTAAAAAAGCCTTAAAAACTTAGCAGACTTTTTACCTTTTGGATACTAGTCAAGTCCATGAGCCAACAAACATACCCACAGGTTTTCAAGACAAACTTCTTAATTTGCAGTATTTCTTTTGCAATCCCTTGACTCTAGACTTAGTGGAAAATACCTTGGGCTCACCAGGCTTCTGTGGGAGGGCTACACTTTCAGTGTTCATTTTTTGTTGTTCTGTCTAAATGAAATCATGTGTATCACTTAATCCACTTAGAGGTTTTAACAGTGAGGAGGATGTCTATACTCCTGATTTGATCATTGCCTGTAAATCTTAATTTTAATTTGATTGTTCAAAACATTTTTCAATTTTATCTTTTACTATTTGCTGTTGAGAAAGAGTGCCTCACCAGTCCCACATATTCCCAAATTGGTGGACATCCTTAATCCTTTTCATTCATGCTCGCTCACCAGCATGGTCTTGTCCGAGGTCATCTCTTGGTTATAAGATTTTGTAACATGTAGCCAATATCAACCAACACACAACAAATAGGTGGTGGTGGTCTTCCAATACCTTTCCTTAGGGCTTCAAGTTCATTAGTGACTTGATCTGGCTTCCACGCTTTCAAAGATTTTGCCAAATAAGTCTCCATTGCAAAATATGGAATGCCATCCTTCTAGATTCTGATAATAGCCTTGCTACCCACATCCAGCCCCTAAGCCAGTGTCATATATTCAATGTTTTGTTATGTCAGCACCCTACTCCCAGCACCCTACAACCTAAAATGCTCAGTGGCTTAAAACAATAGGATTTACTTCTCACTCACATTGCATGTCCCTGCAGGTTGGTCAGGAGCTCTACTCCAGGTGGTCCTTCACTCCAGGTGATTTAGCAGTCACTATCTGGATTGTTATCAGTTGCTGTGGTAAAATAAGATTACATAGTTTCAGAAATTATATTCTGCAATCTGAAAGTGAATCATTTTCCAATCTCTCACAACACATTGGCCAATGTTAGTCCCTTACTTAGTCCTTATAGCTGAGAAGCTTCCACCCGACACAGGCTTTGCACTGGAATTTTCTTCCTACAGATATCTGCTTGGCTCACTCCTTCAATTTTTTTGCATGTCCACTTTAATGTCACCTTACCAGAGAGGCCTTCCCCAACTACCCCTTGTAAAATAATACCCTACTCTACCAATGCCATTCTCTAACCACCTCCCTCTGCTTCATTTTCTTTATAGTGCTTAATGCTGCCCAACATAATATATATTCCCTTTTTTATTATCTATATTCCCCCAGAAAATATAAAGTTCTAGAAAGAAGCACTTTTGTCCATTTTATTCACTGTAACATCTTAGGAATTTAATACACAGTGTGGCACTTAGTATGTGCTCATTAAATACTTTGTGAATGGATAAATGAGTGAATCAATGGCACAGTGCTGGTCCCAGGCAGCAACAGAAATGATTAGGACACAATATACCAGGAGGACTATCAGTTGTACAGAGTAAAAAGAATAATAATGGGAGAGGATGTGGCTCAAGCAGTTGAGTACCTGCTTCCCACATGAGAGGTCCAGGGTTTGGTCCCCGGTGCCTCCTGAAAATGAAAAAACAAACAGCAAGTAAACAAATGAAAAGGCCAACTCAGGGGAGCTGATGTGGCTCAGTGGTTGAGCACCGGCTTCCCACATATGAGATCCCGGGTTCAATGTCCAGCCCCAGTACCTCAAAAAAATAAAAAGAATAATAGTAAAAAGGAAAATATTAAAAGCAAGTTAGAAACACAAAAGCTTTTCTTCTTCCCAATTTTTTCCCAAAGGAGGAGAGTATAACATACTGAGGAAAGTATTTGGATCTAATTTTCTTCTTCCTTCCCTTGATTTTCTTGCTGCGACTTTTGAACTTCCACTGATTTTAAAGGAGATATCATGCTATATTAGCACAAAAAAGTGTGGTAAGGAAAATAGAGATATCCCTAAGTTGAAAATTAAGTGAAATATCTGTAAACACATGGAAAAGAAAGTGATATATAGAATCAGGAAATATTTTTGCATTGGAAATCTATTATAATACTTCCCATATGTAGTACAGAGAGATCTGGATGAAAAGATCTAGATTAAAATACCAGCTAACATTTCCCAATTGAATAAAATAAAAACTAAGGCATAGGGCAGTGAAATGAGTTGTCCAGAGTCTCTGAAATTGTGAGCAGCAGAAGTAAGTCTACTTCTAGACATTCTGCCCCTTCATTTACAGGTTCCTTTTCTGTGCTATAGTGTCTACATATTAGGTCTCATTCTAAATTCAGTTTCAGGCAAGATTAATTTGCCCTTGTGGTTAGCACAGCAAACCTGAATCTGACAGCAGAACTTGCATTAGAGAACCTCACCCTCTAAAATTATAGATAAAAGTATTTAACATAAGTATAACATAATCTTTCAAAACATTTAAGGGTTTTTAAAAGCATTTTTAAATTTTTTCCTTGATATCCAAAAAAAGATATAAATCTTAGGTTTAAAAGGCTCAATTTGTAGATTAGTAAAAATTGCATTACATAATATGTAATTCAATACTATTCAAACTATATAATAGGAGTCCAACAATAGAATACACATAATCTCAAGTGCACATGGAACTACCTCAAGGATAAACCATAAATGATGCTATAAGACAAGCCTCAATATCTATAAAAAGGATTAAAATTTTATGAAGTATAACTATAGTGAAAGTTGATTAGAAATCAATTACATAAGAATTTGGGAAATTCACAAATGTAGAAATGAAACAGTACACACCTAAATAACCAATGGTCAAAGAAGAAACCACAAGGGAAATAAGCAAATGTTTTGATATAAAAGAAAATAAAAATAAAAATTACAAAATCTTATGGGATGCATATAAAGCAGTATTCAGAGGGAAATTTGTAGCTGCAAATGCCTATACCAAAAAAGATGAATGGTCTCAAATCAGTAACCTAAATTCCCAACTTAAGAAACAAGAAAAAATAAGGCAAACTAAAGCTAAAGCAAGCAGAAGGAAGAAATAATAAAGATTAAACTGAAAAAATAATGAAATAGAGAATAGAAAAAAAAAAAGAGAGAAAATAAACAAAATCAAAAGGTGGTTCTTTGAAAAGATCAACAAAATTGACAAAACATTAGCCAGAGGGACAAAAAAGAAAGAGAACACTCAAATTATGAAATCAGGAATAATGAGGACACATCACTAACAAACTTACAGTAGTAAGAAGGATTATAAGAGGATACTATAAAAAAGTCAATGATAACAAATTATATAACCTAGATTAAATAGACTTGTTCCAAGAAAGACAAAAAACTAACAAAACTGACTCACAAAGAAATATAAAATCCAAAAATACCTATAACCAGTGAAGGGATTGAATTAATAATTTAAAAACTTCCCACAAAGAAAAGCCCAGGGTCATATGGCTTTACTGGTGATTCTACAAAATATTTAAAGAAGAGTTAACATCAAATCATCAAAAACTTCTCAAAGAAATTGAAGAGGAGATAACACTTTCCAGCTTATTCTATGTGGCCAGAATTACACTGATACCAAAATGAGACAAAGATACCACAAGTAAACCATAGACCAATATCCCTTATGAATATAGATGCAAAAATCCTCAACAAAATTCTAGTCAACCAAATACAGCAGCATACAAAAAGAAAAAGGATTATATACCATAATCAAGTGGTATGTAACCCCGGACTGCAAGTTTGGTTCAACATTTGAGAATCAATCGATGTAATATTCATAGAATAAAGGGGAAAAAAACCTACACAATCATTTCAATAGTAGCAGAAAAAGAATTAGAAAAATTCCAAAATACTTCCATGTTAAAAACACTTAATAATCTAAAAATAGGAGGGAAATTCTTCAACATGATAAAGGGCATCTAGGAAAAACCCACAGCTAACATTATAATTAATAGTTAAAGACTGAAAGTTTCTACCTAAGATCAGGAACAAGACAAGTATATCTACTCTCACCACTTCTATTCAGCATTGTGCTGGAGATTACAGATTCTCTGGAAAACCTATCAAAATTCCAACTGTTAAGAGAGGATTGTGGGAAGATGGTGGAGTAGGGAGCTCCAGGAGTCAGTCTTTCCACCAGAACAACTATTAAACAGGCAGGAACTGTCTGAAACAATTATTTTAACACTCCAGAGGCCAGAAGAACACTGTACAGCATCTACAAAGAACGGGAGGAAGAGGCTGATAAATTATGATAAAGAACAGTAAATTGCTCCCTCTGCAAGGTGGCTACCAGTCACCATACCCCCTCTCGCAGCAGGCCACCATGGAATCTAGTGCCTGGCTAGTTCTCTGGTGACAGAAAGGGACATAAAAATCTTCTTCCCCAAGACCAGGAGGTGGCAATGGCCAATTACCGATCACAGCTTTTGATTAGGGACTTTGGATCGCTGGAGGCCTTGCTCTGAGGGAAGCCAATATCTCAACCCACCCTGGACAAGGGCAGCAGCCATTGTTTGAACCAGCCTGGACAAAGGTGATGGCTGCCATTGTTTCAAACTGCCCTGGACAGGGGCGGTGGTGGTGGAGATGTAAGGGCATTTCACTTCTTCATAGCTGTGGGGGATAGTCAGTTGAAGGGCTGCATATATTGGGCAGGCCAAGAAAGCTCAGCTATGGGGAGCCATGGAAGAAGCTCTTGGTGCCCTTTCTGATTCCCTCCTCATGGAACTGTGGAGATGGTATGGACCCCATCACAGTCTCTGGCCCTGTTTCAGTTAGGAATGATTGATTTGGGAAATTTACTGATCAGTCATTATATACTACTAAAGGGGACAATTCAACAATATGTAACAATTATAAATGTATTTGCACCTAACAGCAGAGCCCCAAAGTATATGAAGCAAATACTGGCAGATTTGATGGGAGAATTGATGGCTCTACATTAATAGTACAAGGCTTTAGTACACCACTTTCAATAATGGATATAGTCAGAAGATCAATACGGAAATACAAGACTTGAACAATACTCTATACTGACTACACCTTACAGATATATAAGAACACTTCATCCAACAAAAACAGAATACACATTCTTCTCAAGTGCACAAGGACCATTCTCCAGGATAGACTGTATTTTAGGTCACAAAATAAGTCTCAATGAATAAAAAAAATATATTGAAATCATACAATGTGTATCCTCTGACCACAATGGAATGAAGTTAGAAATCAATAACAGAGGGAGACATGGAAAACCCACAAATATGTGGAGAGTAAATAACACACTCTTAAACAAACAATGGGTTAAAGAGGAAATCACAAGTGAAATTAGGAAATATCTTGAGGCAAATGAAAATGAAAATACAATATACTAAAACTTATGGATGGGAAGCGGCTGTGGCTCAATCAGTAGGGCTCCCGTTTACCATATGGGAGGCCCCGGGTTCGGTTCCCGGGGCCTCCTGGTGAAGGCAAGCCCGCCCGCGCGGCGTGGTTAGCTGACCCAGCAAGCACAAGCAGCAAGGGGGGGATAAATGAATAAATAAATAAAATCTTTAAAAAAAAAAATAAAATAAAATAAAATAAAACTTATGGGATGCAGCAAAGGCAGTGGTGAGAGAGAAACTTTATAGCTTTAAATGCTTACATTAAAAAAGAAGAAAGACATCAAATCAGAGACCTAGCCTCAAAATTAAAAGAACTAGAAAAAGAGCAAACTAAACCCAAAGTGATCAGAAGGAACGAAATAACAAAGATTAGAGCAGAGATAAATGAAATAGAAAAAACAAAACAAAACAAAAAAAAAACTATAGAGAAACAAAATACCAGAAGGTGGTTCTTTGAAAAGATAAATAAAATCAAGAAACCTTTAGTTAGACTGACAGAAAAAAATAAAGAAGGGAGAGGAAACAAAACCAGAAATGAAAAAGAGGTGCTTTATTATCAATACCACTGAAATAAAAAGGACCATAAGAGGATACCACAAACAAATGTGCACTAATAAATTAGATAACCTAGATGAAATGGACAAATTTTTAGAAACACACAAACTACGTACATTGACTAAAGCAAAAATAGAAGATCTCAACAAACCAATTACTGATAAAGAGATTGAATCAGTAATCAAAAACCTCCCAGAAACGAAAAGCCCAGGACCAGATGGCTTAACAGGGGAATTTTACCAAACATTCCAAGAAGATTTACCTCCAATTCTTCTCAAACTCTGACAAAAATGTGAAGAGTAGGAAAAAATCCCTAATTTATTCTATGAGGGCAACATTACCCTCATACTAAAGTCAGATAAAGATAACACAAGAAAAGAAAACTATAGACCAATATCTCATAAGAATATAGATACAAAAATCCTCAACAAAATACTAGCAAACTGAATCCCATAGCATATTAAAAGATTTATACAACATAAGCAAGTGGGACTTATCCCTAGTATGCAAAGTTGGTTCAACTTAAGAAAATCAATTAATGTAATACATTACATTAATACAATGAAGTTAAAAAAAATGCACAATCATCTCAATTGTTGCAGAAAAGACAGACAAAATCCAGCACCCCTTACTGATAAAAACACTTAGATCACTAGAGATAGATGGAAATTTCATCAATATGATAAAGGGCATATTTGAAAAGTCCATAGCTAACCACCTACCAATGGGAAAGACTGAAAGCTTTCCCTCTAAGATCAAGAAAAAAACAAGGATGCTCACTGTGACCTCTGTTATTAAACCTTGTACTGGAAGTTCTTACCAGAGCAATTAGGCAAGAAAAATAAATAAAAGGCATCCAAATTGGAAAGGAAGAAGTAAAACTTCCCCAATTTGCAGATGACATGATCCTATGTACAGAACATCCTGATAAATCCACAATAAAGCTCCTAGAGCTGATAAACAAATTCAACAAAGTGACAGGGCACAAGAGCAACACCCCAAAATCAGCAATGTTTATATAAACAATCAATGAACAATCAGAAGAAATCAAGAAAAATATTCCATTCACAACAGCAAATACAAGAATCAAATACTTAGGAATAAATCTAACCGAGCATGTTAAGGACATACACAGAAAACTGAAAAACACTGGTAAAAAGATTCAAAGAAGACCTAAATAAATGGAAGAACATTCCTTGTTCATGGATTGGAATACTAAATATTGTTAAAACATCAATTCTACCCAAAGCAATTTATAGATTCAATGCAATCTCAATCAAAATTCCAACAACCTTCTGTGCAGAAATGGGAAAGTCAATCATCAAATTCATATGGAAGTGTAAGGGGCCCCAAATAGCTAAAGCTATCTTGAAAAAGAAGAACAAAGTCCAAAGACTCACACTTCCCAATCTTAAAACTTATTACAAAGCCACAATAATCAAGACATCATGATATTGGCACAAGGACAGCCATATAGCCAACTATTTGCACACTAATGTTCATAGTGACATAATTCACTATTGCCACAAGATGGAAGAAATCCAAGCGTCTATCAATAGAAGAATAGCTAAATAAAATGTGGTATATACATACAATGGAATATTATTCAGCCGTAAAAAGGAATGAAGTCCTGATACATGCGACAATTTGGATGAACCTTGAAGATATATTGACTGAAAAAAGCCAGACACAAAAGGGCAAATATTGTGTGATCTCACTGATTTGAAATAATTAGAATAAGCAAAGTCAATGAGTCAGAATTTCAAATAAAGCTTACCAAGGAATGGGGTGGGGATAGGGAATGGGAATTTATGGCTTAAAATGTACAGAGCTCCTATTTAGAATGATGGAAATGCTTTGGTAGTGGATGGTGGTGATGGTAGCACAATATTGTTAACATAATTAACAGCTCTAGATTATATAAATGAATGTGATTGAAAGGGGAAATATTAGAATGTGATTAAAGGGGAAATGTTTATTATGGTAACAGAAAAAAAATTTTTTTAATCCATGAAAGTACACTACACAGTGAACTCTTAAGTTAAACCATGGACTACAGTTAATAGTACAATTATAAAAATATGCTATCATAAATTGTAACAAAAGTTTCATACTAATGCAAGGTGTTAATAATAGTTTGGTATATGGACATCCTGTATTTTATATATAATTGTTCTGTAAACCCACAACCTCTCTAATAAAGAAAAAACTTTTCAAACTACAATTTTTTTTGCAGAAATGGACAAGCTGATCCTAAAATTCAAATGGGAATGCAAGGATACCAAATAGTCAAAATAATATTGAAAAAAAAATAAAATTGGAAGACTCATACTATCCTATTTCAAAACTTACTACAAAGCTACAGTAATCAAAATAGTATAGTATTGCCACAAGGAGAGACATATAGATAAATGGAATGGAATTGAGAGTCTAGAGATAAACCCATACACCTATGGTCAATTAATTTTCAACAAAGTTGCCAAGACCATTCACTGGAGAAAGAAGAATATTTTCAACAAATGCTGTTAGGACAAATTGATTCTCAAGTGCAAAAGAATAAATTTGGAGTCTCTATTAGTCAGGATTCTCCAAATAATCAGATATTTATATATATGTATATACATATATATATATATATCCCATCATATATACATACATTTAAGAGATTTATTATAAGAAATTGGCTCACACAATGATGGGGGATGGCAAATCAAATTCCATAGGGCAGGTCACATGCTGGAAACTTCACTAAAGGTAATTCTGAAGTCTGGCAAGTTGAAATTCCATAGGGTAAGCCACAAGCTAGTAACTCTGAAAATGGCTGAAGTTGAGTCTGAATTCCCCAGGGGAAGCTAGCTGACTGAAGTTAAAGCAGAAATTCTTCTTTATGACCTCTGACCTCTGAAATTGTCAGTTCTGGCTTTTTAGAACTCCAACTGATTTCTAAGGGCAATTTCCTTTGTTGATTGTAGATGTAATCAGCCATAAATGCCATCAACTGATTATAGATGCAAACCATCTACAAAATATCCTCACAGTAACAATCAGGCCAGTGCTTGTTTAACAAAAACAACTGAACACCATAACCTAGCTAAGTGAACACATGAAAGTAACCATCACAGACCCCTACCAGCCAACATACAAAAATTAACGTAAAAAGAACCAAAGACTCCAATGTAAGAGCTAAAACTATAAAATTCTTGGAAGGACAAATAGGTGTAAAACTTTGTGTCCTCAGATTAGGCAGCAGTTTCTTGGGTAAGACACCAAAGGCACAAGCAACCAAATAAAAGAACTGATAAATTAGACTTCATCAAAATTAAAAACTTTTGGGCAATGTATGCTGTCAAGAAAGTAAAAACAAAACAAAACAAAACATAGAATTGTACAACAGAACAGTGAACCCTAGTGTAAACTATGGACTAGAGTTAATAATATAATTACAATAATATTGTTTCAATAATTGTAACAAAGGTACCACACTAATGTAAAATGTAAAGTAGGGAAAACTATATTTGTAAGTGGGGTATAGGGGAACTATATTTTCTGCATGATTTTTCTGTAAACCTACAACTTCTTAAATAAAAATAATATACTGAATTCTAGGATTGAATATATTTTCCCACCCTGTCGGAGGCAACTCTGGACCTAGGAAGACTCTCCATGGGGGAGATTCATAGCACTGAGTAGCGGAGATAAATTTATGATCCCTATGGTCAGACCTCATCACAATAGACAAAAGGGGGAGCTGGGCCAAGACATGTTCAGCCTTTTCTTCTCAATTTTATTAACTTGATAAGTTATTTGACCTTCCTTGGGGCACAGTGAGTAAAAGAGTGGAGGGCATTCAGGTATGTTACACAAATTGAGCTTGCTTCACATGGAAGGAAACGTCAGGAATGGCAAACATCCCATGCCAAGAGTATTCAGCTCATTAGGAGTCTTTATTAAATTATCCTACACCACGGGAGCACATTTACTAGACAAATTTCATATGTGTAAATATGCGTGTAATGTTTACATCCCACCAAGACTACCTTCTATACAGATAACATATTTCTTGATATGCAAGAAAAGATATGCGTGGCCTGCTGCCTGCAGGCTCTGATGATCCTTCTTTAGGAAGTCAAAGTCAGGAGCCCATGCCTCCACAAGACTCCAACAGGCAATGATAGCATGTAGGCTCCTTGTAACCATGACCTTGGTGTTTGAGGCCATCTTCCCTTTAAAGGCGTAATCAGAATAGGAAGTTATATTGTGTAGTCTCCAGGGTGCCAGAAGAAAGATATAGGCTAATGATAGCCAGAGCTAGTCAATTAAGCAATGTCTAGATAATGCTAATGTCTTTATCTCAGCCAATGGAGGGCATGACAAAGCAAGGACATACAGTTTTGAAGATAAAGATGTAATATATAGGCATTTAGAAACAGGCGGTTCATTTTTGAGTTAGCAATTATGATGCTAGATTTTTTATCTTGTGGATCTTTCAGAACTACCATTCCTCTCAAATGAATACTCTCAAAACTGCTCTCTTCTTTATAACTTCAACTGCTGCTTCCTTGTCATTTGGGAATTGTCTCTCTGACTACCTACAAGATTTTAGGTGCTTTCCTAGGATGTCTAACTTCTCTGAAACACAAAGAAGAATTCTTTCCCACCTATTATTCCTTGGAAGTTAGAAAAATAGTTCTTCACTGTGCAACAAAAATGACTTTTGCATTACAGTTTTACTATTTTCCTGAAGCAGTTACCTCTAAAATGGTAATAGAAAAAAAAATTTTTTTAATTACAGATTCAAGATTAGAAGAGAATGTCATCTATCCTTCTAGTGTGGGTGATTATAGAGCAGAGGTTCTTAACCTTTTCTGTTCCATGGACCCCTTTGCCAGTCAGGTGAAAACCACAGACCCCTTACTAAGTCCACACTATACTGGTATTATTTAATAAATATATCAAACCCTCACCAAAAAAGTCCCAACAAGAATAATGTTTTTTTTTTTTTGAATTTCAATTCATGCTCACGGATCCCTTGTTAAGAACTCCTGTTATAGAGTGATAGGGGTTTTCTTGGTAAAAGCAGTACAGCGATTCTCTTTTTAATTATCTGAGATGTTCAGATAACTATCTCAAAGACGACTGGACACTGACCACAGGATAAAGTCATGTACAAGATCATTCAATGAATAAGACTGCTGGGATTTAAATTTTTATCAATAAAAAAATTTCTCTGTTAACATAAAAACTTTAGTACTGCTGAGAAAGCCACATGATGTTCAGCAGCCTGTAAAATGGGCACAACTTGGATAGACTCATAGATGATTAAAGCTGGAAGATTTTATTGGGTCATCTTAGGTAACCTCACTCGTGTTAAGGACAACAGCCCTGGTAAGTTCTTAGGAATCAGGTGACCCTAGTCCTCAGCCCCCAAACCATTGCTTTCAAAAAGGTAAATATTTAGAAAATGTTATCTTATATATTATCCAACCCCTTCTATTATCTATGAATTGCCCTAATTGTGTCTTCTGAAACAACAAAAACAACTCAATTCTTTTGCTAAGAAGACGGGTATTCTGTCTCCCTAAGATTTCTCTTCTCCAAGCCAAATAGTCTCTGTTAAGACAGTATGTGACTCAGATGGCAGATTCATCATCAGCCTGATTGGTTTCTTTCTCAATCAATAAATATTTCCATGAAATAAAAAGTTCCTTGGGAAAAACTTCTTCCACAAATTTAGTTTTTATTAACTCCATTTTATCTCATTTTAATTTTATTTATTCAGTGTCTAAGTGAAGCAGATACCTGTTTTTCTGGTATTCCTGACAACCTTTTCCTTTAATTTTGGTAATAACTATCCCAAGTTTTCTGGTATTTTCCTTGGGGAGCCAACCTTGCCATATTCTAATCCGGTAAGGCTGTCCCCTCCTATCAAATCAAGAAGCAGACATAGGAGTCAAACCACGTCAGTGAGAAGAAAACCTAAGAACTTTGTTTGAGCTAGCTGAAAAGGGAAATTTCCTTTAAGCTGGTTGGTAAGAAACCTGAAACTGCCCCTCTTTGGGAGATCCTGCTTGAGAATGAAGCCAAACTTAGGAAAGTAGAACAAAGAGGCTGAAAGAAACAGTGTCCCAATTATCATCATAAAGTTCTGTCTAAAGCTAGATTTGCTATCTTAGCCTCCCAGTTACATAAACTAGTCAATTTTCCTTTTCAATTGTTGAAGACAGCCTGGGTAGCATTTCTGTTGATTTCCTCCAAAAGTTTCCTAATATACTTGGTGTACTGATATTTTTTTTTTCTTTCCTATCTATAGCTATATCTCTACCTATAGCTATGTATCTATGTATCTTACTATCTATACATATACTTATATATATGTGTGTGTGTGTATATGTATGTATATATGACTTCTGGTGCACAAAATTAGATTTATCTTACTTCTCCATTTGTGACATTGTATCATGACTGCAATTCAAACCTGGGCCTTTATTTTATTTGACATGTTCCTCAACGTCATTGTGCTTGTGTGTGTATGCTCCCAATCCATCTTCTACAACATTCAGATTTATATATAGTAAATCAATGTAAAATATTAAGCAATACTTTGTATGTTTTATTTTATTTACATAAACAGCATTGAGTTATACATCTATTCAACTTATTGTCAATAGCATTTTGATCAATTCCCATTAATACATGTACATTTAGTTCATTTCCTTGAGTACTGTGTAGTAGGGCTTCATATGAATATTTTATCCTTTATTTATTTGTTCTCATACTTACTGATTTCTAGTTTGTTTTCAACTCTTTGCTACTTGAAACAATGCTATCATTAAAATTCTTATGTGTTTCTTTATGTACCTGGGCAAGCTATTTTCTCAAGTATACACTTAACAGTGGAATTGCTGGATTTTACGATATGCACATATTCAATTTCTCTCAATGCTGCCAAAAATTATTCTTCAAAACAGCTGCACCATTTTCCCTTCCACTGAAATGCATGTAGGTTCCTACTTCCCCACATCTTCTCTTGCCCTTAGTTTATCTTGTCTTGACATTCTTTCCTCCCCACTGATCACATATTAATCTTTGAAATCATTTGCATTATTTGGGTTTTGTTTTCTGATTTGTTGGTCATGACTATGATTATACTTTGTCCCCTCAGAAAGCAATTTTCTCCAACCAGTCTCAGGTAGTGACTGACAGCCTGCATTATTTCTTATTTAATTCCATTTGAAATTTGACACTATCTTTTCAAGGAACAGAAGAACAACTGTATAAACGGTACAATTTCCTGTGATAGCATATCCTAAAAACCTATGAAAGAAGATCTTCAGACTTCTCAAACTCTTGCTAACAGCATTTTTCTCTATATGATCTTTTATGATTTATCATTTTTATTGAATGATTCCCTTGCACCTCATTTCCTTCACTGTACATAATGCTATTTGACCATGTGTAACATAAATTCCTCTAGCAAAGGAAAAATAAAAGCAGCAGGAAAAATTAATTTCACTTTTCCAACAATCACCTCACATCTTCTTTTGCTGCAGACAAGTGTAAGGGTTCCAAGATTCCCAACCAGTCTGGGGGTTAGGGCATGTTCCCCTATTATCCCAGAAGAGAAACAAAGGAAATAACCCATCATGTTAAACACTCATTCAGATGCCTTCCTTGAGGTGATGGGCTTCCTACATAAAGTGCCAATTGAAACCAGCCCTGTCATAGCGATTGTGCAAAATATGAACAGTGCTAAATACCTTAAAGTAAATCGATTTCCACTGAAAGTGTTCTAACCTCCTTTTAGGTCAAGAAATAGCAATTTCCCCAGCTTGCTGTAACCTGAGAATTAATCCTAAGAGGCGGGTGTGCACTGCATACCTCATTTGCTCCAAGAAATTTATTGAAAATGCTTTCAAACAGGACTCTGTTTGCAACCCTTTTCCCTCCTGACAGGTTGAGGTGTGGTTCTTAGGCAACTGAGTGATTACTCTTTGGGGTTATTCTTTCACCTAGAGATTGTTAATCTGTTACTTTCTATATAAAGAAAGTTAGATTAGACTCAACTAAACTTTGCCTGTACTAAAAATGGAAGAGCAACCTGCATTTTTTCCTCTAATTTCACTCTTCTTTAAATAAATAAACAACCATTTCAGAATCTAGGCAAGGCTCACACTGCAGGAAAATATCTTGACTTTCTTTACTGGTCCTGAAATAATTTTACGAATAAAAGCTTGTCTTTTAGCTTTGAAGCACCCAGTTGAGTGTGTATTAACCTGTGGGATGAGGTGCTGGTCATATGAAATCAGCCAGTTCTTTGACCTTCCTAGATTTTCAGATGACTTTTCTTCTCTCTGGCACATTATGTCATTCTTTCCCCTCCGATTAGTGATGCAGTTATTGATCACTAATATAATGCTCTGTTTCTGGTCAAGGGATACTTTATGCTGACAGATTGCTTGGGAGAAGGAATGGGAACAATTATTTATTGAAAACAGGGGTTCTTAACCTTTTTTGTTTCACAGACCCCTTTGCCAGTCAGGTGAAATGAATCCTACTGCAATTTATTTATTGCATATATTCATAAATGAAGGAAATGCTAGATTTCAGTTAGAGGTCAGAGAAAATAAAGATAATAAGTTGCTTTTTTTCAATTCAAGCTCACGGACCCCCCCTCCCCGAAATCTTTCCACATATCCTTTGGGGGTCTGTGGATCCCTGGTTAAGAACTCCCAATTTAGAAGGATGACTCAACTCTCACTCATATTTTCATTTATTTATTTTTTTTACCGGTCTAGCCAAAATTCTGAAATGATGTCCTTAGAAGGCTAAGGGGGAAAAAAGACACAAGTTCTCTCTGCTTTTTGCTGTCAGTTGCAACTTTCTTCTTCAGTTACTCATTGAAGAATAACTCATCCCTGGTCCATAAGGAGGAATCCAGCAGAATGAGAAATATATGTTGCACCTGGAAAAATAGAATGTGAAAAGCAATGAACTAAGGGCAATAAGATACTTATTCTCCAGAGCAACTGGGGAGATAAAGAATTGCAAGTCCAAATAAATAATGGCTATTTTTATATGGTAGATGACAGTAGTGTACTGTAATTTTTAAAAAACAAAAGACACAGCCCTGCTCTCAATGCAGCACCACCAAGACCCAGAAGTATGGCTCACTCCAATCATGACACAAGTTATTATAAGTCTCTGGAATAATGCTGACTCCACATGTGTAAATCTAGCCCTAATGCAATGTCTAAGCACTTAAAGTGAATGATCGGTACTATCAGGGACAAAATTTGGTTAAATGTAGGCACTGACACAAAGACACATGTTTGGCAATGGCAATATTTGATGGAACATATCAAGTTCCCCATGCTGAGTTCTTGAATTAAAACAGCACTATGATTAAGGTTGCAGGCTCAGATTCTAGAATGCCTAGACTCAACTTTTAGTCCCACCTTGCATTATTAGTCTGAACTTCAGAAAATGTATTTAACCATATTGTTCCTCAGTTCCTCCTCTGAAACATGGTATGACGACAATAGTACCTGTTTTGTAGGGTTCCTGTGAGACTGTAGTCACAGATACATGAAAAACTCTTAGAATAGCTAGAATTTATTAAATAAACACATAATAAATGCTAGCAATTTATATAATTATTAGGTTATATTGAGTATTGGTGATTTGGAGTAGGATTTCCAAAAATATATGGATCAGATTCTTTTGGGTAATAATGACAGAATAAAGATGGATCACAGACATTTTCTCCCCAAACATGTAACTACATCAACCAGAGCACAACAAAAATTCACTAAAAGCAACTAAAGAAAGGGGCACACTGAATTATATAAGAAGTAGCCACTAGAGAAAAAAAACTGAAGATTCTAGAATATCACCGTATGTCTCATAATCTCCCACCTCCCTCCTACCACCAAAGAGCCATTCTGGCAAAAAGGGAAAAAGGAAAATACCTGAGAACTTTCATTAATATACCCAAAATTGGGTGTGAAGTGAACTTAGTGGTACCTGAATCTTTTCATCATTTAACTTTTGGGATAGTTAAATGAATCACTAGGGTGAAACCACTAAAATGGAAAAACTGAACAAACAGGGCTGACCTTTGCTGTTGGGAATGAGCTTGCTAGGTAATCTCAATAAATTAGGGAAGGGATCTTAAACATAAGGATTTCCCCACACATGAGGATAGATTACAATCTCTTGACTAGACCATGTGAAACCTGGAATGGAACCTCTGATGGAATTTCAGAAGAGAAAGCCAAGTCCAGATATCCTAACAAAGTCACCTCCCACAATGCAGTCTGCTCTATGCTACAAATAAAGTTACTATAGCGTGCTCCCAGGAGATAGTGAATGAACCTCTTTTTAAATTGGTTTCCTGCCCAGATCTAACTTTTACTTTGCAATACCTATCATACTTACCTAATGACAAAGTTTTGTGTTCTGGATTTATTTCCCCAAAATAATGTAAAATGAATATTTTGCAGAGGACTCCTTCAAAATTGCCCTTATGGAAAAGAAGAGGAGCAAGATGGTGGCCAAGTAAGGAGCTTCAAGAGTCAGCTCATCCTACAGTGCAGTTAGTAATCACTGAGAGCTACCAAAATCACCTGTTGGGGGCGGGGGGCAGGAGAGTATCCTGCAAAATCCTTGGAAGAACAGGAGGAGACTCTCCATCTGCAGTAAAGATTCACGAGTAGAGCACTCCAAGTCCAGAAGCCAGTACCCATTCCCTGCTGGTAGCACAAGACGCCTCAGGAGCTATTCCCTGGTTGGAGTTAGAAGCTCTCTATTTCCCAAAAATGGGGGAGGAAGACACAGTTGGCCACCGACTTCAGCTACTGATTAGTAAATTCAGCTGGCTAAAGTCCAATCCCAAGAACAGCAAAGTTTGAACCGGTCCAAGCAGGAAAGAGGCTGGTAGTCTCCATTTTAACTCTGCCCCCAGCATGAGGAAACGCGGGGCTGATTGAAAATCACAGTGATGGCAGGGACCGGCTTCTTTCTACCCAAGTCAGATTGCTGCCCTAACCTGGGCTCCAGCCCTGCCTCCAGCAGGGAGAAAGCTGTAAGGACCTGCACCAGCCTCTCCAGGCAACTGTAGTTGCTTTCAGCATGGACTAGATGCTTGGGCACCCATGTGACTATATCCCTGTTCCCAATAGGACAGGAATGGGGTGGTGTTTCCTCAGCCTCCCAGGTAACAGCAGTCAACTTTCAGCCTGCACGTTCTAGACTGTGGGCAAACGGTGGCTACATCCCCATCCCCAATAGAACAGAAGGGGGGGGACTGTTTTCTCAGCCTTTCTGGGCAACTGCTACCACATTTGGCCAACAAGGACTAGATTGTTGGACATAGGTGCCTCCATTCCCACCCCTGACAGAGCAGGAGAAGGGACAGTGCTCCCACAGACTCTCCAGTCAACTGAAGTCGCTTTCGGCCTGCATGGAATAGATTGTTGGGCACACTTGTGGCTCCATCCCTGTTCTTGACAGGGAGGAGGAGGGGAAATGCTCCCTCAGCCTCTCCATGTGACTGCAGTAGCTTTCAGCCTACACAGACAAGATTGTTGCCCACATCTGCAGCTCCATTCCCCAAGCCATGGAGGAAAGGGTGTGGAGCTTCATAAGTCTCTCTGGGAAACTCCAGACAGTCTTGGCCTGCACAGCGTGGGTTACTGCACACAGCTGCAGCTCCATCCCTACCCCTGGCAGGGGAGAAAGTGGGAGAAGATTCAGCAATTCCTGGGGCAAAGTGGGAAGTTTTAGCCTCCACAGTTTACAGTATCAACTGCATCCTCAGCTCCTACTCCACAACTAGAAAGAGAGAAAGGGCAAGAAACAGATGAAAAAGAGCTGAAAAAAATTCAGATTGGGCAAACATGAGCTACTATAAAGTTCCAAGTTAAGTTGAACCAAGTATCAAAGAGAGGTTGTAGCACAAAGCCAATAAAATCAAAAGCCCCAGACTAAAGAGAGAAACTGAGCCCAGAATAAATACATCTAGTAAATCAGATGATGAGACACCAACAAAAAATTACAGTTCTTACCAAGAAACAGGATGGTATGGCCCAGTCAAAGGAACAATTCAGCCTCCAGATGACATAAAGGAGTTGAGACAAATAATCATGGATGTTCAAACAAATCTCCTTAATAAATTTAATGAGATGACTAAAAAGATAAGGATATTAAGAAGACACTGGGTGATCACAAAGAAGAATTTGAACGCATACATAGAAAATAGCAGATATTATGGAAATGAAAGGCACAATAAATGAAATTAAAAATACACTTGAGGCATATATCTGAAAATATGAAGAGACAGAAGAAAGGATCAATGAACTTGAAGACAAGGCCTCTGAAAGCAAACATACAAAAGAGCAGATAAAGAAAAGAATGGGAAAAAAATTGAACAGAGCCTCAGGGAATTAAATGATGGCAAGAGACATACAAACATACATGTCATGGGTGTTACAGGAGGAGAAGAGAAGGAAAAAGGGGCAGAAGGAATATTTGAAGAAATAATGGTAGAAAATTTCCTAACCCTACTGAAGGACATAGATATTTGTATCCAAGAAGCACAATATACTCCCACCCGAATAAATCCTTATAGATCTACTCTGAGACGCATACTAATCAAAATGTCAAATACCAAAGATAAAGAGAGAATCCTGAGAGCAGCAAGAGAAAAGTGAAGCATCACATACAAGAGATGCCCAATATGATTAAGTGCTGATTTCTCATCAGAAACTGTGAAGGCAAGAAGGCAGTGGTATGATATATTTAAGATACTGCAAGAGAAAAACTTCCAGCCAAAAATCTATACCTGGCAAGATTGTCTTTCAAAAATGAGCACAAGTTTAGAATATTCACAAATAAACAACAACTAGAGAGTTTGTAACCAAGAAACAGGCTCTCCTAGAAATACTAAAGGGAGTACTATGGCCTGAAAGGAAAAGACAGGAGACATAGGCTTGGAAAAAAGTCTACAAATGAAGATTATATCAGTGAAAGTAACTAAAAACGTAAAAAGAGTGGTTAAGACATGACAAATAAAACCCAAAGGTCAAAATGGGTGAAATAAGAACTGCCTTTAGTGCAATAAATTGAATGTTAATGGATTAAATTCCCCAATCAAAAGATACAGACAGGCAGTGTAGATAAGCAAATATGAACCATGTATATGCTGTCTATAAGAGACTCACCTTAGTTCCAAGTATAAAAATAGATTGAAAGTGAATGAATGGAAAAAGATATTCCATGTATGCAGTAAGAAAAAAAAAAATGCTGGAGAAGCTATATTTATATCAGATGAAATAGACTTTAAAAGCAAAGCTGTTATGAGAGACAAGGAAAGACATTACATATTAATAGAAGGGGCAATTCACTAGGAAGAAATAACAATCATAAATGTATATGCATTTAACCAGGATGCCCCAAACTATATGAAGTGAACCCTGGCAAAATTGAAGGGAGAAAAAGATGTCTTTACAATAACCGTTGGAGACTTCAATATACCATACTAAGCATTGGATAGAACATCTGGCAGAAGATCAATAAAGAAACAGAGATCTTGAATAATATGACAAATGAACTAAACCTAATAACATATACAGAATATTGTACCCCAAAACAGCAAGATATACATTCTTCTCATGTGTTCATGGGTCTTTCTCCAGGATAGAGCATACGCTGGGTCACAAAACAGATCTCAATAAATGTAAATAGTTCAAAATTATACAAAGTACTAATGGAATGAAGCTGGGAATCCAAAACAGGCAGGAAAAGGGAAAATTCACAAATTATGGAAATTAAACAATACGCTCTTAAGTAATCAGTGGGTCAAAGAAAAGATTGCAAAGATAAATCAGTAAATATCTCAAGACAAATGAAAATGAGAAAACAACATATTAAAACCTATAGGATGCAGTGAAGGCAGTGCTGAGAGGGAAACTGATAGCCCTCAATGCTTATATTTAAAGAAGAAGGTAGTGCTAAAATTAAAGACCTAGCTATACAGCTGGAGGAAATAGAAAAAGAAACACTTAGCTCGACTGACAGATGGAAAAAGAGAGAATATGCAAATAAATAAAATAAAATAAAAAATGAAAATGGGGACATTACTACTGACCCCACAAAAATAAAAGAGATCATAAAAGGACACTATGAAAAACTGTATACCAACAAACTAGACAGTGTAGATGAAATGGTAAAATTTCTAGGAAAATATGAACAACCTACACTGATCCTAGAAGAAACAGAAGATCTCAACCAACCAATCCCAAGTAAAGAAATTGAAACAGTCATCAAAAACCTCCCCAAAATGAAAAGCCCTGGATCAGATGGCTTCACAAGTGAATCCTACCAAGCATTCAAAGAAGATTTAATACCAATCTTATTCAAACTCTTCCAAAAAATTGAACAGGAAGGAGCACTACCAAACACATTCTATGAAGCCAACATCACCCTATTACTAAAGCCAGATAAAGACATTATGAAAAAAGAAAATTACAGACGCATTTCCTTAATGAATATAGATGCAAAAATCCTCAAGAAAATAGTTGCTAATCAAATCCAACAATATATTAAAAGAATTATTCATGATGATCAAGTGGGTTTTATCTCAGGCATGCAAGTGTAGTTCAACACAAGAAAATCAATCAGTGTAATACATCACATTAATGAATTGAAGAAGAAAAATCACATAATCATCTCAATTGATGCAGAAAAGACATTTGACAAAATCCAGAATCCTTTCTTGATAAAAGCACTCCAAAAGATAGGAATTGAAGGAAACTTTCTCAACATGATAAAGGGCATATATGAAAATCCCACAGCTAACATTTTACCCAATGGTGAAAAGCTGAAAGCTTTCCCATCGAGATGGGAACAAGACAAGGATGCCTACTGTCACCACTGTTGTTCAGTGCAGTGGTAGAGGTTCTAGCTAGAGTAATCAGGCAAGAAAGAGAAATAAAAGGCATCCAAGTTGGAAAGGAAGAAGTAAAATTTCATTCACAGATGATATGACCCTATACTTAGAAAAGTCCTGAAAAATCTACAGCAAATCTGCTAGAGCTAATAAATGAGTTCAGCAGATTGGCAGGATACAAAATTAATATACAAAATCAGTAATGTTTCTATACACTCATAATGAGCAGTTTGAGGAGGAAGTCAGGAAAAGAATTCCAGTTACAATAATGACTAAAAGAATCAATATTTAGGAATAAACTTAACCAAGGACATAAATGACCTGTATTCAGAAAACTACATTGTATTGCTACAATATGTCAGTTCTACCCAAATTGATTTACACATTCAATGCAATCCTGATAAAAATTCCAACAGACTTTTTAAAATAAATGGGAAAACCAATTATCAAATTTATTTGGAAGGGTAAGGGTCCTGAATAGGAAGAAACATCTTAAAAAGGAAGAACAAAGTTGGAGTACTCTCACTTCTGAACTTTAAATCATAAAATGATTTAAATGGTAAAAAAAAATAAATAAATAAAAAACGAAAAACTGCGTGGTACTGGCATAAAGATAGACATATAGACCAATGGAAGCAAACTGATGGTTCAGAAACAGACCCTCACATTTATGGTCCAGTGATTTTTGATAAGGCTGTCAAGCCCACCCAGCTGGGACAGAACAGTCTGTTCAACAAATAGTGATGGGAGAACCGGATATCCATAGCCAAAAGAAAGAAAGAGGACCCCTTTCTCATACCTTATATAAAAATTAACTCAAAATGGATCAAAGACCTAAATACAAAATCTAGAAGCATAAAACTCCTGGGAGAAAATGTATGAAAATATCTTCAAAATCTTTTAGTAGATGGTGGTTTCTTAAACCTTATACTGAAAGCACAAGCAACTGAGGAAAAAATGGATAAATGGGACCTCCTCAAAGTTAAACACTTTTGTGTTTTATAGGACTTTGTCAAGAAGGTGAAAAGGCAGCCCATTCAATAGAGAAAATATTTAGAAACATATCCAATAAGGGTTTGATTTTTATGGTATATAAAGAGTCATACAACTCAACAATAAAAGAGCAAGCAATCCAATTAAAAAATGGGCACAAGTCTTAAATAGAACTTTCTCCCAAGCAGAAATATAAATGGCGAAAAAGCACATGAAAAAATGTTCAACATCACTAGCTCGGAGGAAAATGCAAATTAAAATTACAATGAGATATTATTTCACACCTCACAGAATGGCCATTTAAAAAACAACAGAAAACAACAAGTGCTGGAGAGGATGTACAGAAATAGGAACACTCCTTCATTGTTGGTGGGAATGTAGAATAGTGTATCCTCTGTGGAAGACAGTTTGGAAATTCATCAAGAAGCTAAATATATGAGACTGCCAAATGATCCAACAATCCCTTTCCTAGGAATATATCCAGAAGTACTGAAAGCAGTGAAGCAAACAGACATTTGTAGACCAATGTTCATAGGGGCATTATTCACAATTGCCAAAAGATGGAAACAACGCTGGTGTCCATCAACTGATGAATGCATAAACAAAATATGATAAGTTCATATAATGGAATGCTATGCTACTATAAGAAGAAATGATATTGGGACACATTATAACATGGAATAATCTTGAGGATATTCTACTGAGTGAAATAAACCAGACACAAAATGAAAAATATTGTATGGTCTCACTAATATGAACTAAATACGAAGAACAAACAATGTAGTTAAAACCTAGAGTATAAGTTACTAGGAGATAGAATGAGGGCTGGGAGAAGGGGTACTGATGTTTAATGTATGTTAGCTTGACTGTAAAAGTGTGGAAATTAGAATAGAGTTGAATGGTAACATTATAGTGAGTATAACTAACACGACTGGTTTATAAATGGGATTGTGGCTGAAAGGAGAAGTTTAGGGACATAAATGTCAATTGAAAGAAAGCTAGACAATAATCTAGGGACTGAATAACATAGTGAACCTGGAGGTAGATGAGGATCATAGTTAATAGTATAAATACAAGAATGTTCATCTATGAACTAGAACAGATGTACGCCACTATTAGAAGGTGCTAAGAATATGGTGATACATGGGAAAATACAATTAATGTAATTTATGGACTAATATTGTAAACAGCAATATTGTAATATTCTTGTGTCAGTGTCAGAGAAGGTACTATATCAATGCTGAGGGTCAATAATAGGGGGATATGGGATTTTTTTTCTTTTGGACTAAAGAAAACATTCAAACATTTACTGAGGTGATGACTTCACAACTCTGTGATGAAGTGATAGCCATTGAGTGCACACTTTGGATAGATTATACAAGGCACGGGACTGTATAATATTGTAAACCATGTGGTAGAAGAGGGACTGTGGTTAATGTACATATATGAGAGTGTTCTCTCATGAACTAAACAAATGTACACTACTAATACATGGTGTTAATAATGGAGGATATGAAACAAATAAACAAGTAAGCTACAGACCACAGTTAGTGATTATAGTCTTATGATGTTCTTTCATAATCTGTAACAAATGTTACACAACAATGTAAAGTGTTGGTGGAGAGGTGATGTATGAGAATTCTGCATATTATGCATGATTATTTTGTAAGCTCACAATTTCTCTAATAAATTATATATGTTGCCCTTATGATATCCTAGAAGGAGAGCCTTCAGATAAAATAAAGTTGCTTTAACTCTAGGAATACCTAATTAATCCAGTTAGACTTGAGGAAAAACAAAACAAAAAAATTGCTCAACATAGCTTGTACTTTATAGTAAATATAAAGTCATATCAACTAGACACATGATTAACTCTACTTCTTTTCACAGCATTGCATGGCTCTTTTGTGTTTAATGACTTCATTTTGTTGAATATAAGCAGTCTCTAGAAAAGTCACATTCAGGCCTTTAAACTGATACTTGGAAACTGAAGTCTGGAGCTGGCTACTTTTCACTCCACCATCTTGAACATTGTTTCCATCCAGATGACAAAAAGCAATGGCAATCATTTTATCTGTGTTTTATGCTCAGTTGGTGCACACTATAGCATATTCATCTGCATATATTGCCCTATAAAGATGTCCTACTATTCCATCTGTATGGTTCTAAGACAAGGACTTAATCTTCTTTTTCTTTTTTATATTGGAATTATGGAAGTAGTACACAATGGATCAGAGTTGAAATATCTTAAATCACCAAAGAAACAGAATATTTCCCAGACTGGAGCCAGACTTGATTTTAGGTTACTAAAGAAAGGATGTGTCATTTAGCATGGGAGCTAGTCAGCAATGAATGGTACATAAAGGAAGACAAACAGGCTTATGGTTCTAGGTCTCATCAAGGACGTTAAGAATTATGGTCCTGGCAGCAAGAGTACATATTGGTAGAAGTAGCTTAAGATACACTCTTATTGTAAGACACTTTCCAGAATCACTTGCCGTCCCTTGTTCTAATTCCAGGCTCAACCAACATATAGAGAAAGTGTGTCAGTCCATGGGAGGGTGAGACCTCAGACCCTGGTGAATTCCACAAATGAAAGCACCCTAGATGCCAGTCAGCTGGTCTCCCTTAGCAACACCCGTCTTCTCTGAGAACCTCTCCTTCAAGGTCCAATACTCCCTGTTCCACCCTTAAAGCCCTTCGGTACAGAGTACAGCAGACTGATCACAGGTTTTCAATAAACGCAGTTATCTGACCGCTTCTAGAAGGACCTTATAGCCAATAGAAAACTAGCATGCTGAGGGCTCTTAGCAATCAGTGATATCTGTGTCAGGAACACCTAGCTTTAGGAAGTTCAGTGCTCTGTAGGGCCTGGACTGGTGTTCATTTTTAGTGCCCAAAAAGGTAGGGCAAGGGAATTCTGTGACTGAAAATAATTAATCAATTCTATTTTAAACAAAGTTAAGCAGGTTCAGTGGCTCCACAAAACTTCTAAGCATCAAATATGAATCTGCAGGGGAAGGCTAGGATACTCAGGGGTTACCATTTCTAATTTATCAGGAACTCTTTCTTATTCCTCTCCTGCTCTAGACCTCCTGAGTTTAAAGAACCACTGAGGAAGGACTACAAATATTCCTTTCCTTTCCCTTACTCCCAGGGATCAAGGTAGAAATATAGACTAAATAGAACATCTGTTTGATGTCCACTGTAAATCCACAAGCTGGGATTAATTTGAACTAACAAGCAAATGCAACACAGAGGATTAAAACGAGCTATTAGTCATTCATGACTTAGATGGAAGTATCAGCTCCATTCTCCCCGTTATAATTAGGAGGAGATCCCAAATCTGTGGGAAGAGGAGTGATAACAGGGTTTACAAGAAACTTTAGAAGTTGAGAATATGGAAGGCAGGTTGGAACTTTTGGATTGATTTACATAAACTTAATGCACTATTTCTGTTCTAATTGCTGTACCCAGTTACTGCCCCAAAGCTGGGTGCTGGCAAGGAGCTAGCATGAGTTCTTCCCTGATTTTTGCATATTTGTGATAGAGCAGAGAAGAAAGTTTGATGAGATAAGTAGGAGAGTATGTTTAAGGTCAAGGTACTTGGGGAAAGTAGAGAGTCCAGGGGTTAGGGATGAAGTAATTTGAGGAGTCAAGGGCAATATGAGGCTCTCCATTCCAGGAGGTAAGCAGAAGCATCGTATTGAGCCTAGAATTCAGTTCCTGTCAGCCATGAACCTCCCATCTCACATGTCCACTTTAGAGCTGCAAGGAACCTTATTGTAGGCAAGGATGGACCAGACGTTTTAATGTGGGAAACTTTATTTTAGATCGTGGACTACAACAATTTAGCAAGAGACTCAGAAGAGATCCTGACAACTCCAATCTATTTCTTCATCAACTTTGATAATGGCTTGTGTCCCTTAGACATCAAAGGACACTGTCTTTTTTCTCTGCCAACACTTGCTTTGCCAAAAGCCAAGAGAGGAAATGAAAGACAGACTTTAGTAGAATCAGTGAGTCCTGAAGCAATGTTTGGGCTTTTAATATCTCTCGCCCTGAATTCTGGCATCCAGCCTGGCTTTCCTAGGCCCTTCTTCACCAAGGCCAAGGTGTGAATGACAGGATGGAATGCAGACATCACTTTCAGCTCTGAAAATAAGATTCTGCTAATTGGAGCTCACTTTTCCCTGCTCTTCAGGAAAGATTTTTGCTCATCTCCTTACCATCCCCAATGCAGGCATCCTTAAGATGCTTCCAGACCTTCTCCCTCTGTCATTCTACACTTGTACATCCTTCAAGATCCAGGTCAACTCAGGTCTCTTCTCTGTCTTGTAGGCAGACCACCCTATGCTCAGATTTTGACCCCATCACTTGCTAGCTGTAAATCATTAGGCAAGTTACTCAATCTCTCTGAGACCATCATAAGATGGGATCAATAATACTTACTTCATTAGGTTGCTGAGAAGATCAAATGAGAAAATGTGTGTACTGTGTCTTGGAGGTACCCACTCAATGCTTACTTTATTCTGGTGTGAGTGACTCTCCAATTATTCCAGGTAAGTACTCATCTGTTGTTAAAGATGAAATCTGCAGTTCAGCAAGGATTTTAGATCTCCAAATTATTTAAAAGATGGCAGCGTTTTATAAGGCTAGAGTATGTTTCTTTTTATTAGCAGTATCATTATTAAAATAAGAATATGAGCTACTATTTAATGAACGCATATTATCCTACTTAAACTTTTTATCAGTTTTGTGATAGGTGTTGTGGCAGTTTGATATTATTGATGAATGCCAAAAAGAAATACTGATTATGCTTGTAAACTGGTCTGTTCCTCTAGGCTAAAGATACCCTTAGATTATATTGAATTCAGAAGTTTCACTTTTACTTGATTAAATTATGATAAGGGCTTTGATTGGGCCCATCAGTAGGATGTCAAGTCCCCAAACACCACAGAGAAAATGACCAGGAAGAGGAGAGAGAGGTTTTTTTGTTTTGTTTTGTTTTGTTTTAATATATTTTTAAAAATTTTGTAAAGAAACTTAGATTGCATACATGTTACACAAAAAACATAGGGATCCCATATGTCCCGTTCCCCATACCTCCCACATTTTCCCACATAAACAACATCCGTCATAAGTGTGGTACATTCATTGCAATATATGAACACATTTTTGAGCACTGCCACTGAGTATGGATTATAGTTTACATTGTAGTTCACACTCTCCCACACAGTTCTAAGGGTTAAGGGAAGATATATAATGGCCTATATCTATCATTGCAATGTCATTCAGGATGATTCCCAAGTCCAGAAATGCCTCCATATTACACCTGTTTTTCCCTCTCCTTGACCTCAGAACCTCCAATGGCCACTGCCTCCACATCAATCTTGTAATTTCTTCCATTGCTAGAAGCATAATAAGTCTACAGTAGAATACCAGTAAGTCCACTCTAGTACATAGTTCATTCCCCAATCCTGAGGATTCTGGGATGGTGATGGAGAAGGCCAAGTTTTGATGCTAGAGTTTTAATGCTGGAGCCCCAGGAGGTAAATACACAAAGAAGCAGATACATGAGGAAAGAGAGAAGGCTCCATTAGACACGGCAGAGGCCCCAGGAAGAGAGACGAACCGTTTGCCTGAGAGTTACAGCTGGCCTTGTGGAGAGAGCAGAGCAGCTGAGCCTGGAGAGACCCAAGCCCTGGGAGAGAGATGAGCCTTATCCCAGCCTACAACTGATATTGGAAGAAGCTGGGACCACAGAGCCTTAATAGGAAGAGGAAGCCTGAACCCTTGCAGACATCAGCAGCCATCTTACTCCAGCACGTGGCAACATACTTTGGTGAGGGAAGTAATTTACACTTTATGGCCTGCTAACTGTAAGCTTCTACCCCAAATAAATACCCTTTATAAAAGCCAACAGATTTCTGGTGTTTTGCTTCAGCACCCCTTTGGCTGACTAATACAGGTGTTTTGGTTATTTGTTGAAATTACCCCAAAACATAGCTGCTTAAAATAGCAACCAGTTTAATATACCTTGTGATTTTGGGGGCAAGGAATTCAAATAGCTCAGCAAGGCAATTCTGCTCCATGTGGCATCGCCAGTGAGGTTACTTGGCTGATAGGCAGGCTTATTTGGAAGGTCCAAGATGGCCTCATTCACATGCCTGGTGCCTTGTCAGAGTTTGCCTGAATAATGAGCTCTGCCAGGCCAGTCGGTTAAAGTGCCTGCACATGCCTCTCCTGCTTGGTAGTTTTAACATAGCCAGTATTCTTAAATGGCAGCTCAGGATTCTTAATGAGACAGGAAGTAGAAACTTCTAGTTTCTTACAGCCTGCACTCAGAAATTGGCACCATCACTTCTGCTCTATTTTATTGGTCAAAGCAGTCACAGAATCTTCCTAGATTCAAGGGTAGAGGACAAACTCCATCTCTTGGTAGGAGGAATATTAAGGAATTTGTGGCCACCTTTAATCCACCACAGAAGGAATCATCATCATCATTATCATCATTATCATCCCTTTACAGATAAATTCTAAGTTTCATGGTAGCTAAGTTACTTGCCCAAGACCACAACTAGTGGTGAAAGAATGATTCAGAAATGTCTAACCCTCCATTCCTACTCTCAAGGCTTAGCCAGTCACTTGCACTCTCTCTCTTTCACTTGCCCAGTCTCTCTCCCCAGCCCATATATGCATGTGCCTGCACGCACACACACACACACACACACACATACACATACACCCCAGCAGAGCTGGAAATGAATGCTCATTCAGGCTGTTCTGCTACCTTCGTGGAGGAGTGCCATGGGAATTGTAATGGCAATCAGTTTTCCCACTGCAATTGGAAAGTTGGTTAATGTATTGGCACTAATACAGCATCTCTTCCCATCACAGCAAAATTGGCTGTTACTGTTATAGTTGGATTATGGCCACTTCTCCCTCCTTTGCAAAATTTAAGTTTGTGATGCTCTCGTCAAGGGAAATGATGATGGAGTTATGGCAGGCTGATGATTAAATTTCCTTGGCAACAACCCATAAATAACCTACACATTCCATTTGTCAGCTTTGATTTTGTCCCTAACTTGTACAAAAGACTAACTTCCAGGTATTGCAATGAGCCAGGATGTAGGCAGGGGAGGAGAGGGAAACCCTATATGGGAGCTGGACTGGTCTCTGGAACTTAAAACGAGAAGTGATAAGCAGACAGCACCCTAAGAGACCTCAAGTGGGGAAAGATTTAACCTCTTGGCCTCTTTCGTGCCCTTTTAAACTGTTTACTACAAATATCTTTCCTCCTCTGCATATGCATATCCTGTGGCTGATCAACTGGAACAAATCCCTTCTGTTTTGCTGGAGTCTGAGTGTGGAATCCAGCCTCAGCTGTCTCTCATTGCAGGTGATTTCAGAGGAGAGGGGAGAGAATAGGAGATACTATTATTTCTGTATAATCAGATTCTATGAATCTTCTAAGGGTCCTCCTCAATTCTTGCTCTCTCCATGTTCAGGGGCCCCAAATTCTGTTCAAACTTATATAAGAAAAATGCATTTGTACCCTTGCTCCAAATGCCATCAAGGAGACAGATCTTCTCTCCCTATGCATTCTGGATGACACAAATTCCCTTTTCTCAGTCTAGCACTCTTTAGTTCTCTCACTCTCTCACCACCAGAGAGTCCCAGTAAATGAAAAGCAGCATCCCAGTACTGGGCAATCATTGGGCAACTGATTGGAAAAAGCAGATAAAGCTGACCAGCAATATTGGAGATAGGAAGGGTTCATTTTCAGCAGACTATTGGAAAGAAGGTTCAGGTTTCATCAGCTGGCCTCACTTTGGTAGGATGGAAACAAAAGCTCATTCTTAGTGAACGTGCAGCAAGAAAACTAGCAGTTGACATATCAGAAATACTTATCCATGTAATAAATACTTCTGTGTGTCTTCTCAATTTAGCGTGACCCCCTGTCTGGTTTACCTGGTACTGAGAGGTTGTTCCCAAATGTGGGACTTTACCAGGACAATCCCTGACAAACTGGAATGGTTTCGCTTCCCTATTTGTCATCAAACATGGAGCTCTGTAAGAAAGGCACATAAGAAATTTGGAAGAAAAGTCAATGGATCCAGGAGTCATGATATTTGAGGTTTAGTTGGTTTTTTTGTTTTTTTTTTTCCCACTCTCCTGGTAACTGGCTCTGAATTGAGTAGCTTGGCCTCTCTGACTTTAGTTTCCTGAGGAATAGGAAATAGGAAACCTTAAAGATATTTTCTAGTTCCAATATTCTACAATTCTTAGATTAGTATGATTAAAAATATAACTATGCTTTCTTTTGCTGCTTCATGATCCACAGCTAGAAGAGGGAAAAAAGTTTATTACCTAGAGGAATATGACATTTGATTTGATCATTTTGCCACTATTGGCACCTTAAAGATATTAATTAATAAAAAAATTGCAGGTTGTACCCCAGGGTTATTTCCCCCTCTAGTAACTCTATATGGAGTTAATGCCATTATGTTATTATAATATCAAATACAAAACTTTATCTGATTCTAGAATTCCTCAAGGAACCCAAATCCTAATCGTAGAAAGGCTGAAGATTTTCTCATGTGATTCAAAACAGACTGCGGCTGTAATTTCAGAACTTATCACAGTACTTTATCCAAGTTCCTAGCACATTGTAAGAGCCTAATAAATATTTTTTTAATTCAAAAGAATAAATGAATCTTTGACTGTTTTAAAAGTAAATATGTCCTGAATAACTGTAGAAATTTTTCTTGTCTGTTTCCCATATCCTCATTTGTTAAAAGATTCCGATAGGGAAACAGATGTGGCTCAAGCGATTGGGCTCCCGTCTACCATATAGGAGGTCCAGGATTTGATTCCCAGGGCCTCCTGGTGAAGGCAAGCTGGCCCGCGAAGGAGTGCTGGTGCAGCAAGATGATGCAACAAAAAGAGACACAGAGGAGAGACAATTAAGAGATGCAACAGACCAGGGAGCTCAGGTGGCGCAGGAGATTGAGTGCCTCTCTCCTACTCTAGAAGGTCCCAGAATCGGTTTCTGGTACTGCCTAAAGAGAAGGGAAGCAGACACAGAAGAACACACAGTGAATGGCCACAAAGAGCAGACCGTGTATGTAAAAACATTGAGGGGGGAGGGAACAAATAAATAAATCCTTAAAAAAAAAAGATTATGATAATAACTGGCATTGGCTCTGGAGGCGTTAAACAGGAGAACATTTGTAAAAATATTTTTCAAATGAGAATGCACTACACAAAGGTACCACTGTTAATAGTCCTACTAGAAAAGGGACAGACACTGAGTTTGTAGACACCGGACTATGTATCCATTGTAGACTCAGTGACTTATAAGGACACTCAGTTTTTAGAGCTCACATAAATCTCTGATTACTTGAACTTATATTTCTGTAGAACTAAGATTAGAAACATAAAAGATTGATGTAGCTTAATTGCATCCAAACCCAGAGTATAAGGTATTAAAAGCAATTCATTCAAAACAACAAAAACAACCCTAGCTAAAAACAATAAGCAAACATATACACATACCACTACCACCATCACCCCGCCCAACCAAGCAACTAGTTAGATAGTAATTTGATCCAAAATTTGAAAAGCAATCCACATGATTGGTTCCCTACATTTTAAGGTAAATGGTACTTGTTATCTAACCCAGGGTTTCTCACCCTCTGCACTATTGACATATTGGGCCAGATAATTCTTTGTGGTAGGTGGTTTGTCCTGTGCATTTTAGGATGTTTAACAGCACCCCTGGCCTATACCCACAAGATACCAGTAACACCCCTTCCTCAGTTGCGACGACCAAAAACATCTCCAGGCACTGGGGGCAAAATTGCCCCTGTTGTGCAAAAATGACCTAACCCACGGGTATATAAACTAGCTGGAAGAAACATAACAAATTAGACATTGAGGTACCACTTAAAGATTTCATTACCACTGTTGGAAATACTTTACATACTTATCTATTATTACTACTAATCATAAAATAATGTCATTTTCGCTCTTGAACAAAATTGAGGTTTTCTGCCCACTTCATCCTTATGCCTTGGAAATAGTGTTGTTTCTGTGACCCTTGCACTCTCTTGTAGTTCAAATACAGTTTTGTCTACCAAAGTAACATTTAGAAAGGCATCCATCTGTTACAAGTAGTTAGGCCTTTTGGTAATGCTTATTGTTTCAAAAGGTTTAGTTTGTAAAAAAAAACTCCCAATTTCTCTGACATTGAAACTCCCCATCATGGTGTGTTAGTTTCATTAATTCCAATGAGGCTTCCAAAGCAACAACTGGTCCTTGAAATAAATGAACAATTTTTTTTTCAGTATGTTTGAAATACTTCATGAGGAACTGAGGTAAGGTAGTTTCAACAGTTTCTCCAAAGGAATGAGAATTAGCAGAGCAAATCTTTTCTGAAACACCATAAAGATTTGTGGCTCTTTCTCTTTCCAAGAATGCTGCTCCTTTCTAGGCACAAGTGATTGAGTTCCACTTATCAGAGATTCTCTAAGGAATTACTAAGCAAAAATTATAAATATATGTGATATCTAGAATAGTATATAGCTTTATATTCACATAGCCAACTACCTACTAGGCAAATTCTCTTGAAAATCTTAGTCTCTAAAACTCAACCTAGCCAAAGCTGAACAGATTATCTGTTCTCCCTCAAACTAGTCTCTTTTCTAAATTACCCATTTCAGTGAATACACCCCTTATTTATTCTCACCCCTAGCCGGAAACCTCAAAATTGTACAGTCTCTGTATTTCTCATATCCATCTTCTTTCCATCACTGCCGTGACCTTAATCCAGGTATCATATTTAGCTTCTATAATATTGAAAAAATTAAGTTTCCTAACTATTTTCACATCTCAGAAACAGTGGGGTTTTGTTTTCTAAACATCCCATCTGGTAGGAAACTCTCAAGTTTAAAACCCTCAAAAGACTCTCAAGTTCCTAGAACCAGAGTGTCACCTTAGTTTCGTCTGATACACCAATATCAATAGATTGGTGCTTGTGCCAAAAGCTCCATGTTCAGAAGGATTCAGAGACCACAAACGGAGTTGGCAAGAAAGAATGTAATAGTAATTGAGATGTGGCCATGGACATGGATGGAGGATATGACAGTATATATGCCTCAATTGCAATCCCCAGGCTACAGGCCAAAATAACACCTTTACGCTTGGCACACCAACAACTCCACCATCTGGACTTGCCAACCTTTACCACTCTTCTCAAGGTGTCAGCTCTTGTACACTACACTCAACTATACTCCTGGGACTCTGGAGATGTTATGTGGTTCCATGACCCACGCTTCTGCTTCACTTACTTCTGAGAATCCCCTCTTCACATTGTTCAACTCTTGGATATCTTCTATTTCAAGTCTAAATTATGTCATTTATTTCATAAAAAATTTGAACCTTCCCTAATATAGAAAAACACTTTCATTTTGTGCCTCATTTTTGTTCATTTATCTCAGCACCAATGGCACTTGACTGTACTTGTTTTTATATGACTGTCTATATCACTAGTGACTCCTTAAGAGTAGAAGACAGGTTTTAGTCATCTCTATTTTCTCAAGTGCTTAAAATAAATAGAATGAATGAATGAATGAATGAATGCATGAGTGAAGGAACATGTAGCTTCGGGCTGTATGTTCAGAGTATTATTGGTACAAATCTATAGAAAATTACTGTGACACCAAATCAGAAGGGTCTTTGCCTTGTAAAGTACAAGTATGTTAAGAAGCAAGTTTAATCCATGGCTAGGATAAAGGAAATCTCAAAATTAGGAATGTTCCCTTTGGGCCAGATATACTCAGACATACTTTTATTCTTTAATCATAGTGAAATGGAAATTTCAGGACTTCAAGGTAAAGTGACCAACCCAAATGGTTTTTATTAGCTCTTCATTACAGCTTTCTACCTATGGAGAATTTCTTCTAACATCTAAGCAAACCAGGAAACTCGGACTGACTTTGCTTACTTAACTTGGGTGTGAACAAGGAAGGGGCTTGCTCCAAGACAAGCTTGCTGGGGATAACAGGGAGGTTGCTTCAAAGGGGAGTGGATATTCTTAATATTCTTATTACCTCCCTTGGGCACAGACTATAACACCCCTCTACAATATTATTTCCCATTTGGGGCTCTGACAAAAATTTTTTTTGAAAGTTCATAAACATGACATGTTCTTCTCTCTTGTTACATTATGCACAATTTATCTTTTGGAAAGAGTCCCACAGATCTTAGTGAATTTGCTTAATACTCAGTTTGTTATTTTCTTCTTATTCAGAAAAATAAAAAGAGAGATTAATACAGGCGATATCAAAAAGGTCTCTTCGACAAGCAAATCCTCTAGTTTTTTCAAGTTCCACCTCTTATACACACTGAAAACAGCTACATAAGGGGGTGGGCATAATGCTTTAATAGTAGTTTACATAGGTATTGCCCTCTGAGGGAAGAGATAACACCCAGCACCAAAGTCAGTTAAATTCCTGAATATATTTCTTAAAACTTAGCAAAAAGTTCTGAAGAGTACATATTTTAGAAGGGAAAGAGCTTGGTTTTATTGAAAGAAATGGGGGAGCAGTGGTGTCTCTCAGAATTTCCAAAGATGGCTTTATTTTTTTTTTTTTTTGCAAGGCATTTCTTTTTTATTTATTTATTTATTTATTTATTTTTTTATTTTTATTATGGGTAAAAATCAAAATTCTCACAATACATACAAACATTTGTAAAATGATATATAAATATATATGCATATATGTGTATTTGCTTACAAAAATGTTATTTATATATATATATATACATATATTTTAAGAGGTGCTTAGATTACCTAAAATATTACACGGAACCCACTGGGATTCCCATGTTGCCCACCTCCCACACCTCCCACCACATCCCACACAAACATCTCCCACAGTGTGGCCCACCAACCTCAATGAACTTACACATCCTGGAGCCTTGCCACCAACCATAGACCACAGTTCACACTGTAGACCACACTCTCTCAAAGATGGCTTTAAATATCTATAATAAAGCTTAGAAAACTGAGCAGAGAGTTTACTTTTAAAACTGTAGAATAGAGAAGAATACACAGTGAATAACTATCTCCTTCCACCCCAAAAGCAGAGGAGTGTTCAACCAGCAGGTGGGAAAGATGACTCAGAGGTGGGGAGGCTGAAATAAAGAGGCTGGTGCTTGTCTTAAGAGACACCCAGCAACTCCACAGCCAAACTCTTCTTAGACAGGGAAACAAAGGATGGCAGAATGAAAGAGACATCCGGTGCAGCACTGAAGAGAAACCAGAGCAGGGGAGTTAATGCCATGCTTCCCAGAGCTTATCCCCAAAACACATCATGCCTCTGAGAAAAACCCTGAGAAGTGAACAGGCTGGGGGCAACCTAATGCACAGGTAGCAATTTGGTGATGCCTGAGGGAAGTGTTCCAGTAGATTAACCTGCAGGGAAGCTCTGCAACATCACTCACACCCCAGAGTGGCACAAGACAGCAAATGAGAATCCCCAAGCCTCCAAAGGTTAATAAGGGACTCTGAGGACAAAAAACTAGAAAAGTTCTGGGTTTGGATAACAAGATACAGAGTGTACGGGCTTCATAACCAGAGGTCATGGTAGAAACTATGGCCAGACACCAGGCAGATCAAGCCAGTATGCCTTGGAAGCTATTGAGATCAGAAGGCAGCCCAAGAACCAATTAAACACTAATATTTCAACATCCTCTGGGAAAATTGTCCACATCTTGGGGAAGAGGACCCTGAAGTTGGGGGGGGGGCACATTTGCAATTTAACCGAATAGTTACATAAAAGAGACATGGCTTTAAACCCAAAATATCTGTGTTTCCCTGAAGAGGACAGAGGTTTTCCAACAATAGTAGACATGACTTGGGAGCAAATATAGAATAGTAAAGAAAATTAACTTTTGCATAACTGGTTGTGACTACAAAATGAAACTATAAAGCTACCATACTATTTAAAAAAAAAAAAAAAACTATTCCATTCTAACACAAAAATCTGTACATCTATGGGCAGAGTGGACACTTTGACAGTCTAAAACAATTTTCAGCAGACATGTCCTGACAAATGGTCAGTCACCTAGTTTTGATGTATCCCCAACAGGGTCCACTGAAGGGGGGGATTATAGTAGCCAGGGTGTTCCTTTCCCTCAGGATCTGACTTCCTAACTCAACTTAGACCTCAAGGACTAACGACATTGTCCCAGGGACCATGTTTTGCTTCCATTATCTCTCTGATTGTAAATCCGTTTATTACTAGGGCTGAAAGGAATCTGAGAACCTCACTAAATGCCCTCATTGGGCTCAGTGCTCTGAATGCTGCGATAAACAAGAAAATAACAATGTTTCCAAGGAGCTCTGAAAATACAGTTTCACACTCACCAGAATGACTAAAATTTAAAAAGAAGGAAAAATCAAGTGATGAGAATGTAAAGCAACTGGAACCCTCATACACTGCTGGTGGGATTATAAACAGGTACAACCATTCTGCGTATCTCTTTGGCAATATTTACTCAAGATAGAGTTATACACACACACTATGGCCCAACAACTCCTCTCCTTGGTATATATCCAGACATATGTATAAATGTTTCTTCAAAACATCTGCACAAGAATGTTCATAATAGCACTATTCCTAATGGTCAAAAAACAGTCTAAACACCCATCAATAATGGATACACTGCATAATCACATAATGGAAAAACATACCACAATGAGGATGATTTGAATTAAAAGAAATATAATATTTATAGATGAATCTTATAAGAATAGTGCTAGGCAAAGGATGCTAGACTCAAGTGAGTATACACAGCATGATTCCATCTTTACAAAGTACAAGAAAGGCAAACTCTAAGCTGTTAGAAGTCAGGAGACTGGTAAACTTTGGTAGGGAGTAGAGGCTGGAAAGGGACATGAGGGAGGCTAGCTTCTGGGCTGTATTTTATCTTAGGGTTTGTGCACAGATGCATGTTCAGTTTCTGAAAACTCAATGAGTTTTAGACTTATGACACGCATACTTTTCTGTTTATATCACATAGTATTATATTAATATTTTATTAATACTTACATTATTAATACTTATACCAATTTATTGATATATAATGATTGATAGTAATAAGTTAATAAAAATAAAATTGCCATAACCAAATATACATTAGTGGAGGATCCCAGATCTAGTTCCATCATTTATTAACACAGAAACAGAGTTAGCTTTTTCCTGAGATTTCTGCAGCTTCCAGCTAAAACTGTCAAAGTCCTCTACAGCCAACGACATGAACATACAAAGGTTCTTGGGAGCAAAAGTAAGTCGGAATGTCAGAATACTCATATTGCATTTCCTACCCTTCCCTTTTACTGACTAGAAAAAAACCTTGTGAACCCCAAACTGAAACATCCCCCTTCTATCTTATATGCTTTAAAACCACAGCCTTAAAAAGCATCATTTCAGGGAGAGACGGGGGCACCAGCAGGAGCCATTTCTAATTCCTCACAGCTCCCATCTGCACAGAGTGCTGAGGATGAAAGCGGTGATGAGAGCATTCTTTCCACAATTTCATATTCATGGAATTTGTTGTTACTTAACTTTTCACAAATCATTAGGCTGAAGTACCTCTCCATTTTTCCCCCAAATAGTGTCATTTGACCTGGTATCCAGCTTAATACAGCCTCTGCTTTTGAATAGATTTCCTCACAAGTGGCAATCTCTAATAGGGTCATGTCGAGAGGCAAGCCTACTGCATGCTACCTATTGCATGCTACTGTGATGAGGGTAATTTCAAATGGCATTCAATCAAAAAATCTGAAAGTTTTATTAGTGAGGTTGGGGTTTTTCTCATGTTCTGATGAGGCTCATTGCAGCTCGACTTAGACACTTTCGACTGAGATTTCAGAGGATGGAATTTTTTAAACTGTGCACGTACTCAATGTTTCACATTACCTTATAGATTAAATAGCTGGTTGTGTGTTTAGAATATTGAATGTAAATCCATTTTCTTCAAATAAGAATAGACTACTTGCTATTTAATCACCAACATGCTTGATCTCTAAATGTTTGAGAAAATTTTACATGTTAAACCACAAAGGTCAATGCATGTGTCCAGGTGGTAAACAATACACCTCTGGATTGTTGTTAAAAATATGCTCCCATAATTAGTTATACTTCATATTCTCTTTTTTTCAGGGTAAAATTGCTTGTGTAAAAAATGAGTTCCAGAATTTTGGGGGCTGGGATGGAATTGCTTGCTATTTCCAATCTACTGGAAGTTAGTTAAAAAGGATTCTGGGTGGAGTACAGGCTTAATGGGAAAACATTCTGAAGTAAATAAACCATGATGCCATGGTTGAGGGAGGGGTATTGTGGCACATATTTGCCCTCCCTCAGATAAATATAAAGGTCAACCAAGCACCAGCTATGTTTCAAGAAATTTATGGCCCTGAGTAGTCCAGAGAAAACCAAAAGTTATACAATTGGGACTAGGTTATTATTTGGAACCAGGAATTTTACAGATCGGAACCCTCTGAGAACTGCACATCATTCCGATCTGAGTACCATCATTAAGGTGTTGAATTTAGTCTCATTATATATTTATCAACCCAGTGTACTCAACACTGACCCAGGATGAGATTTCCTGTTAAGAATCCAGATTTCCAATGGTCTTTCTTCTAGAACATCAATTTCTTTTGAGAAAGGAAGAAGAAAAAAATAGTGGCATCACATAACCCCCAGAATCATTTCAACCTCTACTGGATTCATAGCAGAGTTTTTTTATTCCCTGAATATTCTGCCAGCCTTAGACTTACTTCCTATGAACTAATCCATAAATAGCTAAGATATGGCTCATCTTCACTCTGAACTTTATTCTTCAGACATCCTTATGTATTTGTTTTTCTAGTGCTGTTTATTGTGAAAGATTTCTAATGCAATTGTTAAAAGCTGAGTATCCGGGATGAGGAAGGGTGAGATTTTCCTTACCTCCTACAAACAAACAAAATGCTTATTTTGATAAGTGCCTTTTCATTTTTCTTTCATGTGCATATATAATTTTGTATGACAATAATTACATAAATTTTTATCCAATATTCAGAAATATGTTTAAGGATACTTCTAGACTGTCCAATAATCTGGAATCTTAAAACACTGAAATCTAAAAAACAGTCTCAAAATATTTAGGCTTGGTATTAAAATATACTGAAACTATGGGTCTTCAATGAGCCTCTGGTCATTGACTACCATGCCTTGGCACAAAACAGCTCATGGACCTTTGCCTCCAGTTGAAATTCAAGAAGCAGGTGGGCACTAGAACCAAGAAGCTCTGCAAAGTAAGGTTAAATAGATGTACGATAGCTTCTTCCTCTGTTTGCCTTTCCCATTTTCCTACTTTCTACACAGAATAACAACACTTGACCAGGAATATTACATTTTTCTTTCATAGGGTTTTATTCATTCCTGAGTTCTGAGCTTATACTGTTCTGGAATGCCTGGTTTTGCATTTCTTGTGACCCCAATTTACCCCAGCTCCTCCTTTTTCCTAACCTGAATTTGCCTCCCCTAGATAGCCCTAAATCACCCTAGAATAAAAGATGGCCAGAGCACAAGAAGGAAGAGATTTTTAAAAAAGGAGACAGGGGAAATTAAAAGTATTCAGAGATTCTAGCCTGGTATCTCTTGAGTGCCGGGAAAACATCTCTTGATGATCGAGAATAAAATTACACCCATTTATTTAACCAGGTCTTATGTTAATGAAAAGGGAGTATGTATCCTCAGACAACTGGACTGAGCCAGCAGCTCGTTTTCTCACTTGTGTTTTTTAATTGAAAATTATTATTAGTGTCACTTGATTTACTTTTACTGTTCATAACCAACATCATGAAAAAGCTCAGATATGAACAATTAATAGAAATAATTAGAGAACGGTCTCAAATTTCTTTTAAAGTTGCTTCCACTCTATTAAACAAGTAGTGATATCATGAAATATTGGAGTCTATCACTGCTGTTTGTTTAATAGACCATGCCTCCATTTTGTTTTACTGTTTATGCAGAACATTTGGACTTTCTGAAAGAAGAGATTTTCATAAATGCTATTAAAAATGCTTTGTGAAGAGAAGTTATTTGGAGCTGCAAAACCAAAGTTTAGCTTGGGGAGCCAGTAAAGTATGCCTTGAAGAAATTAAGAATAAGTTATTGTCATCACCCCAAGCATGCTATTAGTCTCTGGATGAAAATTCCTTAATAAGATGAATTTTTAAATAATTAAGCCTATTTGTGTAATGGTAACAAAGGAAATTTGCTCAAAGTCAAAATATGGGTTTTTCAAAAGGATATGTGATGAGTTAAGTAACTCTAAAGCCCAGATCTTAATTTTAACATATTCTTAGGCTAAGGATGTTTCCTTAGTACAAAAGGAATCCAAGTTTTGAGAGAGGCAATTTCCAGTGTTTTGTTAAATATGCTGGCCCTGTAATGAACAGAGATTATGTGATGTGCACAGTATCAGTAAGAAGGAAAGATTATGATGCCTCATGGGTGAAGTTCATCAGTCTATCCCCAGATATTAGTACCCATCACGGTAAAACTCAAACACATTGCATAACAAAGTTCAAATACATTCTTCCTCAGATTGCTTCTCTTCAAAGCATAAATACATGCTTACAATTATCCATTCATTATTGGCAGGTATTTTTATACACTGTATGTTTCAGTGTAAAAACTATGAAAGCTCAAAGCACCTAGAAATGTTCCTATTCTTTGTCTTCACATACTCTTTTTTTAAAAATATATTTTATTAGAGAGGTTGTGAATCTACAAAACAATCATGCATATGCACATGTGTGGAATTCCCATACCACACCCCTTCAACAATATACTACATTGTGAAACATTTGTTACAGGTTATGAAATAATCTATTGTGATAAAAATTACTGAGTAAGAATTGGAATACTGATTTGCCTAATGCCAAAGCCTGTGCTCCCTCATCAGACTACAGAAAAGGGGTTAATATCTTCCCTTTTCCAAAGAAGAGATTCTAATACTCTCAGAATTATTCATGATGGATATCATGCCATATGGAAATTTCCTAGAAGTTGGTTTCCACATTAGCTTTCATAGGATCAAGCTTTAGAACAGATACAATGATTCTCACTAGGGAGAAAAGGTTTCTATAGGTTGGGGTTGGGAATTTGAGGGTGCTTCTTACAAAAATTATATTTTCCCTCTTCTAAATGTTCTAACCAATTACTGAGGATTAAAAAACAGCATCCTCTTTGTTATCTTATAGTGGACTTTGCAGGTTGCCTATTTATCATCCATTCTCCTCATCCTTCTTTCTAACAGAAGTCCAGTTTTGTTCAGGTATCCATGCCACCTTTGTACTGCCTCAGAAGAAGTGGATGCACTCCATTCATGGAGTGGTCCTAAGTGGTCTTAGAGTTATTCCACTCTTTGCCTATGATTAGTTAAGGAATGTTCATGTAGTACAGTGAAGGCCATTGAGATTTCCCTTTTAAAAAGATTATTTTCCACTACATAAGCAAAGACAAAACAGGGAAAACACAAGCAGACCTGCTGCATGCTTCATCAGGATACTGACAGTAATCATTGGACACAATATATATAGCTGACTATAATTATACAATGGGAGGGAGGGGATAGAGAGTTTGTATTGTTTAGCAGTAAGAATCAGTCACTAAGTGCATTTCTTTCAAAGACAGTGCCTTTGAATTAATGACTATTGCCTGCATGACTTTCTGTGACTGAAAATTAGACTCCCCTGAAAACTTAAATCCCTTTGCTTCACAAATGATGGGACTTTTACTAAAATCCATAGTCTCAACTGACTATGATCCTCCATTAAGTATTATGCAATTAGTGAAACTGAAGCCAGTTTTCCACACTGCAGTTTTGGAGTAGATGCTATTGATGTCCTACCCAAGTCTGCCATTCCTGGCTAGTACACCCATCATCCCTGCTTTTGTGACAGTTGGCTGAAACAGCTCACAAAGAAACTTGGTCTTAGAATTGACCTTCACCAAAGGGACCTACTTCCCACCAGAACATGCCTGAGATGTTATATCCTCTCGTGGGCAGCCTGCAGTCCATGAGAGACTGATTCTGGGGTACAAATTCCTGCCTCTATGCCTGAAGATGGAACCACTCTTGCTTTATACTCCACTACTTCCTGTGGGAGACTGAGGCCAGACTTCAACTTAATCCCCCTCTTTGCCACAGTTCTTTCCCTTCCTTACTTCTTGGCTCACTCCTTTATAGGTTTCTCCTGAAAGTATGCCCTCATAAACCACTTGCACAATAATTCTGTCTCAGACTCTGCTTCAAGGAAACCCACCTAAGTCAAGAATGGGCTCTGCCTTCAGGATATCTGGGACATCTTTTTTCCACTACCTATTAACTGTGTGACCTTGGTAAAATTATTTAAGTGCTCTAAGCCTCAGGTTCCCCATTTATAAAATATACAGAACAGTGGGATCTATCTCATAGAATTAATGAAAGGCTAAACTGTGGCAATCAATAGAGTGTCTCTCAGTGCCTGACAAATAGTAAGCACTTAATAAATATTTGCTGATACTTGTATTATCATCATCATCATCATCATCATCATAATTCTGACAGGATCAACAACACATGTTAGTCCTCTGGATATACAATTTTGTCAGCCTGCTGGCTGGAGAGAAAAGCATTCAGAAGGGCAGGCTGTGCAGGGATGGCAGCTGGGGGATTACAATAAAATAGGGATAAACAGAATTATCTATCTTGAGAAACACCTAGTCATCCTAATTCTGCTCATTCAAATCAATTTAGCAGACATTTATAGAGGGCCATGTTGTTAAAACTGTGGTAGGTTCTAGACATCCAGGAAGCATTATAAATCTCTTTCTTTTGTCAAGTGGACATTAAAGGGTGGGGCCAAAAGGTTTTCATTTTGATGCAATAGTAATCCCCTCAAGGGTTGGAAATGCAAATATGTAGAAATGCTGGCTGTTAAGTCATAATACATTTAAAAGTCTCCAATAATTGTCTAGGACAGCGGTTCTTAACCTTTTTTGTTTCACGGACCCCTTTGCCAGTCAGGTGAAATGAATAGTGCTGTAATTTATTTATTGCATACATTTGTAAGTGAAGGAAATGCTAGATTTCAGTTAGAGGTCAGAGAAAATAAAAATAAGAAGTTGATTTTTTTCAATTCAAGCTCACAGACCCCCTGAAATCTTTCCCCCTGGTTAAGAACCCATGGTCTAGGAGATGAAGCAAACAGGCTTGAAGAAGAATTTCTTGTAACATAATTAAGTTAGTTATATAAGCTTTTAATGGCTTATATTTCTATAAGTACTAATACTTGTAAATTTTTTGCTTTTAGCAAATTAGGTATCATTTGAACACACTGGCTGATGATGCTTAATAAGAATTAGAATTCTATTTTGCTTGTAATATAAGTAAATATCTTGTTACATGCCTGTTTAATGCTTGCAAAAAACATTCTAAACAATCTCTTTAGAATAAGAGTCTAATTACACATTTATCATTAAAATTACAGTGAGATAATTGCCTTGGAGATATCTTTATCTCTCTTGCAGCTTGCTTAATCCTAACGCATGTTTTCAGTAATCATTTGTTATTTAATTAACTAATTAACAAATAATACCTGTCCTATGGAAAAGCCTAAATTAACCACTGGAGGCTGTTTAATTGAATGTTCAATAACCCAATATAGTCCTTAATATTAGAACTTTTAAATATTGCAGAAATTCTATTGAACCATATATTAGCTTGCTCGTGTTATCTTTAAGGCTTAATTGGTAGAAAAAGGGCAGCTGATAATATAAAAGCGGTAGCCAGCACAGCAGGTTCTGGTGAAACAGAAAATATGCATTAACAGCAACTAAGCAACAGCCCAACTTGGCCAGCCGTATTGGCCAGCAACAGCAGCAGGGTCATTTACTTAGAATGCAAATGTCCTTGCTCCATGAAATCAAGAAACACAGGCTGGAAGATAAGCACATACAGGCCTGGAAGTCAACAGTCCCTGATGCAAAGCTGTAAAGCAGGCACTTTGATATCCTGTGCCCCCGATGCAACTCGGTGCTGCTTTGAACACTTGGAAGGCAGTGCTTTCTTCAGTGTTATATTTGAAGATGGATGCTGGAGAATATTCCTCTGTGCCATATTGCCTCATGTTGTTTTCCAATTTTCCAGTCTAGCCCACTACAATTTAAAAAATGCTTACTAGAAAGAACTTTCTAAAATGCAGATCTAATTATTGACTTCCCTTTAATGGTTCCCCATCAATTTCTCAGAATCACTGCTTTCTAACCTTCACATTTGCAGCTCTCCAAATTCTAATCCCTGCTTTCCTACTGATTTTCCAACATCTCCTCCCAACTGTTCCTGTACTTTATGCTCCATTAATACTTCACTACATATCATTACCTGAAGTTTTCATGCTCATCTACTTTGTATATGACCCCTATTCATCCGTCAAACATACAGCCTTTAAAGAATTACTTACCCTTAGTCAGACTTAAACAATGTTTTCCTATGTTCCCTAACATTATTATATAATGCCTATCAAATTGTATTATAATTGTTTGCATGTCTGTCTCCCAACTTAGACTACAGACATAAGAATTGAATGGGTAAAAGCATAGACTACAGGGTCCAGCAAATTCAGGTCCAAAATCCTGCTCCACCACTAACAAGTATGTAAATTTACAGGCAAAACATTTCATTTCTTCTTAGCCTCAGTTTTTGCATCTGTAAAATGGGAAGAATAAAATGCACTTCCCTCATAAGGTTATTATGAGAATAATAAGGCATAATTCATATAAAGTTCCAAGAATAATGCCTAACAAATAGTAAATGCTAAATCATAGAGTTCATTTTAATGTTGGTACATATATTTAATATTGTATTTCTTGTGCCTAATAGAATTTATGGTACATTGAATACATTCAGTAGATGTCACTAAATGACTGGATGCAATGAATGATTGCATGAATAAATAAATAGATTGATACTTGGAGCCAAAAAAGACTTTGGGATAATATAGACGTTTGTGTGCATGTGTGTGTGAATGGATTGGAATTTTTCCATGTGGCCATAAAGTGAGATCAACATCCATAAAGCAAATCAATGGAGAGGAGAGGTGGGCTCAACATTAAAATTTTCTTAAAAATAGTACAAATTTAAAATCAAATGTTCTTCCCAAGATTACCTTTAATTCATGAGTTTAAGCAGAGCTTGAACATAAAATGTGGGGATTCTATGGGATTTTAGGACTGGATTTCATGATACCAAATACCCCTTGTAGTACTATGTCTTTATAAATTGTGAGTCTATTTTAAGTTCCATGTTTTACATTATTGTATGTGGTCAGTGTTCATTGGATGCAGCATTCATTCATTCATCCCTTATACTGTTTCTTAAAACTTTGCTGAGGTTGCATTGAGCCTCTTTTTAAGTTTGCCTAGTGCCTCATTTCAATGAGTAGTATCCACAGTGATGTGAAAATTACACTTTTGTCCATAGATGAAAAACCCTTGGGAGGAATTTGAGTTTCTTGACTTTGTAAAGCAAGCACCAGAAGTGGTACATACTAAGACATTTACTTTGGACTCATCTCTTTGCGTGCAAAATATTTTGATGTCTGTTTTCACATTTTGACTTTTTTTTTTTTTTTTTGCATTATTGGGCTTTTTCCCCCCTAGGAAATGAAATTCATCATCTCCCATGTCTGGGACAGCAATAATGTGATGTAGCTGCACATGGTTATGCTGAAGCATTGAGCAGTAGCTCAGAAAAATGTATCTTTTGGAATTGCCGTACTTGGACAGTGATATACAAAATAAATGAAAACTGCCCACCCACCTTGAAGGCTTGAGGGGAGATAGAGCTCTGAGAACCATAAGTAACACGTCCCTAATCTGACCCCCACTACTCTTTATTTACTATCACTATTATAAGATAAATGCCAAAGTCATCATCTACAAAAGGAAGACACTGTCGTTTCCCTCCCTCCTTTATAAAATAAAATAAAAGCTGCCTAGATAGTCTGAACTTATTTCAAATTAACATTAAAAATCCAAAGTTTTGCTACAAATGTTCATAATTTACCTGTCAGAGATCATGAAAGACATCATTATAATTCCAATCGAAGAATTTTCTTTTGCTTGTGTTTAGAAGGATTTTTCTGAGTTTCAATAATGTTTTTGTTAAATCACATAGGGTGAGATATAATAATAGGATATCACTTAACTGAATGTGTCAGGGTGACAAGAGTTACAATACTCCATTTAAAACACGATGGTTTCTTGCTGGCTACCAAGTCAGGTTGATTGCCCTCATTAAGTACACAGCCTGCATTCCCCTTGCCTGCCTCGCCCTCTCCAGTCCCCCAGCTCCACTGAGCTGTTGCAAACCTCTATTTCAAATTAGCTGTGAACTTTCATTCTTAAGCATCGCAGCACTCTGAAATCGTTGGTACTATTTCAACGCCAAGAGACTGGACAGGATTCTGAAAACTTATGTTGAAAGCTATTTTTTAAATAATTTAGCATAAGGATCACAGCCTTTTCACCAAGGTAGCAATTAAGTCATCACTGCTACTGGCCGTGTAAAAATTGATCAGACCTGTTTTTATCACCCATACCTTCGAAACTGCTTTCTTGTACAATCTGACACCAAAGTCAGAAATCACACAGTGAAAACTAGGACCAGAAATAAAGAGAAAAAGTCATTAAATGAAACTAATATTTTTAAATATGTGGTGCTGATATTAACCCTACAGAAAATGACCAAGCAGTTAATGTTTCAGGTCCCCTTGTAATTATCATTGCTAAAGAGATTTATCCAATCAAACATATTTTTTCCATTCAACCAGGAAAAACAAATGCATATTTCAGGGACATCTCATTTTTCAGGGCAGCTCAGATGGGAAGACCTTCCCTGGCCTATTTTTAAAACTCCTTAATTTGCTTATGAACAATAATTATACGTGTCAGATTCTTGACATGTTGCATCTTCCATGTCCCAACGCTCTGCACCTCCTTCTTTCCCATGGATATCTCTGTCCTATTATATAACAAACTTTCTCTAGAAAACCTGCTTATTATCCCGGCAGGTGTTTTGCTTGTTTTAATTCATGGCTGTGGCTTTCCATTTTTTAAGTTCTTATGTCTTGCAGGCAGCAAAGAACATCAGCTGTGGCAGGCCTGGAACCTGGCTCTCATGCTTGTGTAACTTCCAGAGATAGCTCCAACTCTGCCTTGACATTTACAAACACTTAATTCTCTTGCAGTGCTGGCCTGGAGAAGGGGAGGACTGGGCACTGACTGAAGATTGTTTGGAGCAGTTAAGGTATTGCATTTCGAAAAAAAATATATCACTGAGAAAGTTAGATAGGCCCACCTTGCTGGAGAATACTTCGAAGAACAGCAGCTATCTCTTGGTTGACTACCCACCATTTGTCTGGAATTGTTGCTGTTTTACCTTTATTTTGTCCATTTTACAACTCTGCAAAGTACATACTGTTGTCCTCATTTTTCAGATGAGTTACTGAAACTCAGAGATGAAAGTCACTTTCCCAAGTACCCTATCGCAGGGGGACGTGACTTTTACAATAGCACAACTCAGTGCATCTCAAATTTTGACAAGCATGTGAATCACCTGGGGATCTGGTTGAAATGCAGATTCTGAAGATATGGAGTGGGGTGTGAGATTTCACATTTCTAACAAGTTCTCCAGTGAGGTCTGGCTACCAGGCCTTGGACCACATTTGGAGTAGCAAGGACATAGTTTATCTTTCTTAAGGAAGGGAAATGTTTAGTGGCAAATTCAAGAAGATCCATGGAGGGATGTGGCTCAGTGGCCCTGAAGGCATGCAAAATCTTGAACCTACAATGCCAAACAGGGTATGGGCTGGTTATTCTGGGAATCATGCCAGCCTCCATGTCCGACAGGCGTTTTGCTCTTTGCCAGCAAGTTCCTTGGCAGAAGTGGCAAATGCACATTTTTCTGGCCAAAATTTGAGACATTTTTCCTCCTGTTTTTTGTCCGAGTGGATGCCTTACAAATACCTTTTCTGCTTACAAATAATTCAGTGCTTTTAAAGTAGTTATTATATGAAAAAGCTATAATAGGGACAGTGCTATTCTTGAATTCAAAAGCTGTGGGTCTCAGTCTATTCATGGCATTCTCTAGTTGTGTGATTATGTACAAGCACTAAACCTCTCTCAAACTCAGTTTCTTTATTTGTGAAGCTGGGGTGATAAACCTCATGTCATTCAGCGATAGATTTGTGGATACTTTTTAAATTATCAAAAATAACTAATTAAATAAATAAAATTATGCCATGCTGGTACAATCACCTTATGAAAAAAACTTAGCAGTATCTACTAATGCCCCAAGAATTCCACCCCTACATATAGTGCCAAGAGAAATGAGTGCATATGTCCACCAAAAAATGTATTCAAGACTCTCCATTGTCGGTTCATTCACAGTAAGCAAAAAATGAAAACAACCCCATGTTGTATTTGAATGGGTAAATAAATTGCAGCACAGTCATGTAAATAATGCTACACAGCAGTAAAATAGAACACACTACTGTTACATGCAACAACTTGGATGAATTTCAGACACATAAAGTTAAGCAAAAAAAGCCTGGCTGCAAAGAATACATATTATGGTTACATTTATATGAAATTTAAGATTAATCTACGTTAATGGAAGTCAGAATGGTGGTTACCTCTGAGTGGGGGGGTAGGTATGGATGGAGAAGGGCACGAAGAAGCCTTCTGAGGTGTTAGAAATAATATTCTACATCTTGATTTGCATGTTGATTATAAAGGTATGTACATATGTAAAATTAACTGAGTGTATATGTAAGACTTATACATAGTAGTGGAATACCAAGGGCAGGGCCCACACTCAGCAAAAAATAGCAACACCAACCAAAAGTCACATCTCTTTTATTATCACCATGCTCTGGCAATCCTAAGCAATGCCAGTGATAAAATATTTCTTCCTGTCAGGGCCACACAGCTCCTATTGGCTTGCTTTTGCTATGTTGCTGGGCACTTTACTGTATGCATGTTCCTTTAGCAAAAAGATAAAATGAAATAAATGTAAAAAGAGAAGTCAGCCACGTTTGGACTAATGATGGCAGTGTGTCATGAACCAAGTATGAATTCTCTAATTGTGTGCACTTGAATATAAACTGAGAAAGAAAATAAATAAAATAACCCTGACTTAGAGAATTGTCATGATCATTGGAAGGCATAACATATGTTTTTTTAAATAGTAAGGCACTCATAGATATTCTGAAAATGAGGAAGTTAGCACTACACGCGCACTTTACAACTGCATCATATACAGGAGTTTTCTATTTGTTGTTATTTATAATGATGGGTGCAATGAGCATAGCTGAGAAGGACAACTTCCATTCTGAATGTTCTGACTTCATTTACATGTGGAGACTCTACCTTATCTTCCCTGTATTAACAATTCAGACAGATGCTATGGGAATTCTAATGAAAAAGATCCAAATTTGTAGGGAGGGGAAGTGGATTGAATTCTGGGGGACTATTTGCTGGCTAATAATAAAAAGCTGACACCCACTGAGTTCTTATTATATGCATGCATTAACTCACCCTCTCAATAACCCTCTAAGGCAGAGGCCATTATTATCCCCATATTACTGATGTGGAAAGGAGACACAGAGATAAAGTAATGAATAACTTCCTCAAGTCACATCACTGGAAAGCCGTGAAGGCAGGGTTTGCACTCAACCAGTCTGACTCCAGAATCTCTTCTGCTTCACCACTAGGTAACACTGTCTCTCCAAAGTCTTTGGCAGATGCAAAACACATGTACAGATCTGAAGAGTTACTGACCCTCTGTTGGGTTTCTACTGCAATCTCTCAGATCCACGCTACTCAGACTCCATCATTCTAGGATCTCGTTACTGTAGTCCCAAGTCATGAGAAAGGGTTGACGGATCCCTTCACCTCTGGACAATATCAAAGGTTCAGATTCTCCACCAGTTTGTGTCTGTAGCACTTTAAACATGTCTTCAGCACACTTCACTGAACATGTCAGGAATAGTTACAGCAATTGAATCCTTTCTAAAGTTTAACATTGTGCCCATGTTTATAGAAGTTCTACAATTGTGACACCATTCACTTGTAGTTTCCCTTCAGTTGGTCATGCATCACTTCCTGACTTGGCTCTTATCCACACAGGACACAGCAGAAGAAGCCAACAAGGATTCTGGAGAGCACGTTGGGCTCAAATACGGGCCCTTCTCATCTCATGGAAGTAACTTAACCTAGAAGTGAACCCAGGTTTTGGCTTATTGAGAGAGGGCTTTGAAGGCTCTTTGTCTTGTTTAACCTAAATCAGTGTCCACCACTGCAAAACACAAAATTAAGATGCCTTATTAGTTTCCTGTGGCTGCCCAAACAAATTACCACAAACTGGATGGCAAATAACAACAGAAATTTATTCTTTCAGAGTTCTAGAGGCCAGAAGTGTGAAATCAAGGTTTTCAGCAGGCCATGCTCCCTTGGAGGCCAGGTTTTCTAGAACTTGGAAGGTTCGAGGGGAGACTGTTCCTTGCCTCTTCCAGATTTTGGTGATTCCAGGGGTTCTTTGGCTTGGGGTTACATCACTCCAATCCCTGCCTCGTTTGTCACGTAGCCTTCTCCTCTCTGCCTGTGTCCTCTCCTCTTCTTATAAGGATGGTTGCCATTGGATTTAGGGTGCAGCCAGATAATCCAGGATGATCCCATCTCAAGAGCTTTAACTTTTTTGAAAACCTCTTTTTCCAAATGATGTTGTATTCCCAGGTTCTGGGTGGGCATATTTTTTTTTTCTGGGGGGGGGGGGAGACACACAATTCAACTCAAAACAGATATCTTCCTTGTGGAGATATCAGAATTAATTAATTTATTAGTATTTGTAAAATGCTTAGATGAAAGTCTGGCACAAGGCAAACAATGTATTTTAAAAATAAATAAGTGCTATAATACATGTACCATTTTCTTTGCTATCAGCTTGATTTGATGCCATTCTCCTTTCTGTTACATCCAGTTTACTATGTGCCACTCCACATAAACTACATAATTCAAGGCACAGTCTATTCAACTCAACATTTTCATTGGACAGAGCAGATATCACAGTAAGAGTATTAAATAAAACTCAGGGGGAAAATAATCACATACATTTATTACAATTTTATAGAATACAGTGAAGGTTGAAATGTTCAGCTGAGATGAACACAGAGCCACAAGAGCACAGTAGAGAATTTAGGGGAGAGGCTGGTGTTAAGCTCTACTGTTATTCCCCTACCTCCCTTCTCAATGGGTGGCTGCCTGCCTAGACAGTGTAACTGCTCATCCCTATGAAATGTTAACTCTTTCTCACAAGCTCCCTCTAGTTAGACCATGCTATTTCTACTTTGTCCAAACCACAGACCATAGAAGCATCTCAGTCCTTCTTTCTCAACTTATCACCCACATCCAATTGAGCAACAGGACCTTTCAATTCACCCCAAAAACATCTCTTTAGTCTGTGCCCTCCTTTGCATTCCACAGGAACTTTCTTGCTTCATTCATTTCCATCTCTCTTTTCCCAGTCTGTTTCAACTGGACCCTCTACATTTTACACCAGTTACAGTCCTTTGTTTTAAAAAATCTTATTACATGACTTCCCATTAAAGTTCAGGTTCTTCATTCATTTGTTCATCCACTTATTCATTGCATCACATATTATATAAGCTTTGGCAGTAAAAAGGTCACAGATGTAGCCTCCACTTCATCCAAGATCTCTCATAATCTGGGTACACTCTTTCTCCCTGGTGAGGTCCCCCATGATACCCAAGCATGGCCAAGTGTTCTCTAAACACACGATGTCCTTACCTGACTTTGCATAAACCTCTGCCGAGATTTCCCTTCTATTCCATCTTCAGAGGTAAACTCCTAGTCATCTTTCAGGACCCAGCGTTTTTTTGTGAAGCATTCCTCAGCTATTGAGGCAGAATTCAGACTACTTCTGTGTTTCCTAGTTTTTGCTTATAGCAGCCAGTTCCTGAGGAGAAGGGATTGGCAAGAAGGACCCCATAAGCTGAAATGGAGCATCCCCTAAACTAATATTCTATAATATAAAGTAGAGACATTCAGGAGAAAAAGAGCAATTTGAGGTCATGTCATTTTCACCAAGCAGGCAGCCACACGTGGTATAAGCCATAGAGGGTCTCACTGGCCTAACCACATAGTAAAAATAGAAGGGCCTTGTACATTCAAAGCGTGCAGTTGGAACCTCTGAGTAAAAAACAGGACTTACTTTGACATGGGGGAAAATGCCATAATAAAAAAAGAAGGAAAGAAAAAGAGAACATTCTATCTCTTGGCTTCTCTGAGGCCATAAGCCGTCACTACAAGCCTAAATCACATCAGGTATCCTGGTCTGGGGCATAATTCTAGACCCAAGTGACTGATAAGCTTGAAAAGGAGAAACTAGTAAGCTCAGGACAATATTAATAATAATAAGAACAATAATAATGCAGAGAAATACTTAAGTCACCTTCTTCAAAATAAAGTCTGTACATCAGTCCCTTGCTGCTTTCTACCCCACCTCTGGAAATTTGGTCCCTTCCAGTTATCCTCCCTTTTCCCCAAAACAATATAATAAGGGGGAAAAAGACATGTCATAGCTGCTAAGGCAGTTTTAGGAAAATAAATTATTATCCCCCTAAACACAAGTTTAAGTCAGAAAACACTGTGCTGGTAATAAACTTCTACATGGTTACCTGATCAAGATGGAATGAGTGCGAGTATGCTCTGTCATGAGCCCACAATACACCCAAGGAGGAAGGTGGGAATCCCTGATACCCACGCCTGCCTTGCCTAGCATGCCTTCTGGCAGGAAAATGCAGGCAACTAGAGAAAGCCATTTCCCAAAGAGAAAAATTCCCTTGTGGTTTCCCCTCTGCTCCCATTGGCACTCTCTTTCCCCTTAATTCTCATCCCTCACATTTATGCCTGATGTCCCCCATTTCCCCAAATGAACAACCAAACTGCTATGGCATGGTTATCTGTGCAGATGCTATCGCAGGAGCTATGCCTAAGTGTGAGTGGGCTGTGGAGGTTGGGGGGAGTGAGAAAGGGTGACTAGGTTCGAAAGTAAAGTCATCGGAATTAATGAGGCCGTTCCGCCCAGCTTCCAGCCGGCCGGGGGAGCAGAGTGGCCTTTCAAATCGGGTGTCCCAGCCCAGCAGCTGAAATCACTGGTCACAGAGAGCTGCAAGCAAATTGCTTTGACAAGACTGTTACTGTTGTAAAGGTTCAAGGGTGTAGGCCACTAGGTCAGCGGCTGCCAATCAAGCGGACAGAAAAAGCCGCTCATTGAGCCTGTGATTTCTACCTAGGCCGCAATTATCACTGACTATTCCTGTACCTCAGCAGCTCCTCTGATTAAACCTGCCTCCCTTTTACATCTCTTTCAGAGTGCGCTTCGCACACTAATTAGTTGCCTGCTCTCCACTGAGATGTCAGACCCTCCGTCAATTTATCTCTATTTCAGCCTGCTCAGAGTGACTTCCCCAGTTATCAAAATTTAATCATGCCTTCAAAAATGTTGAAAAGTGGTCATTAGAGGCAAAAGGCCACAGGATACAATATTCATTTTTCTCTATCTTCCAGCCATCCAGCTGGCATCTATAATGGATATCCTGGGGGCTGTGAGAACACGTTGATTTATGCAACCTCGGCCCGACTCTCACTGTGCTTCACCAGGCTGCTTGAAAGAACAGGTTTTAACAAGGTCTGAGGTGGGAGGACATTAATCACGGCAGCATTGTATGTGGAAAAGGGTGCTGTGTAGTCAAAGAACCCCCTACAGTAGGGCAGTTAGATTTTTTTTACCACCTTCTCAGTGATAAAGGAGAGTTTGACAATTGATTAGACCTTTCTGTAACCTTGCAGCCTTGTGAAATGATGAGAGAGAAAAGAGGGAGAGAATGATTCTCATACCGACAGTTTTTAAATGTGCAGTAACTTTATGATTCTTGACTGAAACTGGCTATCAAAATCAGCCCCAACTCAATACCATCTAAAGATCACTCTTGGAATAAGAGCCCTTTTGGCCAGATGTGGCAGAACCAATCACAGGCGCCGAGGTGACTGCTGGCTGCTGCCTATGGTGGGATCCTGATAAAAATCACATCTGATAAATTCACCTCTGCCTGCCTGCATGGCTAGAAAGTAGGTTTTAGCCCCAAATCAACAATGATGAACTGAAGAGCTTTTAACCCCTCCCTTCCATTTTCTTTCGGAATGGCCCACGGTACCACTTTGCCTCACCTTGTTCCCAGGTCCCTTCCCTCCAGTGGCAGAACATGTACTTGCCTTTCGCCCCTCTCCCCTGACCCTTTCTGACCTTGGAGTACCCAGTCTTTTCCAGTTCTGCTCTTGGAAGCAAAGTCTCCTGTTACCACAGAACACGCAAGGGGATTTTTCTGCCTTTTTATTTATAGCAGAAATGCTTTATATTAACTTTTTTTTTTTTTTTTTTGATCCCTGTTTCCTGTCTTTCTTTGATGCATGTGGTGGAGGGAGAAAAAAATAAAGCTTTCAGAGAAGCTAAAGAGGGACCTGTGTAGCATGAGACATAGAGATGATTTAACCCTGAGCCTTTCTTACCCTCTCCCATAGCCTCATTCTTTCCTATTCTGTGGCCCAAATAACCAGAATATTCCTGATTTTCTTTCCTTCTTCCCTGGGAATGCAGCCTAGATATGGAACAGGAGTGGACTTCCTCATAAATTATAATTCCAAGGTTTGATCTCCATGCTAAGCTAGAAAGCTCGGAGAATGGAGAGAATCTCATCAGTTTACATTGGATGGGGAGAGCAGATGGGTGATCTGCAATGAGACATCACCGGAGAGTTCATGTGCCCCAGCCAGATTGTGCCCAGGCTCATTTTCATTTGAGACGATGATCAGGCTTATGATCAAACCCAGAAAGAGGCCAGACAGGTAAAGAGGGAGGCAAATGAGAAGCAAATTAGGCGACTTTTCGCTTATTTTGTTGATTTCCCCAACCAACATCAGCTGCCCATTGTGGAGTACATTCCAGATATAAAGGCAAGGACAAGGACCTGCTAATGATGTTTAGAATACAAGAAAGGATTGTACACATTTCCCTTGAAATGGTACCTCTACTACAGTTGATCCTAGCACTGTATCTTAAGGAACTAATAATGATGAGCCCTGTACTGCTCCAGCCACATTGGTTATCAGCGTGGAGACTTTATAGACTTCACTTTCCAAACTATATCTGTATTCCTCAGGACTTGCTGCCTAACATTTTTAATCCACATTCAACTCCCAGATGTGAAATAAGGGATGGCTCTGCTGACACAGACCCCATGGGACCTCTTTCATTACTAACATGGGGTATCCATCCTTGCTACTTCTGGTTCTTCTGGACCTTGAAAGCATACCGCAGCATTGGGCAGTATGGTTAAAACTTACTCTAGGCATAAACTTGACCCTGAGAAAAGAAATTATACACGAAGGTAAAATACATATAAGATTACAAACAAACACATATGATCCACTGACCAAATAAATTAACAGAATCACATGCTGAATATATAATCTGTTTCTGTATGAAAGCAGAGTCTCTCAAGCTTATGAATTCAATGCAGAGAATGGCATCCTGGAGTAAAATGGAAAATGGACGGTGTGATGGTTAGGCTAATGTGTCAACTCAGCCAGGTAATTGTACCCAGTTGTTCTGTCAAGCAAGCACTGGCCTAGTTGTAATAAAAGGACATTTATGGGCTTTAGTCATCAGTAAGTTTACTGCATAGATGGCTGGTTACATCTACATCAATCAGGAAGATTGCCGTCAGCAATGAGTGATGTTTTATCCAATCAGTTAAATGCCTTAAAAGGGGAAGTGATTTCAGCATTCAGAGAGAATTTCCAGCTCATCTTTGGACAGCCAACGTCTTCCAGAAACTCATCAAGGGCCTTCATTGGACTTTCATCTGAGCCCCTGGTTTGCAGCCTGCCTGCGGAACCTGGAGTTGTGCATTCCCACGGTCACGTGAAAGACTCTTAGAAAATCTCGTACTATTTACAGATACCTCCTGTTGATTCTGTTCCCTGGAAAACCCTGACTAATACAGATGGTTTAGTGTCTTTTGGGAGGGCGGGAGCTATCATAATCCTGTATAAAAATGGAATCCATTTTGCATAATGTGCAATGTATGCAAATAGAATAATATAAATTTGTAAATAGAATCCACATAAAGGGGAAATTTTAAAATAGAAATATCTATGTTTATTTACTCTATCATCATTTTCTACTTTATTTGGGCTGTTTTACTGCCTCGGCATTTAAAAGGTATGAAAGATAATCTACCCTCCTCAAATTTAGGTACTATTATTTTAGAGCAGGGTTACTTAACCTGAGGTCTACAGACCCCCTAAGTGGTCCCTCATATAGTTTAGGGGATCTGAGAATTTGTATAGAAAAGCATGACATCTTTGCTTTCACTATCCTCTGACTGCAATTTAGCATTTCATTCAATTACTAATATAGACCAAAAAGTACACCGATATTGGTAATACCTGTGACTTGTCAGCAGTAAAAATTGTAGGTATTTTCACAATACATTCTTGTTGTTGCAAATATCTCAAAACATTTATGTTTGTTGCTTTTTAGAAATTATACTTATTAGATCTGCTGTTAGATTTGATATTTAATGCAATCATAAAGAAGGACTTATATTACTAAATCACACATTTTTATATTCATAATTGCATTACACTATAATTGCTCTCCTTTGAAATCTTATGTAGACTATTTTATGTATTTCAGACACTTTTTTTTTTTAATTTATTTATTTTTTATTGTCGGTAAAAATCAAAATTTTCACAATACATACCACTATTTGTAAAATGATATATAAATATATATGCATATATGTGCATTTGCTTACAAAAATGTTATATATATATATATATATATATATATATTTTAAGAGGTGCTTAGATTACCTAAAATATTATATGGAACCCCCTGGGTTTTTGAAAAGTGTTCCATGGATAGATACCCCAGACTGTCAAAGAGATCTAGACACCAAAAATAGAAAAAGGTTCAGAATACTTGTTGCAAATAAGTTCTGGTATTATTTTGTCTCCCATTTCATTTGGGTAGTGGGAAGTTACAGTTCTGGGGATTCTTCTGATACAAAATGTGTTCTAATAAACTCTGCTTCCTCATTCTTCATCCCTGTTGAGCAAAGTAGATTTGTTTTTCATCTCATGGTATACATCAATGCTAAATGATCAGAGGCTCATTATAATCCTCATTATACAAATGTTGGGTGTTTTTCATAGGATTTGTGGTTGGCAAAAAAGGAAGGGAGGAAGGGAGGGAGAGCATAATAACTAGGGTGACCATATAATTTATTGTCCAAACCAGGACACTTTCAGAGTGAAAGGGGCTCTATTAATAATTATGCAAGGACAACAGTTGTAAACTGAAACTGCTCCCAATGAACCATAAAGTATAATTACCCTAACAATAATTAATTTCATGTAATACTAATAACTATTTTGCTTATTTCCATCTCTAAGCCATTCATACAAATATATTATGAGAAGTGGGAAAAGTCTACTGATTAGCCCTCGGAGTGTTCATGTTAAATAAGGCTTAATTCCAAGATTCCAGACCTGAGTTACACAGAGTCAAAAAGATATAGTATATTATATTTTAATCTATGGCAGATGATTAGGTCCAGTCATTTACCTCAATACAGAGGAAGGGAGATGAAATATTTTTTTCATACCTGGAAATGAAGTTTCCTTAATAGTGGATTATATATAATAATTCTAGTAGGCCATTTTATATCAGCTTAGGTCATGTAAGCAAACCAGATTGCATCACTATTACATTAAAAACCTTAGCTTTTCTTTCAACTAACACTTGGCAAGAATTCACTCAATAAGTCATATAATTAATCATATAGCATGCCAGCAGTTTTTATGTAATAAATTTGATGGTCCATTACTCTCAACTATGGGCACTACAAAATATGAAGAAGAAGGTAGGCAACATTGGGGAATAGAATTACAATGTATTCTGCTCACCAGCTAACAAATCATTTTACAACATACAAATAATTTAATAGCAAAATAGTCAAGGGCACATAAAACACTATAAATCATATCCACAATTATTAGTTTTAAATCCGCATCATCTGTTTGTAGATTATCACTGCCTATTCTTTATTACAGCCTAGCTTGCCTCCATCCCAACCTCACCATTTCTGGCCTATATGCTCCTCTATATGCCCCTTAGTTATTCTACATGCTTCCTTAAGGAATCACTGAAAGTGTATAAGCAATACATCAATCTTCACCTGCCAAGGATATGAAAGAAGTAGGAAATCCAGATCGTTGACTACTTGGGTTCTTTGCAACTTTAATATTCCATGATTTTGAGACTATTACAACAAATATGCTGATTAAAATATCTTAGAATATATTTCATGATCTAATTTCAAACAGTTAGATTAGCCATGATGTTGGTTTTAAGTACATTAATGCCTCCATTCATCAGTAGTTTTAATAAAGAAGTATCTCTTTTAAGGACTCTGCAAATTGAAGGTGGCACATCTCAAATACCATTTCAAGCATCTGCCATCTAAAAACAATGAGCTTTCAAAATAGAAAGGGAGGTGCATTAAAAAAGAAAATTGTACAAAAGTTAAGTTCCAGATTTTATATTAACTACAATGAGGTGGTGGAAAATGTTTGCCAGATTTTGGGGAATGTCCATCTCTGGGAAGATGAAGTAGACTCACTTTTCACTGAACATTATATATAAACTTAAGAAGACTCTAAATGTTAAAGAGAAAAAGAAAAACTAGCTAGGTAATAACACAGTATTGAATTTCTCGGACTTTCTTTTTGCCTCAAATATCCCAGACTTGGAGATGAAGAAGACAGCAAACCATATATACCAACAGTTGCAGACAAAAAAAACAAAACAAGAAAAGTCTATTCTTTCTAGCCAAATTAACATGAAAGGGGTATCCTAGCAAGGCAAACATGTTAGACAATAACCACTCTATACCAGAGTAAACCCTGGTTGAAGAAGGTACATTATCCAGAGCATTGATATTTTTAATATGTAAGTCTAGGAATTCAATTTATTTATTTATTTATTGTCTTTAATCTTTTTTCTTTTTCACTTTTTTTTATTTTTAAAAGTTCCTTCGATTACATAAATGAACAATATCAAGAATATTGTTCTTAATAAGGATGAGAAATAAAGTGTATCACTACAGACCGCAGACATAAAGAGGATAGCAAAGGAATACTATGGAACACTATGAACAACTCTACAAACATAACTTTCACGACATAAAAGAAATTGACTGATACCTCACAAAAACACAATCTACCAAAACTCACCCAAAATGAAATAGGTAAATTTGAATAACCCTATAACTAGTAAGGGATTAAACTAATATTTTAAAATTAAAAAAAAAAAAAGAATTCTCCAAGCCCTGATGGTTTCACTGGAGAATTCTACCAAACTTTTAAAGAAGTAGCATCAATTTCACACAATATCTTCCAGAAATTAAAAGAAGAAGAATTACTTTCCAATTCATTTTATGAAGCTAACACTAACCTGATATCAAAACAAGACAAATACAGTACAAAAAAAAGAAAACTACAGACCAATATTCCTCATGAATATAGATACAAAAATCCTTAACAAAATATTGGCTAATAGAATTCAGCAATATATAAAAAGAATTAAATTCATTAATAAGTGTCATTTATTCCAAGGATACAAGGCTGATTCAGTACTTGAAAACCAATCAGTGTAATCTACCACATTAAAAGGCTAAAGAAGACAAATCATATGATCACATCAATTCATTCTGAAAGAGCATTTGACAAAATTCAACAATGATTCATGATAAAACGTCCAGAAAAATAGCAGTAACAGGGCAAGTGCTGAATCAAGATAAAAGTCCTCTAAAGGGAAGCGGCTGTGGCTCAATCAGTAGGGCTCCCGTTTACCAATGGGAGGCCCCGGGTTCGGTTTCCGGGGCCTCCTGGTGAAGGCAAGCCCGCTCGCACAGCGTGGTTAGCTGACCCAGCGAGCACAAGCAGCAAGGGGGGGATAAATGAATAAATAAATAAAATCTTT
>JAKSZT010053764.1:32439208-32620637 GCA_026826555.1 Tolypeutes matacus | reverse complement strand
CTCATCTGCCCCATCCCCCAACATGCAACCACACTCTATCCCTTTACCATAGATTATGTCCATATGGATGATGGCTCAAAGCCTGCTCTTCTCTTACTCTCCTTTGTTAACCTATCTTTCAGACAATGGTTCTCAGAGACTGCTCACTTTCCTCAGTTCAGATCAGTGAGGTCATATACTGTTCATCCCTCAGTGCCTGGCTTGCTTCACTCAACATAAGGTCTTCAAGATTCATCCACGTTATTCCATGTGTTAGCACTTTGTTCCTTCTTACAGCTGAGTAATATTCCATTGTATGTATGTACCACATTTTGCTTATCCATTCGTCTGTTGATGGGCACCGGGGCTGATTCCAACTTTTGGCAATGGTGAACAATGCCGCTATGAACATTGGTGTGCATATATCTGTTTGTATTTTTGTTTTCAGTTCTTCTGGGTATATACCCAGCAGTGGAATTGCTGGATCATATGGAAGATCTATTGCTAGTTTTCTGAGGAACCGCCAAACTGTCCTCCACAGTGGCTGGACCATACCGCAGTCCCACCAGCAGTGGATGAGGGTTCCTATTCCTCCACATCCTCTCCAACATTTAGTGTCTCCTGTTTTTTTAATAGCTGCCATTCTGATGGGTGTAAGATGGTATCTCATTGTAGTTTTGATTTGCATTTCCCTGATAGCAAGTGATGTTGAGCATTTTTTCATGTGCTTTTTAGCCATTTGTATTTCTTCCTTGGAGAAGTGTCTTTTCAGGTCACCTGCCCATTTTTTATATGGGTTGTTTGTCCTTTTATTTTCGAGGTGAAGGATTTCTTTATATATGCAGGATATTAGGCTCCTATCAGATATATGGTTGCCGAATATTTTTTCCCATTGGGTAGGTTGCCTTTTTATTTTCTTAATAACATCCTTAGAGGTGCAGAAGTTTTTAATTTTGTCCAATGTAAATACTAAACACGGGCCGATTTCCCTCCTGGTCATATGCATTCAGGTGGTTTTGGAGCTATTGAATAGCTTTTTGTAAGCACCAATCATTTTCTTGAGAACTGATTTGGTTTGTCCAAGAAAGTAAACACTTTTTGCTGTGTGGCATTTTCTTTTTTAAAAAACACTGAGATAAAACATGGAATGTATATTGGTTTGGATCTGAACCAAAGCTTTTGAGATCCTAATTACCCTGAAGAACACTGAAGACATTTATAGGGCATATTAAATACTAATTATACACCTTATGATGTCTAAGGCAGCTTCTATATTTTAAAGAAAATAGATTTCATTCAGAGGCTGCCCGGAGTTTGAACTCCATCAGTTTCTGAATCTCTTCTGATTGGGATTATAGTTTCCCCAAATAGGGCCATATTATTGGGATGAAAAGTTTTATGCTCATGCCAAACAGGCTCTGATATTTTATAGATACATTTGTATATAGCAATACTCCTTGCCCTGGATCCTGGGTAACCACAAAGAAATTGAGAAGCCATGATTATTGGATGCTGAGAGGAAGAAAGCATACTTAAAAACTCACAGCATACATAACCCAGAGGCAAGCAGAAACGAAGCTGGAACTTGGTAGTGGTGTTCATCCAACACATGCTCCAGAAACACATTTGCTTAAATAGGAGAAGTATGGTCCAGTTTTGCAATGTTAATAGCTGCCAGTCTCTCAAACATACTTTTTTATAAAGATCACTGCTTAGCTAGCAATGACTTACGAAACTGGTCTCAAATTCTGACCACCTCTCTCAGTATTAGTCAAAAATGGAACAAAACAAAATAAAAAACCAGCCAACAGGGGTTAAAAATTGCACAATTAAACCTGAATGTAAATTATATTATATACAGATTGGTATACACATCGCTGAAATAGTTTTTGAGAGCATGAAACACTCCTGTTGAAACAAAATTTCCTCTATATTATCCCAATTTTCATTAAAGTTAAACTGATATGTAATTTTCTTCTTTAAAGATATGAAAATGGAAGCAAGAAGGCAAAGCTGAGAGAAACAGATGCTACCCAAAGGGCAGTGGTGGCATTTGGTTGTTTTGGTCTTTGTACCAGCAACTCCCACAACAATGGCAGATATCCAGTTCCTGCTGACTACACGGTTTTCCTTGCAGTCAAGACTCGAACAATGGACCCTACACCTCCAGCTGCAAGTGCCTTTTCATGCCATTGCAATAACATAGCACTACTATTGTCAGAGGGGCTCTCAAAGCCTTTATAAATATACTTCATTAAGAGATCCACACCATTCTTGTCCAGAGATTGAACTGCCTTTTCAATATCATTAGCTTTAAAAGAGATGAGCACCTTCAAGACAATGCTGCCTGCACGATCCTTTACCGCCTGACTCTTGGTGTTGATAGGGGGATTTTTCAGAGCTGCTTGTAGAGCAGCTGTCATGTTTCCTTGCCGCAAACAAGAGTCCACCTCGCCCTCGTCGGGTTCGGCCGGGCCATCGCCTCCGTCTTCCTCGTCTACGAACTTGTTCTCGTCGTACTCATCCACGTCCACCTTCCGGAACCGGGCTGAGGACACCGTGTTCTTCGACATCCCCGATTCGGACCGGTGGCAAAGGCCTCCTCTTGGTGCGACCGCTACCTCAGCAACCCCAACTCAGCAAGAGCTCGCGGCCTGGCGCCTTCACTTCCCTCTTCCGCTCTGGGGCGTCGCCAGCCGCGGCTCAGACGGTTCTGGGCCTGCCTCCCACATTCTTTAATGCTCCTCCCATCAAGGGGTGTGGACTATATTCCCTTGAGTCTGGGTGGACTTGAGATTTGCTTAAATCAATAGACCGTGGTGGAAGAAAGAATGCATGCTTTTCAGGGCTAGGTCATGAAAGGAAATGCCATGCAGCTTCTGCCTTGCTCAGTTGCTCTTGGAACTCTGAGCCACTATATAAATAGTCTGACTACTCTTGGGCCATCATGCTGGAGAGAAACATGTAGGGCCTCTAATCGACAATCGCAGCTGAACCCATGCTTCAGCTATCCCAGCCCAGGCACTGTACTTATTGAAAAAGCATCTGAGTTACTCTCAGCCATTCAAGTCATCCAAGGTGAGGCTTCATATATTCTGGAGCAGAGGTAATCCCAATTCTCGACTCACAGAATCCATGAGCATAAAAATTCCATTATTTTTTAAAAACTATCTGTGCAGTGTAGCAAACCAATTAAAATTTAGTAGCATAAAAGAATGGGTGTTTTTTACTTTGCAAAGACAACCAGAAGACGGAGTGTATGTCCTTGAAGGTCCGAGAACTGTCTGGGAAATAGATAAATAAGTTATTTTAGACTCTGATAAGTCAGGATGACTCTTGTAGTCTTTAGGATAATCACTAAAAATATGGTGGAAGTATATACAATTAATTTGCATATGCAAATACTGCTCATCCATATTTTCATAAATTGCATTTGCTACTTAAGATTTTGGGGGTTTTTCTGGGTAGCTCCTCAAGAAGCTTCTCACTAGAAATCAGCACAATGTTTTAAAGAAAGTTTATGATCTTCTGAAATTGCCAGTGTCAGTTATCTGTACTATCCCTCCCTAAACCTGCCACCCTCACCCACCCTGCACATACTCCCTCTCATGAAAAGCTGTAACAAGTTGGATGACATGAATGACATGGAAGTGATCAATGGTCGATGCACTTTTGTCTAGATCCTATGGAAATTTAAGATCCTGAAATGACAATTAAAAAGCCTCTTTCCAGTTTTAACTCCAATAAAGGAGAAAGGTTGACATAATTGTCAACCTTTGCCACTATTTAGCTATGTGATTTATACGTCCTGGGAACTATAAAATCTATGACTCATCTTTATAGAATTGAGAATCTTACAACTAGAAGAAGTGAATTTTCTAACGCATTGCACAATGCAAACCATACAATAAAGGGGTTACACAAGATCACCTCTAAACCTCTCCAGGTTTTTAAATTCTTCATGAAAAAATGTTTGTTTTTGCAAAGAGAATAGGTGCTAGACCCTAGATATATAATGTTGAGAATTATAGTTAGGCACTTTAAAAAGTTTGCTTTCCCTTCTACCAATTACTCTTTCTTTCTTATTCCCCTACATTCTTTCTTCCCTACCCCACGACTACAGATATGTATGACACCTATAATTTTCATTAAAAGATTCATGCAGATTCACAGCAGAATGTATACAGATTCCAAAATTAATGTGAGGGTTAATGGACAATTAACCCACAAAATAGAGTTCATAAAATTTTTGTTACTTGTTTCCAGTTCTATGTCAGCAATATGAAAATGTGGCAATGCTGGGTAATATCTGTTTGAAAGAAATTTGGTACAAGCAAGATAAAGTACTCTTTCCTGCATCTCATTCTTTTCACCCAAAGGCACAGCAAGTATGCAGATTGGAAATTAACAATAAAATATATTAGTGAAGACTAAGGTCAGGTGGGAACAAAGAACAAGGAAAGAGCATGACTATTTGAATAAATGAAGTTCTTTGAAAATGTGCAACTCAATATAACTGTGCATTGAGTGTTCTTCCTACCTCCGTCTCATTCAAGATATGAAAATTATAGCAGATGCCAACATGAGTTGTGAGGCCATGGAGGATTTGACTGATTTGATCGAGGTGACTGAGGACATATTAGATGACTCTTCAACTCCTCACCCATAATAATGGTATAAAAAGTCAGGACCATGAAGGCAGCTTGATTGGTGTATCTTACAATTACGTGGTCACACTGAACCCCTGTTTAACACTTGCCTGAGAAATCTAAAGGATGAAGAATGGCTGGATGGCTTTGACAGGTGAACTCAAGGAGTAAATGCTGAAGTAGTGAGCACGCTGATTTTTCAGTTTATTGGGGGTAAACATGAGACTTTTTCATGGATCAGATGTGGGCCATACATGAGATAAAGTTGTGTTGGGTTGTTGTATATTCAGTCCATGAAGCTACCTAAAAGGAATTTCCAGAGATGGAAGCTAAAGGATTGCTAAGGGCTATAGGGGCAAGCAACCAGACAGAATAGAGCTAAAACAATGGAATAATGATAACATGCCCCAGCAATTGGGAAGAGCTTGTTCCTTAAGTACTCATAAAAGCACCCAGGAGAAAAGCTTTTTGTAACTCTAAGAATGACAAAGCTATGTTCCAAGAGAATACCAAGTCAAATACAAAATTTCTGTCATCCCTAAGTATCCTCGCTCCTACTACTCCAAACACAGTGGGGTCTGAAACCACATGAGACAAGCTGGAAGAGGAAATGCAGGGAAAGAAAGGAGAAGCCCTAGCTGGGGATGAGGAAAAAGTAATTTTAAACCAAGGTTGTAATTTTAATTATTATGTGAACTGGATATTCAATAACCTAAGAATAATGAGAAAAGTCATGGGCCTGCTGAGCTTTCATTCAAGACAAAAAAAAAAAAACTTTCACCACTGAATACATTTTCAAAGGACAGCAAGAGTCAAAATTAAGTTGCCTTATGATTGTATCCCAAGAATCCAGCTTGTTCAACCAATCAGCACCCAGTATCACTGATTATCAACATGTTCTAAGCCTCTTTGCCTGAATTATCCAAATAATTGCCTCAATTCTTCCTTGCTTTACTGATAGTGTTAACTGAATATTTTGCTATTTCAGTTTTTAGTTCTAGGTAATTTCTTATTATAAATTGCAGGCATAACAAGTTGGTATACAAAAATAGTGCAAAAAAGGGAAAAAATAGCCTTAGACAATATGTCATCTTTCAGGAGTGGTGACTTCCTATTTAATAATTTCCATCAACATATGTCAATAAATCAATTGGCAATGTGTATCTACTACATGCCAGGTTATGTTAGGCTTTGAAGAAAATATAAAAGAACTATAGGGCAGTCATTATGCTCAAAGAGCTGATCATCTGTTTCTAAAATAATTGCTTAATAATTATAAGGACAATATGCTGACCACTTGGTGTTATCTTTCCATTTGCTGTAATAGCTTTGTGCTCAGACATCCCCTGTGGATCATCTGGTCAACCCCAGGAATGAGTAGGATGTATTATACAAAGATAGATTGGAATTGGCCAACCTCTGTAGCCAGCATTAGAATAGGAAAGGAACCCTTCATCCACACAGGAGCAATATGCTATAGAAAAATCAAGGACTGGGAAAGTCTAACCTGATTTCAATGTGGATTTTACTTAAATTCTTTGGTGTGTTTCTCTTTAAACAAATGTAATTCTTCCTAAGAAGAAAAGATTATGTGTTTGAAGGATACATTCTTATGACCAAACAGAACCTGTTTTGACTACATACATATCGTATTGAAAGAGTAAGCGTTATCATTTTTGCTACGGAAGTGTAAGTCGATATGAGTACTATAAATCTAGGACTCCTTAATGTTAGCATGCAGAATTTCCCAGTTCTTGGATTTTATCTTTATTGTCTCCAAACACACAACTTGGATCAGAATATTGGAATTCATTGGTCAAATGAAAATGACACCTAGTTATGATAACTGCTTACATATAATGGAAATTGCATTCCATTATATTTATTTTTATTTTTTATTTATTTTTTATTTTTTTTAAGATTTTATTTATTTATTCATTTATCCCCACCTTGCTGCTTGCGCTCGCTGGGTCAGCTAACCACGCCGTGCGGGCAGGCTTGCCTTCACCAGGAGGCCCCGGGAACCGAACCCGGGGCCTCCCATATGGTAAATGGGAGCCCTACTGATTGAGCCACAGCCGCCTCCCATTATATTTATTTTAGTTCCACAGTTTATTTTCCTGGGATCCACTGACATGGACTGTTTTTACTCTTCTATTTACCAAAGAAATGCATTTCAAACAGACATATCTACATAAAATTCCATTGTGGAATACAGGTAGTAAGCATTCAAGTAATGCTTACTGAACTGAAGAACACTATCAGTATACAAACTCAATCAATATAGCAAAAATGACTTGCACACTACAAGAAGGAGTGAACAAAATCTTTTTTGATTATTCACTTGCTTATAGTAAGCTTATAGTAAGCAAGTAATTCCAGATGTATTTTTTATCAAGATAATGACTTTCTGATGTATTTTCTCCTGGTGGAGTATCTTAGTTTCCTAGGGCTGTTATAACAAAGTACCACATCCTGGGTGGCTTCAAACAACAGAAATTTATTGTCTCACAATTCTAGAGGCTTGAAGTCTGAAATCAAGGTGGCAGCAGAGCCAAGCTTCCTCTGAAGCTTGTAGGGGAAACTCTGTTCTGTGCCTCTCTCCTGGCGTCTGGTGATGGCTGGCTGGCAATCCTTGGTGTTTTCTGTCTTAGTCATAACATGGCACTCTCCCTTCTGTCTGTTTGTGCTCAAATTTCCTCTTCTTATAAGGATGCCAGTCATACTGGATTAAGAGCTTAACATATTCCAGTTTGAACCTTATTTTAACCTGCCTAATTCCATTTGTAACCACTCTATTTTCACATAAGGTTATGTTCTGAGGTAGTGGGGATTTGGGCTTCAACATATCTTTTGGGGGGATACAATTCAATCCATAACATGGAGGTATGAAAGAACATTCTGCTCGGAATTAGCTCATCATTTACTGAGGGCATATTTATGCTGTGGATGAACAAATACATGGTCACCTCCTTTAGAATTCCTATACACAGATGAGCTGAAGCCAATTTGTATCAATTGAAGGCTTATTTTAAAGCCATATCATCTGTAACAATGTGAGTCAAATTGTGTTCTTCACATACATAGTGATGTTACAACAGAAAAGTTGTAACTTGGGTTTAACCAGTATAAAAAGTTCATATTTGGGTTTGGGCTAGGATTTTGATTTGAGCAATGGCTCAGCGAACTGAAATAACCAAGTGCACATTTGAGACACACCTTTCTTGTGTCCTCCTCCACCAGGTGGGAAATTGGTTTACTTCCTTCTGAGTAAACAGAAATAGGAGGATGTGACTTTAATGCCTACCCAACCCCCAAGGGAAATAAAAGGACACTCAAGTCATGTCAAGAGAGAAAGGATAAGAACATCACCTGCAACAAAGGAAATTCTCAAGAAAGACAGGTAAAATGAGCCACATATTCTAAAGTAATCCACAGACAGCAAAATTATGACCCTGCTATATTTATACACATGGGTACAGTTTTCATACACTATTATGGTCTCATATTATATATCTTTAAATCATCTGGCAAAAGTTTCTGCCTTTGCCTAATGCTGGCTCTAATTTAGGATGAACAACTACTCTCATAAAGAAAAACTGCTGCTGCTGCTGTTTATTAGGCTGCAGAAAGGTCTCACTGACTAATGTCCCAGGATTAAATGAATGTAGAATAATAAGAGCTGATTTATTTGTGCTCTGCTAGGATAAAGCTGCCACTGATTTTACAAGAAACTATTCATCTGAGGCCCACTATAGCTAGTAAATTGTGGCTGTTGCCGAAATTAGTCTCCAGGCCTTTGTGTAATCTACAGTGTGAAGTAGCAGTGTGGTAATAAAACCATTGTGGGCACTTGGTTTATTTAAAAGGTCCCCCTTTTATCCCCATCTTCAGGGATTCTAAAAGTCAACCTTCTGAGATCTCTTTTGGAAATTCACCTGTCCCTGCCCACAAACTGCATTTCTAGCTGCAGAATTTAAAGCCAGAATTAAAAGTATATAGCCCCCAATAAATAAACACTAGAGCAGTCACTTCTCTCACCCTCAATTTTTTCTTCTTGGCCTAGCATATAAGGAAAGCAATTCTCAAGTTCTGGGCATGAGCACCAGACTTGCAGTGGCAATCAATATGAGGCAGTCATAAGACAAAAAAGAAAGCAGCAAGAGAGAATGGTTATTTCATCTCATAAATGCATGTGGCTTTTCTGCACTCCAAGACAACCCCCCAAATTTACTGATAGCCATTTTATGTAAGACCTTGGTCTAGGCACCTCCATCAAATCAACCAGCCAAACCAGCGGAAAAGTCTAGCTAAAAGAAATCTGCAGAAAGAGGAGCAATTCCTGAAGCTATGACACCATGAACGCCACAGAGAACTTTGGAGACAGTAGTAATCCTATACCCCCTCTAGAATAAATGCTTTTCAGGAGCAAGAATCACATTATATACACTGATGACTAACTTATTCTGGCTCACCGTAGTTATTCAATTGTTGAACTGAAAAAACATACAGTATCTTAACTTAAGAACCAATTAAAATAGCAATTGCTTCTCAGGGGACTGGATTCCTTCATGTTATAATCAACGGTACTATCAGAAATCATTTTCAAGTTGCTCTTCATTTGATTTGGCCTTGGCTGTCAGATTGTTTATGTAAGCATGAAGCTCTGCACACTTTATCATCTAGAGGATGACAATAATAAAAACAACAATAATAACAGCTAAACCCAAATAGTGCCTACCCTGTGCTGGCATTGTTCTAAGCACTGTACACACACTACTATCTCACTGACCTTTCATAACAACCCTCTTAGAACAGGCCATTACTATCACCATTTTACAAATGAGGAGATTGGAACACAAAAAGTAGGAAATACATCTAAGGCTTCCCAGCTTGTAAGTGACAGAAATAGGATTTGAACCCAGGAAGTCTAGCTTCTGAGTTAGTACTTTTAGCCACTAGACTACAAAAAGAATTGTATGGAAAAAATGTGCGTGCAGCTTACAGGGCTTCTGAGGACTTATTTATTCTAAGGACGAGGAAATTTGGCCATTTTTATTAAATGTCACCAGAATCTGGAACAGAGTTTATTTTAGCACTTGCCCTACCAGAGCCTGTGCCATCATACCTAATTTTGATTCCCCTAATTCCACTTTCTCCTGTTGCAAAATTGTCATCTGGAGATCCCTCCTAAACTTCCTTTCATCAAAATACCCTTCAAAGAGAAATACATTTCTTGCCTGTCTTGACTACTACACCATGTTTCCTATACCTTCGCTTCTTAGCAAAACCAGAATGGTCAGGGGCCTCAATGTTCTCTTCTCCAAGGCAGCATAATACATTTATCCTTACCCTTCATGGGTGAAACAATCTATTTATTTTATGGTGGTTCATTCTGCTTTGTGTTAAATGCTACGATTTCATTATCAGCTTTGAAAGGATGGGGTCAGGGGAGCAAGTGGAATTCATTTAGCAGTTGCTAGGAAGTTTGGCCTGGGAGTTACTTGTAATTCTCACAGGTGAAATGTGTTTGCTGTGCTTCGTGACACCCTCGCCTCTAACACCAGTTCAGACTTCTGTAGATATTGCCTCTCACCCCCCGTGGAATGTGTCTTGGCTTAACTTTTCTACACCAAAGTTCTCCTATAAAATAAATAGCTACAAGTTAGCAGGAGTTTTGTCTGCTGTTTGCCTTTTCTCATCAACTCTGTCTTTAGCAATTCATAAACAAAGCCTGTTTTTGAAGACCCAGTTTTCCTATATCCTTTCTTTAAAATCAGAATCTTAATAGAAACATTTTGTTCTGAGGTAAGAGCTATCATATTGCTACTCAAAATGTGGCCCTCAGATCAACAGTACTGGTATCACCTGGGACCTTGTTAGAACTGTGCAATCTAAGGCCCCATCTTACACCTACAGCATCAGAGTATGCATTTTAACAAGATCTCCAGGTGATGCATATTCACAATGAAGTTTGAGAAGCACAAGTGGAGGTAAGAAAAAATTTCAAGTCTCTAATAAGAGACTGAGAAAGCCAGTGCTTTAAACAAACAACATTGGTTCTGTTGTAAAACTGCCCATTTACTTGGAAACAATTATGTTCACAAATGTGGTAAACTAGCAAGAACAGATCACTTTCAGAAGTGTTATCACCTACATTTCAGGAGTGCCGGGGTCCCAAAGAAGGAATAGAAGCAAAGAAAGGAAATTTTATATTGTTCTTAACTGCGTCTAAAGACACCAACTCATGTGTCAGTTATTTTTTAAATTAATAGACTTTATATTTTAAAAGAGATTCAGATTTGCAGAAAAATAGAGGAGATAGTACAGAGTTCCCATATACCAACCCTACCACACACACATAATTAACATCTTGCCTTAAAGTGGTACATTTGTCACAATTAATGAAACAATATTGATACATTATTATTAAATACAGTCCATAGTTTGTATCAAAGTTCAACTCTTTGTGTTGTTCACAAGGCTTGATATCATGTATTCACCACTACAGTATCATACAGAATAGTTTCACCACCCTAAAAATCCCCTGTGCTTCCATAACCTTGCTTGCAAACTAACCACCTTCCACATTTCACAGTCATTTCAGTTAAGATGTAATCCTGGTATAGCTAACATTCTATTTATTTTAGAAAAGTTTTAAGGAGTACTACACACGTGAGTGGGCTAAATACTTATTTTGTTCTTAATAATAAATCCTACTGGATAAGAGCACACTTTTTACAGTATTCTAGACCTGCCTGTACCCCAACTCTACCAACTTACTGTCTCCCTGACTCTAGGCCTGATACAGAAGCTTGCTTAGCTAACAGGTTGGGACAGGGGGTCAGTCAGTTAGATAAAAAGATAATTTTGATTAAAGCAGGAAATATATATTTAAATTAAATCTTAAGTATTTTCTTTCATTTAACTTTAAATTAACAAATATAAATTCAGTTTCCAATCCTTTAGGTTTGTGGTGGTTTAAAACTGTATGTACCTCAGAAAATCATGTTCTTAAATTAATATGTATCAATAAAACTGAATTTTTTAAAAAGCTAATCCATTCCTGTGGGTATAAACCTATTATAAATAAGACCTTTTGATTAGGTTATGTCACTTAAGGCATGGCCTAAGGTGGGTCTTAATCCTCTTACTGGAGTCCTTTATAAATGGGATGAAAAGAGAGAGAGAGAGAGAGAGAGAGAGAGAGGAAGCCAGGGAAGCAAGAAGACGAAATCAATGAAACCCAAAAGAGAAGGGAGAGACCAGCATATGCTACCATGTGCCTTGCCATGTGACAGAGGAGTCCAAGATCATCGGCAGCCACCTTCAGAATGATGCCTTGATTTGGACATTTTTCTCAGCCTCATATTAGCTTATAAGCCTTGTAAGCTTATAAGCTAATAAATTCCCATTGTTAAAGCCAACACAGTTTCATGGTATCTGCTTTGAGCAGCTTAGCAAACTAAAATAGTGGTGGAGCACAGCCTTTCCTGGGAATAGGATTCCACTGATTTGCGTTCCCCATTTGATTTTCTTGCATAAATTATATTCATAATGCATCATCTACAGTTTTCAATTTCTGGATTTGATAAAGACTTTGACATTTGGTAATCATGCTGAGTGTAGGAAATTTCCATATTTTTATTACTCTTACAAAATTTTAAAAGATTTTTTGGTCTACATTTGCTATAACAATGTTTTGCTACTTATATGGATTTAGACTCTCCAAATTTTCCAAAACAGTTTCACAGAAGTATTAACCATGTTTTTCATCCTAACAATTCATCTTTTTGCACAGTACTTAACTGAATGGCAATCACTATCAATACACCACTAGACACAGGAAAATGAGACCCTGTTCTGAGCCCATGAATTAGAGGTCTGCACTTTGGTGCTGCTCTGGCCATGCTTCTCCCAATGTTGCCAAGGTGACATACCCATCCAGTGACCACATCTCTCTAAACATTGGTCTGGGTAAAAGGCCCCTGAAATACCCTGACCAAATAGCAGTGGGGGTAAACAAACTCGGAAGCATGGGCTAGGCTGTTCACATACTACATGAGTTCCATTGTGGTATGAGACAGAGTTGGAAGTTGAAGAAGATGGAGGCAGACTCTTCAGGGCAAAGACTATGGGGAAGGCAGGAGTGGGGCAGGGGGCTGGGAGCAGGAGGGTCCTCTCACTGCACTACCATGTTTTGCGTAGAATACCAAATATTCGGAGAATTGAAAATTTGAACTTGGCCTTCTGTTATGAGTTGAATTGTGTCCCCCAAAAAGATATGTTGAAGTCCTAATCACTAGTACCTGTGAATGTGACATTATTTGGGCATGGGATCATTGCAAATGAAATTATTTAAGCTAAAATGAGTTCACAGTGGAGTAGGGTGGATCCCTAACCTAATATGACCATGTCCTTAAATGAAGGGGAGAAAAGACAGCAGACAGACACAGAGAAGTCAGCCATGTGACAATGGAGGCAGACACTGAGTTATGCCACAGGCAAAGGAACAATAAGAATTGCTGGTAATTGGCAGAAACCAGGAGAGTGTCACAGAATGGATTCTTCCCTACAGACCTCGGAAGAAGTATATCCCTTCCAACACCTTGCTCTCAGACTTCTATCCTCAGAACTGTGAGACAACAAATTTCAGTAGTTTTAAGCCCTCCAATCTGTGGGACTTTGTTACAGCAGCCCTAGGAAACAAAGATGCCTTCTAAGTCACAGATTTATCAAGTTAGGAGGATAGAAAATATTTCATTTAATAGTTTTTTGCCTCAAATTATATATTTAGATATAATGGATATGTACCTCCATTTGTACCCTTGTCCATAGCCTCATTAACATTAGGGTCAGGTCTGACTGCAAGAAGATACAAGTAGCGTAGGAGCACACACACTCACTCTGGCAGGCCCACACCCAGCTGGTAGAAGCAGGGGTGCCCACAGCATGCACTAGATCATCTTCCCAACCACAGACATCCAGAAGCCCAGGGCACCGGTGTGTTTGCTCTATGGATGGAATGGAGATTGTAGATTAATCTGGAAAGACAGTTAAGTGGAAGCTGGTTTAAAGAGATTCTACTGTACTTAACTTCACTAAGCTTCAGTCTTAGAACTATAAAATGAGGATAATGTTTAACTCACAGGCTTATTGTGAGGAATAGGCAAATTAATATATATAATGCTTAAAATGAGGGCCACAGACATAATACATAGTCATGGTTACAATTATTTCTTTTTCTTTCCTTCACTAAATTTTTCTAATTATAATATTAGTAATAATAATATCAAATAATTATATAGCACTCAGTATGTGTCCTTAAGCACACTCAGACACTCTTATCATTCCAGTCTAAAAGATTGGGCAATTTAGGCACAGAGAGGGTAATTAACTTGACCAAAGTACACAAAGCTGTTAAACGGTGGAGCCAGAATTTCCAACCCTAAAATTCTGGCTCCAGGACCCATGCTCTTTTGTGAGTCCTTCCTCATTTCTGTCTCTCTTACTGGGTGGGGGCTCTTTATTTTTTTATACCTCCTTGAAGTGTCTTTGTACCTTAACCAAGCCTATTAGAAAGACATGCTGGCTACATCAAATGGATTAGTTGCATGATACAAGTGCTTCATAAACTTTCAAGTATTAACAGTATACATGGTAGAGAGAAAGACAGTTTCTGGCCCCTTCCTATACTCTAACCTTCCCTGGGTCATACAATGTATAAAAGATGACATTTAATTTGAGTCATTATGACTTCAAGGATATTTCTGGCCATTGTCTTTACATACATCAGTTATTTTATGTTTACATGATAGGTGTGTGTTTCTTTTTTGATTCTTAAGCAAGCAATTCTATTTCTATCTTTGAAACTTGTTCACTCCAGCTAACTTTTCACATTTATTATGGCAATCTCTGAGTTGTTTCAATACCCACCTAAGTCAAGGTTATCAAGGAGTTCACAGGGTAGCTTGCTATTCCCAATATTACCTGTGAGAATTATAAATAATTTTATCAAATATACTGATTCCAAGACATTACTTCATATTTATACCCCAAAACTAGGCCTGCAGAGATACAATCATGAAAATATTTCACCAAAAGAAGCAAAAAGAAAATATCAACTTGAGTAAATGAATTTTTCACTATAAATACCTACTCTGGAGATTTCAAATTTGTGGCCCCTAGATTAAAATCAGTACAGACATTTGGCTAGTCCCCCAGTGTTTCAAACTTCTTCCATTTTTTGCCAACACTAAAAAATCAGGAAATTTTGCATTAAAATCCCAATATCCAATTTCTCTTGAAAAAACTGGAAGATCTGTTCATACAGCTCAGTTTCCCACATGGCAATCACTGGCTTGAGTAGATCAGCTACATGAACCCTCCATTTTCTCAGAGTCACCACTATTGCCTAGTTATATGCTCTCTGGGTATGAACTCTTCAGTTTACCACAGTCACCACCATTCCATACAGTTTTCTTTCATATATATATATATATATATATATATTTAAAAATACTTAGATTACATAAATGTTACATAAAAAATAAAGGGGATTTCCATATGCCTTGCTCCTTACACCTCCCACATTTTCCCACATTAACAACATCCTTCATTAATGTAGTACATTCATTACAATTGATGAAAACATTTTGGAGCATTCCCACTAAGCATGGATTATAATTTACACTATAGTTTACACTCTCTCCCATACAATTTTGTAGGTTATAGTAAGATATATAATGGCCTGTATGTGTCATTGCAATGTCATTCAGGACAATTCTTGAGTCCCAAAAATATTATACCTGTTTTTCCCTCTCACTGCCCTCAGAACCTCCAGTGGCCACTGCTTCCACATCCATGATATAAGTTCTTCCATTCCTAGAAATACAGTAAGTCTATAGTAGAATACTAGTAAGCCTACTTTGGTCCATAGTTCATTCCCTGATTCTGAGGATTCTGGGATGGTGATGCCCACTTCATCTCTAATTGAGAGGGGGCTTTGATCCCATAGGGCAGATGGATGGGACTCTCCTGCTTGCAGTTGTAGGCTCTCTTGGTTCCTTGGGATGGTTGTTGTCTATCATCATCTCCTTATTAGTTGTCCTGGGTGAGTCTAATGAACTGGAGAGTAGGTGTTGCAACTCCATTGAGATTCAGGGCCCAGCTGGTACACAGACAGCCCAAAGATTTAAGTCTCTTGGATATACATCTATAGTACTAATTATAGGTTCAAATAGAAGGGGCAGAAGAGCCATGTCCCTACAGTTTTCTTATATGAACTCTCCAGAGTACCCCAGTAGCCACCGTTCCCTATAGTCTTCTGGTATGAACTCTTCAGTTCAACACAGTCACTACCATGCCCTACAGTCTTCTGGTATGAACTCTCCAAGATACCACAGTCACCACCATTCCCCATAGATCAGACCCTCGGGTTCAGTTATTTAATTATCTACCTGGATCCAGCAGGCATTTGAGTATAATCCTCAAATAATATTAGTAATAATAATATCAAATAATTATATAGCATAGTGTGGTATAGTATATATAAAACTAAAATTTGATGATTCAAGAAACTCTTTATCTATAGATGTACAAGCTAGCCAAGATTTACTGGTGATAAAATTATATGAGTTAAAATAAAAAGTTTTACTGAAGTTCTATTAAATTATAGCAACTTCACTCCCCTTTATCCACTTTAAGTCAGAGGGTTTTCTACTAGATCATAGCAAGAAATTATTTTAATATGACAAGATTTGTTCTTTATCTTGATTACCATACTACAACACAATCCTGTGGCATTCTGCAGCCCATTGTTCTATTTTTCCTATTTAATAAGTTACGATGAGGTGTGATGATTGTCAGAGTTTTCCAGAGCTGCCAGAGTGAGCAGTCTCTTCCTTTACATGATCCTGGTAATTCAAATGAGTTACTCCTTTCATTATTTCAGTGTTTGAAACAGATTTTACACAGGTGAACAAAATGGGCAAATTTGCCATGATGTAGCATGTCAAGACCAAGGTTTATTTGCACTGTAAATTATTTAAGTGACCACAAAATCTGAACAAATGGGAGACGTGACTTTATGATAGTAATACAGACTAAAGGAATAAAACATGGCATTTTATTCTATCAATAATAGTCCAAAATCAAAATAATGTATAACTTTAGAATCACTAGGTTTTAGCCCCAGCTCTAAAATTAACATTAATTAATTAATTAGAACAATGCCTTTGATGAGGATTATCTGACAGGAATGGACCCCTTCAATAAATATATGCCAAGTGACCTACAATGTGCAATAATTTGCTTGGGTAGAAAAATAAAGAGAATAGAAAAGGGTGAGACAATTCTACAAGAAAGTATTTTAAGATTTTAACCTTCCAACAGCTTTCTGTTTGCTCAAGAAACAATTTAAAAACCCTGCTTTCTGGTTTCCACTACATCATTTAGATGAACCACTTATTAACACCAGTTCTGTTTGAAGCTTGCTGAAATGCTGGGCAAAAGATGCTACCAAAAATATGCTTTTAGTCTCCAGGATGCCAAAACAACTAATCCATTCAGCAACCCGATTCAGGCGGCTTCATCCAAACAGCTGTCAACAGATCCCAGCCTGAACTTCTGTGGAAAGAGAAAGGTGACTAGCTGAATTTTCCATCATTTAACTAAAGAAATGGATGCTGCATGTGGGGCAGGAAAGTCGGGACCAGGAATGGGTATGTTTCGTATACTAGAGAGTGAATTTGGCAAGGAAAAGTAGAAAACCAGCCTACTAATTTATATTCCATTTTCAAGATGTTAAATAGAACATCAAATGAACAGATAGGTAGGTCAACAGCCCAGTCTCTCCCAAATTATACCCACTGTCTCTACATTTTCCTAGCTATGTTCATTTTATCTCTCCACTGTGGAAACCCACCCACCCTACAAGGCATCAATCAGCTCCTCCAAAAAGGTCCTACAAACTTGAGAATGTGCCAGAGTTACATTTTCTAAAAATGCAGACCTTTACTCCTGGCTTATATTCAACTATGAAGTGGAACCAAATGAAGAAAATAGGAATGCACAAAGACCAATAGGGCTTATTTTCATACCTAAACATGCTTCCAGAATTTGTCTCATAATACAAAAGGCCGTTAAGGCCTGGGAGTCTTTCCCTGCATTTTAGGATGTTGTGCGTACAAAGTTTGGTTTTGTATAAAGTAAAAACTTGCCTGGATGGATAAAATAGACCTGATGATCGAAGTTAGAATACTGGTTTGGAAGAACAAGTCCCAGGTACTGTAAGGCATTCAAAGACCCTTGTGTTCACTGTTTCCTAATGAATTCAAGAAGGTAAAAATGCAAAAAAGTATAAATAAGAATAGCTCTGAATCCCACAATCGGGAAAGCATGAACCTCCCCCATGCCTTCTAATGTAAGAAAAAATGAAATGGCAAAGCAGAGAGATGAAACCAATTAAAAAATGAGATGGAAAATAAAACTTAGGCTGTAATAAGGATATCTAACACCAAAAGTTGTTAGGTAGGGTACAGGCTAAACTGCTATTTAAAAAAAGACCCCAAAGTACAATGACTTAAGCAATGTAGAAGGCTTATTTCTTTCTCATATAGCAATTCAAAGGCAGGCAAGCAGTCCAGGGCAGTGGGGGTCATCCTCAATATGTGGCTTCCATCCTTGACTCCAAAGCAGCAGCTCCAGAAAGTTGTCACCTTTTCCCAGGCAGCAAGGTAAAAAAAGGAAGTAGAGCAAAAACAGTTTCCTTATAAACAACATGACCTAGAAGTTTCATCCATCACTATTGCTCACATCTCATTGGCTAAAGCTTAATTCACGGCCTTATGTAGGTGCAAAGGAGACTAGGAATATTGCCTCTAGCTAAGCCAGGATTGGGTGTGTTGGGAAATCTATTACTAAAAGTTAGAAAGAGGGGAGCCAGTGTAGCTCAGCAGTTGAGTGTCTGTTTCAAATGTACAAGTTCCCGGTTTCAATCCCCGGTGCCTCCTAAAAAAAAAAAAAAATTCAGAAGGAGAAATGGATATTAGGAGATAATCAACAGTGTCTGCTACACCAACAAAGACTATGACTCCTTCCTTCTCTTCTTCAAATTCTTAAAAGCACACATATATGTTAGCATATGGTCAATAGCCAAGGGAAATAAAAAGTCCCAAAAGGGAAAAAAGATCAAATACATGAATTCATAAACTTTCTATATTGCTCAAGTTTATTTTCCAAGCATACAGTAGATGTTTTAAAGCCAGCTCCTCCTATTTAGCACAGCTTTAAACAGGCCTAAGTCCCACATTTATTCCAGAATGATTAAGTCCAAACCTATTTTTCCTTACCACTTAAAATAAACATCCTTTCATAAAACTCTCAGAAGCTTGCACCTCCCCCTCATCTTCTCATGCTCCATCCTCCTCCACAACTGCCCAAAATACAAAGACAAGGTAAAAAGTCAGCATCATTACCATGCTTATCATTACCCAGAGTAAATAAGTCCTTATTGTTCCATCCTATGGTTTCAGTTTGCTAAAGCTGCCAATGCAAAACACCAAAAACGGGTTGGCTTTTATAACTGGAAACTTATTAGGGTAAAAGCTTACAGTTTCCAAGGCTCTGAAAAAGTCCAAATCAAGGCATCAGCAGAGATGCTGGCAGATCCTGGACCCCTGCCACATAGCAAAACAAGATGGCCGCCCATCTCTGCCGAGGTCCCTGCCTTCCCCTCCAGGCTCACCTTTTCCTCAAGCTCAGCTGTGGACAACCAGGCATATGGCTCATTTCTTTCCAGGCCTGTCTCTTTCAGCTTCTCTGCTGATTCCAACCTCCTGCTTCTCTCTCAGCCTCCGGGTTTTCTCCCCTTCTCTCACACGACAGGGTAAAAATGGTGGCTGACTTTTTCTGTGTCTCTCTACTTCTAGTCCTCAGTTTATATAAGACCCCAGCAAGAGGGTGGAGACCTAACCTGGGTAATGGTTCACTGATACAGTCCAATCATAGGCCCTAGAGCAAACTAATCAAATGTGATCAATCAAATAGTCCCTTAACTGAATCTAATGCAATCAAAGGGCCCCACACAGGAATGGATTAGTGTAAGAACATGATTGTCTCTGGGATTCACAAAAAAAATTTCAAACTGTCACAATAGTTTTCTTCTTCCATTCCATTTGGGAAAATCTAAAGAGAAAATAAGAAATATGAAAAATTCAGTAAAACATAGGAAGTGATCACATATTATAATGAAGAGGTAAGAAAACTTATGTTTGCACTTTAGATATAGAATAGATATAGTAACAGCATCTGCTCTATAGACACTGTGGAAGTCATTAGTGCTATCTGCCAAAATTCTGGGTTCCCCTATTTTGGACAAAAGTAGGATTTACCTCTTGGCTCATTAGTGACTGTGTAGAGCCATCTGACGAGTTCTAGCCAGTAAGTTCTAAACAGAAAGGATGTGTGTCAATTCCCAGGCCAGATTATTTCATTGCAGCTACAAATCCTTCCAGAGCTTTCTTCTGCCTTGATTACCATATGGTGGTTACCCAGTGAGCCAGGACCCCAGAGCGAGGGGCATGTGGGGCATGACCATGTTGGCATAAAAGCTGCCTTCAGTGGACGTAAAGCATGGCAGAGTTATAACCCTTTTCTGCTTAAGCCAGAATTTGGGGTTTGTTTGTTACCACAGGAAAACTTCACCTATACTGACTGATGCAAGCCCCCCTCATAGAGTTACATTTTGGATTTAAATAACATTTAAAGACTACCAACTATATTTCAAGCACTCTGCTCATTTAAATCATCTTCATACAACCCCTCTATTATCAGTGCAGAAACCAAAGCTCAGCAAGATGATGCATCTCGTACGTTACACAGCAAGTGAATGGTGGATTGAAGTTCTGAACTCTGCTTGCATGACTAGCTCTCATTCCATTACATCCATAATCCAATTTATTCAGCCATCAAATCTTTTTTAATCAATACCAGACCACTGCCTTTAGTCTCTAGAAAGATCTCTGGTTCCAATGTTCTGTGCATTACAGACATTTCCTTCTCCAAATTGGCACATACCAGCAAAACCTAACCTTTTAAATCTGCTGTCCTCAGAGAGCACAGAATAGAGTTCAAAAGTAGGAGTTAAAAGAACAATTTCCCTTTTAGTAAAGTCTTTCCTCTCAACAAGAGCAACAAAGGCGGCGATCTGAATGCTCAGCTCTCCCGGACTCCTTATTAGCTGTCCATGGCTATCCAGGGCGCAGGTTTGCTCCACGCTGCCTCTGTCACTATAGAAGCACTCATTTCCCCATTATGTGGCTGAGCAGGTGCCGGATGCAAAGCTGGACGGCGACACAATTTACTGTGCTGCAACAACAAAACAGCACCCCAGCTGGAGAGAAGACATTTCAGCTTTGCTCTTTTCAAAGATATTTGTATAGATAAATGAAAGTTTATGTGGGCACAAAGAGGATATATTGTCCTCCCGATGCACATGTGTAACTTCGATTCTGCCAGCAGTCATCATCATAAGTGACGTTTATAGAAGGTTCTTTATCCAGAAGGATCCCAAAGAGCTTCACAAAAACTTCACAAATTGCAGTCAAAAAGCCTTCTTTCAGATCCGCATGGAGAATCCCACCACTAATATTCTGCTTTTCCAGCATAATGCCTGCCGATGTCAATGAGAGATTACCCACACGTCAGGAGAATGGAATATTGGAGTCATAACCAACCATGGGGCCAGGAAGAGGGTTTTTTTGGCCCAAATACATATAATAATAACTGTGTCTCTGTCCACCTTAGAGATTGAAAATGACAGCTGCTTAACAGCCACCCACAAGCAAGACACACATCGTGCAATATTAAGAGTAAAAAACAACATTGCTTCACTCGCCAGTAAACGTCATGGGAGGTTAGGCATAGAGAATTGGAATTTGGCCTCTTTCCCCTTGCCAGATGTGCCACAAGCACACTCATTCCAGCTTTAACTACATATACAGATAGAGTTGGGATAAAAACCAACAAACTCAACTGTAAAACAATTCCTAAACCAAAACGGCTCTAGTAATGACTGCATTTGGAGTGTCTACTTGTTGGGTTATGTTTTGGCTTTTGGTTTCCTACCACCCCAAAAATTGTGACTTCAGTTGAGAAGGGATTTAAATTAAATCTTGAAGTTCAATCTAAAGAATTAATTCATCTTCTTCTGCTGCACTTGGGGGCAAACCCATTTGAACTTGATTGTGTCTTTATCCAACCTCCTGTGGAAGGTAACAGATTACCCCCATTTTCAGTCGCAGAAACTGAGGCCCTTGTTTGCACAACTGATAAGTAGCAGAGCTGAAATTCAAATTAAGTTCCTCTGACTCTAGAGTACAGGATCTTATCTACTTTAATATGGTACTGAAAAGTATATAGATATGCATCTCTTTTATGCAAGAGAGATACAATTGAAGGATTTGGCCACTATTTAAACCAAACAATCCTTTGAGATCCAGCTATAGTTCAGTAGGTACATGTTAGGAGTTGTCACATGTTTTATTTCATACCAGGTGAGTCTCCATAGATCAGTCAAATAATCAGCAGGAATTTCTAGGGACAAATATGATCGGGCCATGAATAAATTCTATCAGGAAGAATCACAATGTTGGAAGGAAAATTAGATACCCTTTTCACTGTTTATTAGTGTACAAACTAAAGAGAATAAAAACGTATTAGAGATTCTATGAAAAGAATTAAATTGGACTGGTAGTAATGAAAATACTAGCATCCTCAGCAATTTGGAGGATCAAGCAATCAGCATGGAATGGAAAAGGTGGGATATAAAACTTGAGCTATACCTAGAAGAATGAATAAAAGAGGCAGAATAACAGAGTTATTTTGAGCTGATGGCTGCCTAGGCTGTGCTGGCTCCTACGTATCTGTCTGGCTGCCACCTGCCTCCTTCCACCATCTCACCAAGCCCAGCACTTGCTTCTACCAGAGGCCAACAAACTTTGATATGAGCAGGGAACAATCCTGGATAGCATGATTGTAACCTAAACACCTTTACTTAGTCATGTCTAATTAAATTTGACATTTAGAGCAGGTTCCATACTGATCTAGAAGAGAAAAATACAAACACTTAAAATGCTTTACTGAAAATCCTGAACTTACTTCCATTTCAAGATGGCCATACTTTTTGAAATCTTGCCTACTCCCTTACAAATTATCACTGAGATAATCAAAGACATTCAGATAATAGAAAATAATCTCCTTTTGTTTTTAATTCATATGCCAGAAATTTGAACTGGAGGGAACCTTTCTAAGAATAGTACCCAAGGCAAAAATATATCAGCAATAACATTAGTAGATGTGATTTCTGCACAAAAAAATTTGAAAACCTCTGCCCACACAAAAATTAAAACTAAATAAATGATAAACAAGATTGAAGACAATGAACTAATTGCAGTATTTACATCAGAGGTTTGGAACAAAACCAATATACACAGATCATTTACAAATCAGTAAGAAAACAAGGATGTCCAATTATAACAAATGAACAAGTAAACAAATGTATTTTAAAATGTTAACCCTCATGGTTTAGAGCTATGTACCCCAGAAAAACATGTTCTTAAATTTTAATCCATTTTTGGGTATGAACCCATTGTAAATAAAATCTCTTCAAGATGTTACTTCAATTAAGGTGTGGCCAAATGAATCAGGCTGGGCTTTAATCCGGATTACTAGAGTCCTTTATAAACAGAGTGACAGTCAGACAGAAAAAAAAAAAAAAAGGCCAGAGGGAGCAGCCAGATGTTGAATGTCAACAGAACCAGGAAGAGAAGGGAGAAACCAGGAGAGGCCACCATGTACACTGGCATGTGACAGAAAAGCCAAGAACCAAAGATCACTGGCGGCCAGCCCCAATACTCCAGCCTGGGAAGAAAACATTGCCTCTATGACACCTTGATTTTGGACTTTAGCATCAAAATGTGAGCCAGTAAGTTCCCATAGTTTAAGCCAACCCATTACATGGCATTTGCTAGTGACAGTGAGGAAGCTAAAACACCTCATCAATAATCAAAGAAATGATTATTAAAACAGTGATACACCATTTTTCACCTGTCACACCGGCATTAAAAAAATAATACTCAGTGAGGGCAAGAATGCTAAATTGCTGTTGGAAGTATAAACTGTTTCAATCTTTCTGCAGGGAAATTTGGAAATAATAAACATTTTTGCGTGTCACATGACCAGAAAGTTTATTTCTATGAAATTATCATAAATAACCAAAATGTGTACAAAGATATAAGAACATTCATCAAAGCACTTTTTATGCACTTTTAAAGCAATGCAAAATTGGAAACAACTTAAACATTCAAAAATAGGGTACTGGTTAAGTAAATCATAGTAAATCTGTTCAAAACAATACTGTGCTACCCTTTAACATGATGCTGTAGTGTAATAATTTTTAAAAGTAGAAAAATATATAGGATGTTCAGTTTGTACATACAGCACGATCCCATCTCCTTAAAAAATTATACACAGAAGAAAACAGATCAAGCAAAATATTAAGATCTCTGGATGGTGAGGTTATAAGTAATTTTCTATGATGAGCATATATTATTTTTATTATAAGGTAAAAAGGTATTTAGGGGGCAAAAGGCACTGACCTATACAACTCTTTTAGCAGGAAACGTTCAGCTATAATCTTGCTGCAGTCGGAAGTCCTAGAAAGGGAATTACTTTTATATAACAGCAGGCCTGATCCCACAAAAGAAATAGTCATTCCTCATAAGAGAAAACCCAAATCATTACAGGAAATTAGTTTCCAAGAGCAATACTATTTCTAAATCCAAATCTTTTGGTGGAACCAAGCCCCAGATTAGATGAGGGGTCATTCATTCATCATTGTCTCTGAGTTTTATACCTTAAGACCCTCACTCAGCCTTATCTACTGCTTTGAGCCAACCTCCAAAGAGTCTTGACATGTACTGCTGTTACACTCTGGAATTAGTCTTACTGCTTTTACAATTAATGCCTTCTTTGCCTGGGGGCTGGGGAGTATCCCGGCATACCTGGGTCACCATAGAACTCCAACCCTCTTCCCAGATGTCCAGTGTCTGCTCTGATGCCTGATATATCTTCAGCAGGAATGGTAGTTCTTCCTTGCACCTCTTGAATGGACTTCTGTCTACCTGCCTAACTCTTGCTGGGTCACCCCCGGGCCTAATTATTATTCCCTTTTCCCTCAGCTATGTAATTACTGCAAAATTTCTGGACCCACTAGAACTGTAACATTGCCTTACGCCTTTCTTAAACCGTCACAACTTGAAAGCATATGTAAACATGATCTCCCCTCCAGACTGTTCCATCTACATCATTCTCTTTCCCACCCTACCCCCAATCATCCATTTTGGTTCCAAAGCAAGTCTGAGTTTTCTATGCCCTCTTTTACTCTGTAATTTGGACTGCTGTCCTCTCAATTCTGAAGGTTAATCCTACAATTCAGTTAGTTATTCTAAACCTGAACTGGAAAACCCATGTCCTCTTATTTTCTACCTAGCCTGGGTCACTGAGGTCCAAGTATGTTTGGAATCAAACCATTCCAAGTTGGGAAAATAGTCTCCTTTTCTAGTCCTGATGGAGGTAATATGATTATCAAACCTTATTTCACCTTTCCATGAATGAGGCTGAAGATTTTATTTTCTTTGGCAGGAAAAAACAAAGGAAGAAGTAGGTAGTGGATGTTTTGGTGTACCACACAGATTAGTCCTTGAAGACCTAGGCCCTATTCCCTGAGCTCCTGGGAACACTGGCTCCTATGGCTCAGAGCTGAATCACCTTCTGAGAACTGTCCTCGACTAAAGAGAACCACCTCTCCCAAGGTCATTCCCCTCTCTGGGTTCTGCATGTAATGACAAGTGGGGGGGCGCAGGCAGGACCAAGGCCAGTCCCACTGACTTAGGCAGCATAAATCTGAAGAGTTATCTCAGGTCCAGGGATCCTTGTGGGATTGGCTGAGGCCTTTGTTGAGACTGTATCTCAGTTTAACTCCTCTCTCAGCCCAGTCCTATTTCTTCCACTCACTCACACGTGCTGATCCTAAAGGTGTCCCCAGTAAACCTTCGGCAACAAATATCCATCTTAGTTTCTGATGGAATCCAATGTAAGACAGGGTAGTTGAACAACCAATACATTGCTATCAGTATAAATTTTCATTAAAGATTTTCTAAAGCAGAGTTTCTAAAGTTCTTTCCTCCTTTGCCCAAGAACCCCATCCAATGGCCCTCTTTAGAGAGATTGCTTAAGATTGTAAGAACTGCATCATTCAGAGTTAAACTCCAACTCTTCCATGGTCAGCTCAGTTTAGCTGAATTAAAGAGTGTCCCTTAATAAGTTAATTTTGAAATTCACTGTTTGGTGTGTACCAGGAACTCAATAAATGTTCCCTAATAGCCTCCCCTGTCCCCTGCAATTAGAACAAATATTTCTTGTTCTATCCCTTGTGCTTCGTTTATTCATTCAATAATAAGGTAACACCCATTATGTGCTTCTCAGGAACTGTGGAAGTCCCAAAGAACTGTCACAAGCTAGAACACTTTTCCCAAGAAGATTTAATGTCATGTTGAATAATCAAGAAATATTCAATAAGTGTCCAGTTAGGATGATGCTCCAGGTTAGATGCTACGTGAGAGAATAGGGGGTATAAAACGTAATCTGCCCTCAGACAGGTTACCATCAGGTTGGGAGAGAAAGTATTCAGAAGGCAATGTAAGATGAGTTACCACATGAATGGTTGGTCACTAAGTGTGACAGCAATGAAAAGATGGTCAGAAGAAGATAGTTCTGGAAAGTCTGCAGAAGAGAAATGCCCCATCTAGGAAGAAGACTGGGCACAGCTTGAACATTTCAGGAGTAACTTTTCACTCAGTTGACCTATTTTTATTTTTCTCAAAAGAAAATTTTTTTTTTCACTTCCACACAGAAGTAGCCTTTTGTATCTGTTTACACTAGGAAGATCTTGTACACTTCAGACATTTTAATGTTACGCATAATGAAACCTCTGATTGGATATCTATGAAATTTCTCACATTTACAAGTCTAGTGAAGAAAATGTTAATTTTCATGGCTATATTGTCAGCTTTTTCTGCTTTAAAATTTTTAAAAATCATAATTTTGGTAGAAGACTTCGAAATAAATCAACTTGACTGTTGGATTCTGATTTTTTTTTTTAATTAAACAACAATCAATATTAGGGTTTCTTCATCTGAAAAGTTGGAGTTTAAACTAAAGACAGATGATCCATTTTAGAAATACATGAAATGGACTTTGATGGTCTGAGAGAAAATTTTATCCTGTCCATTACTAAATGAACTAGAATTGACTGGAGCCACTTACAAGGCCAAAGCTGACAGGAGACACCTACTGGTGGTTTCTAGAAATTACAACTACTGTGTATGCAAAAATTTGCATGTCCGTGGATGGCTTTTATTTGCCCTGGGAGGAGGGTGAGCGTTTCATGATGGCAGAATTTGGACAGATTCCTAGGTTAAATAACTTAAGGAAAAATATTGTACACTTCTCCAAAAATAGAAGCTCAATGTAACGATTTCTATTTCTCTACCATTAGAGAAAAAGGAAAAATAGACATTTAAAAATATATTCTGGTCAGGACTTCTATAGAATTATTCAACAATGAACCCTGGGTTAGATTCACCAAAAGAATGTAAATTCAAGGCTTGGAATTGGCTCTAAGAAATTCATTTTCCATATCCAATGGATCCATGTGATTCATATCCATTCGCTTCACACCTGATTTTCAAGTTAGGTTGCACTTCTTCATAGCTTTAGTGGCTATTGGTAACTGTCCATATCATGGAGCTTTTCTTCAATGGTAATCTCATCTTTTTCCCCATTACTGAGTGTTCTCCACTTAAGCCTTCTACTAAAACTCTTGCTTTATTGAGTTTGGAATATCTGAAATCCTACTCACCATGCCCCGTACTGCTAAAGAAAATCTGGTGTCCAGTGAAACATGTGTCATATCCAGACAGGAATATTCTTGAACACCAGAATCTTGATTTCAATTTTCAGGTGAGACCACATAAACTGTCCTCATACTAGAGAATGAATAACATACAGCAGGCTAAAATAGTTAGCTTAAACACAGATACTTATTGAATTGTGTGTGTATGTCTATGTGCGTGTACAATATAAATAAGTAACGGCATGGGCCTAGTATTAATACCAATCACTTCTCACAAGTAAATTAGAAAACCTCTTTAGGTAATCCTAATCTGGTCCAGATCATCTTCCAGAACCCCACCATCCATGTTCAGCATCATCTATTGATCCCCTTCTGTGTACAGCACTCTACAATATAATAATGGTTTCCTTATATTGGAAATTAGACTCATTGGAATGAATTCAGTATTTGCCTAAATTGTCTAAAGCTCAGGATTTAAGTGTAGAGAAATTATCTGCTTTATTACTACGGTTGAGCCACCAATGTTTCTAATTTGCTAACACACATTTACAATTCCATGTAACATGGGAAATTAAATGAGTTGCCTTTTTTTCCTTATCTACTCAATTAAATATTTGCTATACCTGTTCCATTACCCTGGAGAAGCTTTCCCCATGGCTAGGCACAGCATGTATAATATAGTGAGGCAGGAGGCAATCTCTAAGTTGACTCCACACTTCTCAAAGTCTCCCTCGCTGTACAGATACCAGGTCCTTGCTTTTTCCTCCCTTATCGTATAAGATAGAGTTTCAGTTTCCCGCTGCTAAAACATATACCACACAATGGATTGGCTTAAACAAAGGGAATCTACTAGCTCATGGCTTTGAGTCTATGAGAAGTCCAAAACCAGGATGTCAACAAGGCATTGCTTTCTCCCTGAAGAGTGTGATGTTCTGGGGCTGGTAGCCAGTGATCCTTGGTTCTTTGACTTTTCTGTCACATGGCAATGCACATGGCAGCATCTTCTCATCTCTCTTCTGGGTTCTGTTGACTTCCAGCTTCTGGCTGCTCCCTGCAGCTTCTTCCCCCTGTGTCCAATTTTCTTTGCCTATAAGGACTTCAGCCACATTGGATTAAAGCCCACCTTCATTCAGTTGGCAACACCTTAACTAAAAACATCCTCAAAGGTCCTGTTCACAAATAGGTTCTTCTCCACTGGATCAGCAGTTAGGACAGAAAGGTAGTAAGATACAGTCTCTCTTTAACAAAATCATATTCTAAGGAAGGAAATAACAATGTAGGTAATTATGACTTGCAAAATATGAAAGCTATATAAAAGATACAAAGCTACTCAGTAACAAAGGTGATGTGGTAGAATAAAGAACATGGCTGGCCTCCTGGTTCCCAGGAGATACCTTCTAATTCTTTGAAATTTCCTGTGATAGAAATGTCTTTGTTTTTCATGCTGGGCCCTTTGAACCATGTTTGATAATTTATAGTAATAAGATGACAGGTGTGCAGGCCACGCTGGCAGTCTTAGGGTGGGGGCTGGCTATGCCAGAAAGACCAATCATATGATTAGAAGGTCAGAGCTTTGAGCCTCATGATCTGAGCCCAATCTCTGGCAGGGGGAAGGGAACAGGAGATTGAGTCAATCAGGCCTAGTAATGAAACCCCAATAAAATCTCTGGACTCCGAAGCTCAAATGACCTTTCCTGTGCCGGGAGGGTAAGGCATCCTGTCATCACTGGAAGAGAACACAGAAGTTTCACATTTGGGGGCCCTCCCAGACCTTCCCTTATGTACCTCCTCTTTTGTCTCCTTCTTATTGATATTCTTTTTGTTACAACAAAACTGTAATCATATGGAAAACACTTTTGTGACTTCTGTGAGTCATTCCAGTGAATTATTGAATCTGGAGGGAGTGGTAGGAAGCCCCAAATATGTAGCCAGTTGGTCAGAAGTACAGGTGGCCTAGGAACTCCCAAACTTGTAGCCAGCGTCCAAAGTGAGGACAATCTTGTGGGGACTGTTCTCTTAACCTGTGAAGCAGTATATTCGGTGCCAGAAGTTACTGCAGGTGGGAATAAAGCCTGGTCTTTGCATTTGCATTCCATTGTGCGTTCCGCAATACCACAACAGCAAATCTATAAGAAGCATGACGCTTTGAGACAGACAAGCCTGCATACAGCTCTGGGCCCTGAGGCATCTATAAATGCTGAAAAGCACTGACAGGAGAGCAGCATGCCTGCCATCAACTGTATCAGACACTCCTAAGACAAGATGAAGCCACAGCCTGAAAAGCTATCTCCTTCTCACATATTCTGCCCCAGGGTTTTGGAGCTGTGGCCTTAAGCAATGTGCTCGACATACAGAATGATATAAAATAGCAGACAAAAAGAAAAAAATGTGGAGCAAATCATTTCTTTGCAATCATTTCCCTCACTGGCAATTAAGGATCCATTTATTTGTCTCTACTAAAATGCAAGGAAAAGGCAGAGTGTGTTAGCTACAATGCATTGGGGTCAACAATTTATATAAGGGCAGCATGTCTACAAGCTTTCCACAACATATGTATTTGAATTAACCTAGAACATAAGCTTCTACAAAACATATATTCTACCAACATCTTAGAAGAAAGGTCAAATAAACCCCAGGAGCCAAGATAAATCTATTATGTTCTTTCTTTACAAGTTTCCTGCTCTTCTTTCTTTTTCCCTCTCATGCCTATAAAAAAAATCTTATTTCTTCCAAATTTTCCATACTCTACCTTCAAATTTATTACAGCTACCAACTAAAAAACTGTATATTCAGTAATATTGGTAAAATTAAATACCAGTAGCTTGGTAAATTGATATAAAACACAGATCCAAAGGACATTTCAGAATAAGATAACTTTTAGCTTCATGCTGTCTCAAGAACCACCATTAAGATAAAACTTTCCATTGGCTGACCCAAACTGCCTGAGTGATACTATCCCTTGGAAAGACTACTGAAAGTTTTAGAAGCTTCAATTCCTTTTACAGTTATTCATCTAGCATTTAGTAAATCTCTACACTGCCTCTATCAACCTCAATAAATTAAGAGAAATTCACTATCAGACCTGTCTTATTAATAAGTGAAAATCACTAATGCACTGAAAATGTAGCTCAAGGAATACAAGGAACCTATACCATTTCTCCATTGAAGATCGAGGACAAGAATGTCTTTATTATCTCAGTAAATAAAAGTATTTCTTAGAGAGCATTCAAAAGTCAAAATGCATAAAATAAAATAATATATATGTATATATTTATGCATATATTTTAAAATCAATGTATGGAAATTCTAATGACAATTTATCCAAGGAAAAAAAAATAAGGTAACTATCAGGAGATTATTTCAGGATACATGTAATGGAAAATGAGTCCCTAAAAATAAAAAATATAAAGAGAAAATCCCAAAAGAATAATAGACAAAGAAAATAAAATAGAGAAAAGGATACACAACAAATTTTTAAAAGACACTCAACCTCACAAATTATAAGGGAAATAAAAGTGAAAGTTACCTAATATTATTTTTTACCCATCAGTATGGCAACAGTTCAAGTATCTGCAACTATCAAGTGTTAGTGAGAATGGAGAGATGCAGAGGTCTCCACACAATGCTAGTAGGATTAATAAAAAGAGGGTGGGGTCTGATGAACAATTTGGCAATTAAGTAAAATTAAAAGCATGCATATTTTATGTCCTAGTGATTACAATTTAGAAAATATTTGCACCTGCTCATGTGGAAAAATGTAAAATGATATTTATTTCAGCATTATTTGTAATTGTAACAAAACTAAAAACAACCCAAAAGCTCATGATGAAGGAAATTTATATAGAGAGTATTGTTACATGCTAGACTAATATGCATCAATTAAAATGAAAAAAATCCCTAACCTACAGTAGGAAGGATATATCCCAAAAGTATGTTGAGTCAAAAAGGAAATTGCAGAATATTAAGTACAATGCCATTCACGTACATAGTTAAAACCAGAAAAACAGTGCAATATCTTGATCATATTACTGCTCAAGTTATTTATTGCTGCATAACAAACCACCAAAAACTTAGGTGGCTTGAGACATTTATTTTGCTCAAAAACTGCAATTTGGGCTGCTCCAAAACTGATGAGGACATCTCATCTCTGCTCCGCTTGGCATCAGCTGGAGTGTTCAAAGCTTGGGGGGCTGAAATCACAGAAGCCTCCATTATTCATCTGTCTGTGTGGTACCTGGGACTGAAACAGCTGCAACTCCTTAGGCCTCTCTCTAATCCTGTGTGGGTTCTTCAGCATAGTGGCTTCAGCTGGACCTCAGAGCTCTCCAGGTTCATGTTCCAATAGGGAGAAAATGATCACCTTTTATGTACTAGACTTCGAAGTTATACAGTATCCCTTTCATTGTATTCTAATTGTTAGCAGTGAGGTACGGATTTCAACCAGTATTTGAAGGTAAGGGTTATTAGGCATGACCTCTTGATGAAAGGAGTGTCAAAGAATTAGCAGAATGTTTTAAAATCACCACTCTAGGTATATGTAAGTATGTATTTCTGCACATGTATGTGAAAGTATTTTCTTAATGGACTTGGCACACATCAAATTCATGACAGGAGAGAGGAATGGGACCTGCAAAATGCGGTCCAAAATTTTTCACATTTATCTGTAAAATTTTCTTAACAGTTTGAGAATAATATAACAACATATTAATAAGTATCATTCTAGGAGGTCAGGAATAGCATGCATGGTAGATTAATTGCATTGCTATCCCCAATTAAAGGCCTAGTTATATTCACACCTTCTACAAAACCATTTTTGTAGAAAATGCCCAGCTTAGATTAGCAGAACTGCCCATGTGTTCCCTGCACTCATGAGAAATAATGTTTTAAACCACTGAATGCTGAGATTGTCTGTTACACAGCAATACTAACTGATACAGAGTACTTATTATATTATTCTCCAAACCTTTCTATATTTCACAGCTCTCCCCAGCAAGGGGCAAAATCCATTTCTCTATTCCTTCATAACTTGCTTTGGCCAATAGAAAGCAGCAGGAAAAACAATATTCCAGTTCTGAGACTAGGTTTCAAGAGGCTGGCACACTTCTGCTCTCTCGCTTCCACCAGGAGAACAGCCCTAGACTAGCCCACTGGGGGATGAGAAACCATGTGGAGCTTAGCTGAGTCATCCTAGCTGTGGCCAACATAGACCAGACAGCCTCCAGCCACTGCCAAGCTGAGCTACCAGCTGAGCCTAGGTGCATATGCCCAGCCTAGATCAGCAGAACTGCCCATGTGTTCCCTGCACTCATGAGAAATAATGTTTTAAACCACTGAATGCTGAGGTTGTCTGTTACACAGCAATACTAACTGATACAGAGTACTTGTTATATTATTCTCCAAACCTTTCTATATTTTTATAGTTATTCAAGAGGAGAAAGTAAGAAAGTGAGCAAGGGAAAGTAAGACAGAAAGAGAAAAATGAAGCCACATTAAGGAAAGATTCAAACCCTAAAAGGGCAATTGGTCCCTTATTTTGACTGCCATGAACAGTAAAATTCCACAGGTACTTATTATGCTCTCTGTAGCTGGAGGGAGGGCTCTTATTATGATTCAAATGCCCCTATTAAAAATATCAAAACAACCAAATCACATTAATTACAATGAGGAAATTGCACATTTGAAAAATGCATACTTGTTGATGTGTTGCTTTGATCTAAGAAACACAAAAATACTAATTAATCTTCATTTATTCCCTGGGATGAAATAGGCATGCGGCAGACAATTACTATTTCGATTTTGCAGAATACATAAGGCAGTTAAAAACAACAAATAACAATGCCAAGATCAATGAAGTCTTAGTAAATTAAGTTCTCTCAGCCCAATTCTCTCAGGCTAGTCAGAGATTCAATAATGGGAATCTTTCTATTCATCCAATAATACCTTTACATTTATGTCCTAAAATTTAAACAAATAAATATAATTACATGAGGAAAAATTTTGTGATATTTATAGTTTGGTCATTTGTTTTTTTTTAAATGGGAGTTTTTAATTTAAAAAGTGTTTCTTTAAAAAAAAAAAAAGTATATCTGAACAGTATACTCTACCAGTCAGGGTTCTTATAGACACATAAAGACATATAGACACATAGAAAAGATTATGTAGGTATATTCCAAAAGATACACAGGTACAAACAAAAGCAATGAATCCCATCATTCACAACATCATCTCTGAGTCCCGAAATTCCAGGGACTGGAATGTCTAACAAGATCCCTAGTAAAAGAATTGCTCAGGTTACTAACATCACATGAACTTAAGTGAGCAAAAACCCCCTTTCATTGAGAGAGCTAGAGAGAGAATGTTTATTTGATCATTTCATTGTCAGTGAGAGGATAAGCATATCAATTTTTGCAAAACCACTGCACTTTCATTTTATTCTTTTCAATAAATGCAACATCAAATTAATAATTAAAAAGAAGTTTTATTGTTTTACTTGTAGAGACTCACATATAGGCAAGAAAATCTTTAATCAAACCAAGTAACCTAATATTTGATTTGGGAAAAAAAAAACGCTGTCTGTGTGTGTGCACACACACGGGTACCCGTGCTGATATGGAAGTCATTCTTTCAAGGGCTTCTGTGAAGCTCATCACACAGAGCAGATCAAAATTAATTGTTCAGGGAGGCAGCTATTATGGTTCTGTCCTCTTGGACCAATACATATAAAGACAACGGTGGAAAATCAATAATGCCACTAGGTCAAGGGCACTTGATAGCACAGAGCCAACAAATATTCCCTGTCCATATTTACACAGGGCCGACCTTAAAAAAAAAAAAAAAGAAAAGAAAGCTCTAATCTACTCATGTGAAAATCTCAAGGCTTTTGTGGAAGTTACTATCCAGTACATATTTCTGCTGTCACACTACTTCTGTCACTGGATTTAAACCATGAAGTGCATTTGCTGCTGATTTGACTATTATGGTAGGAAAATGACCTGTAAAGTTCTTTTGAGGAGCCTGGCATTTTGCATATATTATAGAAATACAAGAGGAGAAAAATGTGTTAAGAACGAAGTTTATGAAAAGTCATCCAACTAAACTTTACATTTCATAGAACACAGAGACTACCTGATTTGTGAGACTAAAGGGAGAAAAAAGAAACCTGTCAAGGCAGAAAATCTCCATATTCTCATGTTTTCAAGGGCAGCTGTCAACTTTTTTCGATCTACAAAATCTCGATGGTAAGTGACAAAGTGAAAAATGTGCCAAACTATATTATTTGACCTCTTTTTGGTGGGTAAGATGTGCAAAGAACTTAATGGATTGGAACATATGCTTCATTTGGGGAGTGGGGAGAGGGTGACAAATGTGTGTGGAATAAGACTTGGGCGTAATCAGTGACCGAAAGCGATGAAAAGCCTCAAATTAGTATGAGCTCTTGAAGAAAAGAGAGCTGGTTTCAAATGAGGGAAGTTAGAATTATATCCCTCAGAAGTAACTGTATCTCTACTTAATTTGTGCAATCAAATTGTTCACTAAGAGACAAAAGTTCTGAGTCTGCACTATAGCCTGGTGCCAAACAGAGCATTTATCAACACTGAGCATTTCTCATCTCTGATGTTGTGAAACAGGAAAAAAACAAAAAACACAAAACACTCAGAGCCAATGGGTCCTGCTATTTTCCACATCTAGATATTTGGCCAAGATCATCACAAGCTTACAGGTCAGTGGGAGCCAGCTGGGGGGTGAAGGGGAGGCAATTAACCATTTCACTGCTGGTCAGGGACAATTACACCATTAAAAAGGCTTTTTCTCCCAGTTGAGTAGTCAGAAATCAAACCTAGTCTTGTTTCCCCACCCAGAATGCAAATTTTATTCCTTAATCATAGGCCCCTGGCTGCTTCAACTGACTAGTTTCTATGCCACAGCCAAGCACATTATTTATAAGCAACGAAAAACTTGAGGAGAGGGATTGGAGGGAGAAGGAGGGCATTTTGATCATAGTAGCACTCACAAGCACAACTACAGAGCTAAACGTCAGTCTGCATTTCCATCAAAATCTCCTGATTTTCAGCCATTTATAACTTGGCAATAAAAATCCCTCTTGGGCTGCAATTTGGCAAATAGTGCTTCAGCAGAGGGGAATATTGTTCCCTTTTGGTACCTGCCGGTTTATTTTGGTTTGCCTTTTGTTTTTGTGATTTGAGTAAAATACAGTTATTTGAAAGATGCTACTTAAATGTAGCCCTCAGAAGGAGAAAGTGTTAACATGTTATGGCATTCATTTGTATTTTCACCTCCAGTGAAAGTGGTGACTTTGACTCTACCAGTTAATCATGCCAATTACTTACACATTTTCAAGAAACAAAGAAGATGGGCCAAACCTTTCATTCAAAAGCAGTTAATCAACAGAAAGGCTCTAAATGTTTGTGAAGTTTGTATTCCCAGAGCCACCTTGAAGGAAAGGCTGTTGACTGTTGTCTCCAAGTTAATTTCCTCCTATAAAGGCCAAATCAGTGTGATCACACTAGAGAGTTCAGCATTTTTAATTGCCTCAAGGTGCTCATTTGCAGGGAAGGGATAAACTCGGAAGGCGCAAATAAGGAAGAGAGGAAAACTAGGCTATTTGTCTCAAATAAACCCAATCATTTTCTCCTCTCATCACTTTCACATCTGTGATTTTCCTCCTTTCTTAATAAGCTTTGCTCTGCCATTAAGGAGAGAGGATTACTAGGGCCTTGAGTCAGAGGTTCCTCGTTTCTTTCTGGAGTCCTGTTTTCTCCCTTCTCTGCACTTATGTGAAGTCAGGCAGCTGGCAGTACCCTCTGCACCCCATGCAGAGCACCTGGCCAGCTGGGGCCGCCTGAGTGGAAAAACACAATGAGACTGAAAAGGCTTTGGGGGAAAACAAGTATTTAAGTTGTGGGAGGAAGAACGATGTGACAGGCAGCACTGCTTCCTGACCCTAGAGTGACTGGGATATCCACTGGGAATCCTGTGGAATTTGTCAGCCCAAAGGAAGGAAGTCCTAGAGGTTGACTTTCTGGGAGCTGAAAGGGGTTAGTGTTTTTCCCTCACATTCATCAACTCAGGGTATACTCCTTCAGATTCTTAAAACTCAACATTTATCTTTTTAAAATGTACCTAGGAGAGTGAATGTCTCCCATTTCACCAGTGAAGAAAGCCCGAATAGCAAAGCCAGCGGATATGTTATCTGAGCCAATAATGGAAGTCAGTCTCACATGTGGCCATTTGCAGCTCTTGCCCTGGGGATGGGGGTGGGGGCGCTCAAAACACCCTTGAAATCTTTCCTGAGCGCTAATGAAATGAAAAAAGACCATTTTTAAGTCCTTTCACTTAGAGTACAGCATTTAGAGCAAAGCAAAGGGTCTCTGCCCAGGGCCCACGCATCTGAGAGGCCACCCTAAGCCTCCTACGTGTGCCTATCAGAGTGGAGAAGTCTGCAAGGTTAGGGCCATATATCTACCCAGAGCCTCTGCTCTGCCCCCTTCAAGACCATGAACCCAGTACCTGGAGCCTAAGAATCTCCCACCCAAACAACCCCAAAACTGCCCTGACCCTTCCCTGATCTGTCTTGCTGACTGCAAGTGTAGCTAATAGGATTGTGCCTAGAGCTTGGATATGCAGGTCGGGATGTCTATGCATGTGTGTGCCCCTTACAGAGCAGGACGAGGCAGGGTAGGAAGAGAGGAGGGGCTGGCAGGGTGCAAGAGCTGTTTCTCCCCACGTTTCTATGTTCTGGCACAGAACTCCAAAAATTCTAAATTTGAAACTGGTCTTCCAGAAAATATTTGTGTCAAGGGAGGAGGATGGAATATATTTTACTTAACAGTTTGTTAGCTTGATGTATAACTTTGTAAATATTTAGGCCTTTGTTATGTGGGCCTCAATTTGTCTTCGTGCCCTAGGCTCTCCAGATGTTGGAAGTGGGCCTGCTACAAAGCCTCGCCAAAGGAGGAGCTGGACTCACCCCCGAGTTTTCGTGATTATAACTGCAGAAGTTTAATTTAATTTAGCACTTTATTTTTTCCTCAGTTGAAATTATATGTGCAATCCCTGCTTCAGTAATTGCCAAGAAGCCTATCTGCCATATTTTGCTTTTACTATTTATTTTGTTTCTATTTGCTCTTTTCCCTTTCTTTTACTGGCCTTCAACTTTCTCTTTATCCCTACCACACTGCCTCTTGTTTATTTAGAAGTTCTAATATTCTTTCCAATTTTTCTAATGCTTATTTTTCTATTCATACAGGTCATAAAAAATTTATATTGCTCTATTATTATACCAAAATTAAAAATTAACTATAACCACACACACTAAAATGAAGCCTTTCAAATACTTTTGCTTCTTCACTTTCTTTCTTCTCTGGCCCATTTCCAAATTCAGGGTTATGCTAAGCTAGTTTAGTTTCAGGCTATTATTAGGCTTTTAATTACAATATGACCGTTCCAATTCAAGAATCCTTATTTAAAATGTATAGAATCCCATTAGGAAGACAAAAAGCTAGTTTTCTAACCTATACCACATACAAAATCAAATTCCACTTGGATTAAAGATCTAAGCATATCATGAATCCCCCAGAAAGTTCTGGAAACTCTTGTCAGGTGGAACTAGAGACAGTGTGAGCCACAGTGGAGGCCAAGAACACAGCAGAGGGCAAAGCAGGCAGATAGGCTGGGCTCAGAACATCAACAGAAGCCAAACACAGGGATGAGAAGTCCGCCCAGAGCCGGATCTCACAAGTTAAGGAAATGCAGCAAAACAAGGACAGTGGAAGCAGCATGAAAACCTACACACCTTCAAATAGAGGCCAAGAGGGAAGCGGTACCTGTATTTCCAGCACATGACAGAGGACATTTACTCCTTATATTCCCACAGGACTTGGAAGGTTACAAAGCATTTTCACATAGGATATTGGATTTAAGCCTTTGCACAGATGGCAAATATAGGATTATTAACCCCTATTTACAGACTAAGAAACTGAAGCACAGGTTTCCTTGTCTTACTCAGTGTAAGCCTCAAAATGGTACAGGCAGTTCTCGAATCCAGATTTTCTGATGCTCCACCCAAACGCATGCTCATCTGGCTACATCAAGGGGCTTTCCCCTTAAACTCAGCACATGAGGGGAATGATGACAGTTCTCTGCTCACACAGTGGAGCTGATTTAACCGATTCCTTTTTGTGACCCACTGTGATTAGGGTGGGCAGGGCTAGAGGAACAGCCATACTATTTCTGATTGTCATTTTCCTAGCAACCATTCATGGCCTTTCCATGAGTCTGACCCCTGGCAGCACCCCAAACACATCATGCCAGCACCAGATTTATGATGATCCTGACCACTGCCATCCAATCTGCTAAGCCATGCAGGGCACAGACATCAGGAAATATGTCTTCCTGTAAATACAATACAGGGGAACTTATTTGTTATGGCAGCAAGGAGCAGAAAACGACATTGCTCTCAGAGACCCAAAGGGAAAAAAAGATGATGTACGATGTAAGGTATGGGATTAATCATGCCTGACACCTCTGGATAATCAACTGGAGTCATTCTTGGGAACTATTCCTTCTCAAGGATAAAAAGGGGGAAAAATTATCAGGGAGGGGATTAGCCAGTTGGACACCATAAGCTGCCAAGATTGTTAGTGCCTATAGCTCAGCATTCTTGCTGGAAATCTGGTTGGCAGTTAGGATTAAGAGTTCGAAGGCAGTCAAAATGGTTGCTGAATGCTTTGTTCTCCATTCATCACATCTACACTAGAGTCATCCTTATGAAAGTTCAAAGTTTGAATTTAGGGGACCTATTAAAGGTCACAGACTTTACCCTCAAGGTTTCCTAATGTCATGAAGCATTTCCTGTATCTCCAAGAGAAGGCTGGCATCATCTACTAGTCTCAGGCCAGCTGAGGCAGAGTTGGAGCTCACTTCCCTCCAGGTTGAGATAACTATACTGTGGGGTGCCTGGGTAGATCATGAAACACAAGTCATGGGGTGGGAACCTGGTAAAAAGTTGAATTTAGGGAAAGAAGCCCTCTTCAATGCCCAATAGTGACTCAAAATTAACTTCAAGCCAGGGGAAAATACCAGTTCCCTCTCCATTAGAGCCCAAAGGAGTGAAGAAAAGGAGAAGCCTATGGAAGACACCAAGGGAGGATCAGGTATTAACCCTAGTCCTTTTGTAGCAAAATTCTACTAAAAGGCAAGTGGCAAGTGGCAGTACATGTGATGTCCATTAATACACAAATCTGATCCTTAAACTGATCAAACCAAAGCTATTTAGATTGTTTAGCACTAGTGCCATCCTCTGCCTATACTCACAAAACAGAAAACACTTTAATATCTTAATATCTGAGCCCTTTCGGACTTGAACACAGAATAAAAAATATATAAAGTTGACAGATATCTTTTATTAAATTCTTCATTTCCTTTCTTACCACTCAGTTCTCAGATTTTTATTGTTAATAAAAGCAACCTGCAACTGCATAGTCTTCCACATTTCATGAAGTGCTTTCATCGTTTTAATTTTCAACCAATAATGACTGATCAACTGTCTTGTGCCAGACTCTCTTCCAGGCACTAGGAAATGCAAAAATGAATAAATTAAGAAAGCTTCTTCAAAATTCCCAGAATCTAAGAACAGGAACAGAGGCAAAAATGGCACACAATGATATAATTTAATAGGCCTGATCAAGAACTGTGCAAAATAGTATATGAACACAGATGCAGCTGGGCAACTTTCCCAAGCTCTTGCTTTGATATATGCAGGAGGAAAATGAGTCCATGGCTTCTGACCCCAAATTTGGAACTGTACCAAAGTCATTTTCTTATACCAACCACACTCCTAGCCCTTAACTGGATTTCCTTTCGATGATTTAAAAATCATGGTTTATAAAATTGCTAATTCACTCTCTTTTGCCCTTATCCCTCGGAATCCTTTCTCCATTTAAGCCCAGACACTGGTTTGTTTGTTTTTTAATTTTAACTTTTTATTTTGAAAAACTTTTAAATTTACAGGACAGTTACAAAAATAACACAAACCCCATATAGAGAATTCCAACATATCCCTATTACATATATTGTGTCTAATCATCACAAGAGCTTTGCAAAGTAGATGTTTTTAGTAGATATCTGAGGCCTTCTCTGCTCAACATCCTCCCTTCTTTCATGTAACACTGTAATTGAACATTTAATTTGAAAGAAAGCTTTAATACACAGCATGATTATGTATGTATTGCATCAAAATAAAAAGTAATAAATTCTCATTTTAGAACAATTAAAAAAAACTTAAATTACAAATACAAAAAGAGTTAATCATAATTTTTAAAGGTAATTGTTTGCCTCTGTGAACTGAGTGGCTGGTAGCCCTTGGGTCACCCTGTGCCCATGTAAAATGGTGTAATGTGGACACTAGCCCAGGGGGCCCACTAAAATGAACCAAGGCTCCTTGGAGAGTAGCTGATTTCATGTTTAGAACTGGAAGAAATCAAGACATGCCTGGGAAATCTTATTAGAAAGCAAGGATGCTTTTGCAAGTTGCTGCTTTTCAGAGGTTAATTGGAACTGGTTGTCTGTGCAAGACCATCAGTCCATATGATGTTCAAAGAGGAAAAGTTGCAGCAGATGACAAAAATAAATAATAAGGATCATATTTACTGCTGTGAGAAAATTGAATGGTGCCAAATTTCTATTTTTTTTAAAAGGAGGCTATATAATAACAATCATTGAATTGAAAAATAAATATAAATACCAATTTGTTTAGTTGATACAATCCTCCCCTTCATTCAGTTCAAAAAGTTACTATATAAACAGTAAGAGATTTTATCCTGTATTCTGCCTGAAATGTAAGAAATGTTTTTAAAAGACACAAAGGCATGGCCTGCTGAGCTCATACTGCAAGAGGGAGGGAGGGAGGGAAAGCCTGGAAGTTGGAGGTCAAGGAAGGCTTTCCCTCTCTGTCTAGATGTCTGCTTTAGCTCCTGCTCAGAGTGGAAAGCTTTACCCTTTACTGATTATACTTTAAACTGGAACTCATATTCTTTACCTATGTTGGCATCTTTCCATCCTCTCATCAATAACATCACCAGGCCATTGTGACAACATCATTCTACCACTGCAAATACAACCATGATTCCAAAGTAAATAAAGTAGTTAAATGTGGCTGGAGGTTAGGGGGCCTGGCATACTCCAAGGTGGCAATGGAGAAATACGAAGTTGGAGAGTTAAGCCAGGCCAGAACTTCATTTTCTTTAGCCTGGAAAAGCACCAGAACTTTATTTTGAAGACTCTGGGTAGCCAGATGAAAGCCAGCCTTTCAGGCCTGGGTCATATATTATTGATAATAATGCATCTGTCAAGGACATTTAGAAGAACCACTGGGGCCAGAAATGGGCTAAGGTCCACATGAAACTATTAAGTGGCCTATTGAATGTACTTCCCTCAGAAAATTTTAAAAGCCAAACTGAAATAATTAATTTCCATGGGTAAACCAATTTAAAAAAATCTTTGACATGGTATCCACCAAATGATGGTTTCTTTATGGCTCAGACATAATGAGGGGTTCATCAAGAAAGGTGTCTTAGCATTCCCCTTTCCCAAAATTAATGTGTCAATGCTTTCCACCAAAGACTACCAGGAACACAACTGTAGTTGAATAAGTTGGCTTTGCTGCTCATTGCACAAAGGAAAACGTACACCATAGGAAACTATGGGGTATACCAGGACGAGGACATTAGACAGCATTTAGAAGTGTTGGGCCATGTTAGTTGATTAGGAGAGCATTCAAGGAAGCAGGGCTTTCCTCTGAATTGGATACTGTCTGCAAGCAGTAATTCTATAACTGGGTAGCTCAATAACTCTCCTCTAGGAGAAGATGACTAGAGAGAGGCTAAAGCTGTAATTGGTAAAGCAGTCGTAGTCATTCAAATTAGCCAGACAAGGCAGGTGTTTGGTATTTTTGCAATTTATGTAGTGTATCAGACAGGGTCCTCCAGAAAAACAGAACCAATAGGAAAATAATGCATATATATTTATATCTGATATAAATATAAAGATATTTATTTTAATGAATTGGCTTATGTGATTGTGGGGCCTGGCAAGTCCAAAATGTGTAGGCTGGAAACTCAGGCAGGATTTATGCTGCAATCTTGAGGCAGAATATCTGCTTCTCCAGGAAACTTCAGTTTTTGCTCTTAAGGCCTGAACTGATTATTTGAGGTCAGCCCACATTATCCAGGGTAACATCCTTTACTTAAGTAAACTTAAGTAACTTATTGTTAATGTTAACCACACCTACAAAATGCTTTCACAGCAACACTGAGATTAGTTTTAGATTAAATAACTAGGTACAATAGCCTAGTCAAGTTGACACGTAAGACTAACCATCTCACATAGCGCACTTGTTTTTATCTGTGATTAGACAAAACTGTGGGAATGGCCTTGTGCTTTGCTTCACTTAATCAAGGTCACAGAGTGGCCTTATCTAATGTTGGTGATCTGTAAGATTGTTTATGTTCCACAGAGAACACCAAGGCCTACCTGATTATATCTGGCCAGCTCACAGATGTCAAGTAGTTGTTGCTTTTCTCTTTTTTAAATGCAAATGAAGAAATCTCAGTACACTGAACTAGGTGTTATGAGCAGCCTTATGTGTAGGAAATCTTAAATTATGTTAAAGGCACATATACATTTATTTGGTTAAATGTTACAACTTTCCCATTGACCATTATAAATAGTTCAGTTGTCTGAAAAACAAGAAAAAGATGAGAAAGTTTGTGTTTATTTAAAGACAACATATTTCTTTTCATCTTCCCTGACTTAATGTGTGAAATAAGAGCCTTGATTTATGAATTAAATCATAACTTGAGTTTTCCTTCTCAAAAACATGACTTTCCTAAAGTCTATAACAGAAAACAAAATGCTGCCTACTCTTATGTCCTATAATGTTAAAATATTGTTGAAATGGCTACTGGTTATTTACTTTGGATATTGACCAAAACACATTTAATTGGTTGGGATAAAGAGTAATGGTGGTCCTGGCGTGTATGTTTGATGAGGGACAAGAGGAAGTGGAAAAAGTGAAGGAGAAAGCAAAATTCAAGAACTGCACTGAGCTGGTTAGTTTTTTAAAAATAAGAATTTTCAGTAATACACAAGGTTGTTAGAGAAAAAGTGGACTAAACTTTCCTGCTAAGGGAAACCCTCATACCCTTGTATCTAAAACCTTCATATTTAATCACCATGTAGGGGGAAAAAGTCTCTCTTTGGATATCATATATTGTTTTATGGATTTTTTCTTTATTCAACGTCCACTTCACAAGGGTAGAAATATTTTGACTTTAGTATCAGCCACAGCACAGGGTAGGTAGGCAATTAAACCTGTTGCATGAATGAATGAAAAGACAAAAATATAAAGTGACTATACTTGAAGGTTAAAATATATCTGTAACGTGTCATCTTTGTTTGTCATTTGAAGGTTTCAACATCTTATTGTTCTTTTTCCTAAACATTCCATTGGATTAAAGACAAAATATGATAATAGCAAGTAATTGTTTTCCATTCATAACAAGAATATCTTTCCAACTTTTACTATTATGAAAATCTTGAGATATACAGAAACGTTGAAAGAAGGTACAACAAACACGTTTAGAGTAACCATATAGTAATCTCTGCTAAGACTATCCTGGTACAAACCTTTAATAGTTCCTGTTTAACTTTTAAAAGTGCCCCAGTCTGAATAATCATTCTATCTATAACTCACAACCTAGAATCAACAGTTATTAAAAAAAATAAATAAAAAGGGAAACTTATAGATTAAAAGAGATTTAGGAAGCATGTAAAGGAAAACAAATGCAATGCAATCATTGAATTCTTGATTTATGCTTTAAGCATTATTGAACAAATTGACTAAAGAAATTATGAGCCCACCCCCATCAAGATGGCAGGGTGAGAAGTTTATGGGCTCAGCCCCCCTCAGAAACTTTGAACAACTACAACTAGCAAGAGCCAGCTAATATATCTTTCTCAAAGCTCCAGAAAACAGCTAAAGGATTACAGTAACAGAGTGAGCACCAAATCAAGAAAAAGGCAACTTACAGCAGAAGGATCTTGTGGTGCACTGGCTGGCCCCTCCCTCATCCCTTCACCAGTTCAGCACTGAGCCAACCCATGCTCCTAGTGCAGGTCCCTGGTCCTAATTATGGAGGGAGCAGAGTGACCCTTGTGCACACACTGGGAACATGTATGTCTGCCTCCGTTTTTCTGGTGGTGGCCTGAGAGAGTGAACCAAGACATTCATCACAGGCTTGCCAAGCCAGAACTTGCCCAGAATGTAGAAGGAGGTTCACAGAGCTTTCTTACAGAACACTATGAGAATTCAGTCAAGTTTTGACTGGCAGAGCCAAGGGATTGCTGGCCATGGGATGTGCAGTGTAGTGCCTGGGACCATGAGGAAACCGTTTCACAGGGAAAAGGGGACATTCATATTTGTGTAACTAGGGGAGTTCCTAGGACCACATCTGCATGTCCAGGATAAGACAAAGGCACAGAAAGGATAAGCGAGGCCCCTACAATTGGGCCTTGAGCTATAGCCTCATTGTATGGATAAGCTCTGAAGAAGAGCACTTACACAGGTCAATCTGCAAAGACTCTTTTTCCCCCTCTTTGTTTTTTGTAAGCTCCTGGTATTCAAGGAAATCTCTGTCATAATACAAACTGTATACAAGCTTAAGGAACAGATTCCTCAGAGTCTAAATTCCATTGATAACACATTAAAATATCAAAATGTCCAGGTTTCAAAAAATGATTGTAAAAAGAGAGGAAATTTTGGCTCAAGCAAGGAAGATTAAAGTATTTGAAACCATCCATGAGGAAAATCAGACAAAGGATTTAAAAAAAAAAAAAAGTCCTAAATATACTCAAAGAGCTAAAGGAAAACATGGACAAAGAACTAAAGGAAATCAGGAAAATGACAGATGAACAAAAATAATATCAATAGAGAATGGAAATTTTGAAAAGGAATCATATACAGTTGAAGATCATAGTAATATACATTTTAAAAATTCGCTAGTGAGGTTAAAAAGCAGATTGGAGTTGGCAGACGAAAGAATCAGTGAACTTAAAGACAACTGAAATCATCCAGTCTGAGGAGCAGAAAGAAAAAAGAAAGAAGAAAAATGAACAAAGCATGAGGAACCTGTGGGACACCATCAAGCATACCAATATATATATATGTGAGAGTCCCAGGAGGAAAAGAAAGGGGCAGAGACAATATTAAAAGAATTAATGGATGAAAACTTCTGAAATATAATTAAAGACATGAAAATATACATCCAATATGCTCAACTAACTCCAAAGAGGATAAACCTAAACAGACTCAAACCCAAACACATTATGATCAAACTTCTGAATGCCAAAGATAAAGAGAGAATTCTGAAAGTTGCAAAAGAGAAGCGATGTGTTATGTATAGGGGGTCTCAATAAGATTAAGTGCCTATTTCTCACTGGAAACCATGGGGGCAAGAAGGCAATGAGATGACATTTAAAGTTCTGAAAGCAAAAAATTGCCAACTTCTAAGAAGTCTATATGTCCAGCAAAGATGAGAGAGAGATTGAGATATTCCAAGATCTACAAAAGCTGAGGGAATTTGTCACCACTAGACTTGCCCTACAAGAGATGCTAAACAAAGTTCTGCAGATTGAAAGGAAAGGACAATAGACAATAGATTAAAGCTGCATAAAGAAATAAAGACTTCTGGTAAATCAATGCCATGAGTAAACATAAAAACCAAATGTTTTAGTTTACCAAAGGCTGCTGATGCAAAGTACCAAAAATGGGTTGGCTTTTAAAAAGGGGATTTATTTAGGTGAAAGTTTACAGTTCCAAAGCTGTGAAATGTCCAGATCAAGGCACCATCAGGGGTGTTTTCTCACCAAAGTCAGCTACTATTGATCCTCTTGCCTGGCTTTGTGGCAAAGCAAGATGGCTGCCAATCTGCTGAGGTCTCTGCCTTCCCCTCCTGAATCTACTAGCTCAGTTATGGCCAACCAGGCATAGGCCTTGCCTCTTTCTGGGCCTCCTCTCTCAGTCTTGGCTGCCCCCACTTTCTTCACAAGTTCAGTTGAGAGTTATCAGGCATATGGTTCATCTCTCCTTGGACCTTGGCTCCTTGAGCCTCTCTGGGCTTCTGTTCCCCTGCAGTCCTCTCTCACACATGGCAGGATCAAAATAAAATGGTGGCTCCTTTTCTCTCTCACATGGCTGGATCAAATATGGCAGAACCCTCTTTTCCTCTATGTTTCTCTGTTTATATCAGACCCAGCAAAAGGACAGAGAATCAACCTGAGTCATGCCTCACTGACGTAATCCAGTTGAAAGAGTATTACACACAGGAATTGATTAGTTCAGAAACATAAGCTTTCTCTTTTAGGGATTCATAAAAGACTTTCAAACTGCCATACCAGCACTATTGCATTATTGGTTTGTAATGCCATTTTTTACTTCCTATAGGATCTAAAAGGCAAATGCATAAAATTATTGATAAATCAGTGGCTTTGGACTCATAATGTATAAACATGAAGTAAGTGATGAGAACTACATAAAGGTGGCTGGGTGGAGAGGTATAGGAACATGGTTTGTGAAAAGTTGATATCAAAGCAAATGAGATTGTTATAGATTTAGAATGCTAAATTTTAGTCCCATGGTAACTACAAAAAATATCGAGGAGTATGCAATCTCACAGACAGAAATTAGAGTATGGGTTGCAAGGAGTGGGGGACAAGGAGAATAGGGAGTTAATGCACAATGGGTATAGGATTTCTGTTTGAGGAGATGGAAAACTTTGAGTAATGGAAGGTGGTAAGTGTACTGCAATATTGTGAATGTGATTAACCCTACTGAATGGTATGCTTGGGAGTGGTTGAGATAGGAAAGTTTGCTTTGTATTTATGTTCCTACAATTAAAAAAAAAAAAAGAGAACTAAAGACATAATGACAATTAAATGCGATATCTATTCCTAGATGAGATCTAAAGGGAGGAGAAAAAGCTCAAATGGACATAATTGGGATATATGAAAACCTTGGAATATAGAAGGTAAGCTTTATATCAATGTTCAATTTCTTGAACTTGATAACTGTACGTCAGTTGGTTCCATAAGTCATTATCCTTTTTCTTAAGAAATGTGCATGGCAGTTTTAAGTGTTCTGTTCAAGGAGCATTATGCATGTAGTCTATACTCAATTTTTCAGAAAATAGACTGCATTATTGGTTTGTAACTCCACCAACAATATAGTTAGACAGACAACCAGATATATGGATAGATATAAGAATGATAAGATAGAATGATAAGAGTGAAATGGTAAATGTGGCTAAATGTTAAAAGTGGTGATTGTGGGCATCTGGGTAGATAAGGGTATGTTGGAATATTCAGTATAGTGTTTGTATTATTTTTTAACAGTCTTGTATATTTGAAAGTATTTCAAAATAAAATGTTTTAAAAATGTATGAGATAATTGGGGAAACCTGAATATTTTTTTGATGTTACTAAGGGACTATTAATTTTTAAGTTTGTAATGATATTATGGTTTTGCTATTTAAAAATCCTTATAATTTAGAGACACATAGTGAAATGTATGATGTGTGAGATTGGTTTAAAAATAATCCAGTATTGGGGATTGGAGGGGTAGAGAGTATAGGTGAAAGAAGTTAGCAAATCTGTTTATAATTATTGATGCTGGGTGACAGGTACATGAAACTTGTTATACTATTCTCTCTACTTGGTATATGTTTGAAATTGTCAATTAAAAAAAAAAGCTAAATGGGGAGCGGATGTGGCTCAAGCAGTTGAGCACCTGCCTCTCACCTGGGAGTTCCCAGGTTTGGGTCTTGGTACCTCCTAAAGAAAAAACAGACAACAAGTAGACAATAAGCAAAACACAACAAGCAGACAAAAAACAAAAAAAAAACAACAACAAAAAAAAACAAGCAACGAGCACAATGAGCAAAAACAATGAGCAAACAGTTGAGGGAGCCATGGGGAGGGGAGGGGGAAACTAGAGCCATAACAACCAAATGCCATACCTAAATCAGGAATGAATACGGGGTACAACTGATTATATTTGAATATGGAGTGGATGTTACGTATAGGGAAAATAATTAGCTTTCCTATATATGATAATGTTATTGTAGTGATGTTGAAGAACATACCTATTCTTAGGAGTTGCATGCTGAATTATTTAGGGATGACATGTCATGATGTCTGAGATTTACCCTCAAATGGCATAGCCAGTGGTGTGTCTGGCACACATAACAGCTAGAGCAGATCTTTTATACACCCACCTGCTCCAGGTGACAAAACTATATTCTAAAATAAACATGCACAAATCAGCAATAATCATTTCTTAAATTGTTCCTTACTTTAAAACTTCTAAAAATTCTTTAAAATAAAATTCTATTTTAAAGATAATCAACTCCCAAGAAATTTTACATGTGAACTAAAATTTATATTTACCAAACAAAAATATTATACTCCATAGATTGCACAGCATTAAAAATAAAAACTCCAATTGGTCAGATAGAAAAACTGAATTGAAATAACTCAAATTCGGTGTTTTGGTCCTTACAATTACCGTGTTTTCACAATTACTTACAATTACTATTGTTTATTTTGAATCTGTTGTTTAAAAGCAGGGATATGTAGTTCCACTGGAGTTGGAGACATAAACTGCTCCTGAAGCAATCTTAAGTGATTTCAAATCATCATGAACTTACTGTTGAAACAAGCGCAAATACCCAAGTCCACGTGTGTCAGGGTAGTTGGAGGGGGTGGGGGGGTGATGGTATAAATGGATGTTCTCTGAATTAAAGTTCCATGCAGAATGTAATGTTTATTAAAGGATAAGTAACAAGAATATGCTAATTTGAAGTTTACAGATATATTATTAAAACTCAATAGTTACCACAACAATTTTTTTAGTCCTTGGGCCAAAAAAATATTTTGTTGGGAAGGATTGTCCCATGTCAGAAAACAATCTTTTGATTTCTTTTTCAACTATTTAAAAATATAAAAAACATTCTTACATTCCCCAATAAGTTAAACATAGAATTACTATATGACCCAGCAATTCCCATTGTAGGTATAAACCCAGAGAAACTGAAGTCAGGTTTTAAAACAAATCCTTACACATAAATGTTCATAGTAGTTCTAGTCACAATAGCCAAAAGGTGGAAACAATGCAAATGCCCTGCAACACAGGAATGGATAAATAAAATGTGGTATATCTATACAATGGAATATTATTCAGCTATAAACAGGAATGAACTTCTAATACATGCTACAACATGGATGAATTTTGAAAACATTATGATAAGAGAAAAAAGCCAGGCACAAAAGGCCACATATTGTATGATTCCACTTAAGTGAAATATCCAGGACAGTGACATCTATACAGACCTGTCTTAGTTTGCCAGGACTGCTGTAACAAAGTACCACAGTCTAGTTGGCTTAAACAACAGAAATATAAATCCAAAAACAAGGTGTCAGCAAGACCATGCTTCCTTTTAAAATGGAGAGTCTATTCCATGCATCTCCCCTGGTTTATGGTAGGTGTCTAGCAATCCATGACATTCCTTGGTTTAATGGCATAACACAATCCCTGCCTCTGTCACATGGCCAGCACTCTGACTCTGTCTCTCTCTTACTGTGTGCAATTTCCTCTGCTTAAAAGGACCCCAGTCATATTGGATTAAGGACCCAGTCTAATCCAGTTTGGCCTCATCTTGACCAATAACAGCTTCAAAGATCCTATTTACAGATATGTTCACATCCACAGAATCAGAGGTTAGGACTTGAACATGTCTTTTTGGGGTGACATAATTCAAGCCATAAAAGGACAGAAAGCAGACAGTGGCTGCCTAAGGCTGGGGTGAGGGAACAGAGTATCTGCTTAATGGGTATGGAGTTTCCATTTAGGGCAGGGGTTCTTAACAACGAGTCCGTGAGCTTGAATTGAAATTCAAAAAAAACATTATTCTTGTGGGGACGTGTTGGTGCAGGTATGATATATTTATGAAATAATACACAGTATAGTGTGGACTTAGTAAGGGATCCATTATTTTCACCTGACTGGCAAAGAGATCTGTGGAACAAAAAAAGTTGAGAACCCCTGATTTAGGGTGATGAAAAAGTCTGAAACTCAATAGTGGGTGAGAGTTGAAAAACACTGCAAAGGTACTTAATGTTACTGAATTGTACACTTTAAAATGGTTACAATGATAAATTTGGTGTTATGTATATTTTACCACAATAAAAAAAATTCTTATCCTTCAGGCCATACAAAAACAGGTGGTAATCCAAGATTTGGTTTACAGGCTACAGTTTACTGACTCCTAGTCTCTGACCAAAAATGCTATCAATTTTGAACTAAAGCTGAATTTAGTAAACTTCGTGGTTGCTTCGCCAACATCCATTCCTACTTCTCTTAGCAACTAGTCCACTTTTATTCATTGTCCATACCTCTTCCACATGCTGTGGGGGAAGTGAACTCTATTTGTGGCATTAGATGGGGGCATGGTTCTCAAGCCTGCACAAATCAATATAATCCTGTCTTGGCCCTTGGTCAAGGTACCCAGATGGCCCACCTCATGCCAATGAGATTTAAGAAAGGGTTTACTGAGCACTCCCAGAAAATCCAGTCTCTCTCCTGTAATCTGAAAGAGGCTGAATGTCACACCCAGAAATGCTATAGACCATTTTTACTCTTTAAAGATGAGGCTTAAGCATGAGGCTGACTCATCAGTAGAGAGAATATAGAATTGGAAAGAAAAGGTGTTTATGGTCATTGTTGGACTGCAGGTGCAGCCCTAAAATTCACCTTGATTTTCCAGTTTGTGACTCATAAATTACCCCGTTTTTAAGCACTATTGAAATAGATTTTCTGCTATTTGCATCATAGTGACTCTTGGGTTTGAATCCCAGGTTCCCCAGTTTCTATGATCTGTGTGTGCCTCAGTTTTCCCGTCTTTGAAATGGGTATAATAAGAATACCTACTTCAACAAGTGGTTAGAATTATTAAACGGCTTAATATATGAAAAACACTTAGAAAAGTGCCTGGCACATAGTAAGCACCATTTAAATGTTTGTCATTTTTCTTATTTGCCTATCTTATAGAAGTTTCATTAGGTCCTAAGCTAGAGAAAATTTCCAGCATTCTGTGGGAAATGTATCCTTTTGTGTAACTGGTCTCTTTATCACAGAAGCCAAGGGCAAGTCATATTATATTTTCCTCTCCTCTCAATATGTGTTTTAAAAGCACAATGAAGTTAAAATAAATATCAAGATTAACTTATTGAAAGAAAGGGAAGACATGGGCTATAGATTCCAATAAAACATGAACTCAACACCCTTTGGGATGGGGATTTACTCAGGGTATACAGAGGAAGCATTTCATTCTCTGCCTTTTTTCTCCTGGCTGTCAATTAGGATTCTTTGTATTTTAAGCAACAGAAATTCCAACTTAAACTAGCTAAGCAATAAGGAAATGTATTGTCTCACATTAAAAGGTCCAGAGATACAGAGTCTTTGGGCATAGTTCAAGAATCAGGAGTTCTTGACTTTGCCCACTTCTGTGTATGTTTCATATACAAGCTGCATCATATCATGGTGGCAAAATGGTAAGCAACTCCTGAAGAGAGAGAGACAGAGGCAGAGAGAGAAAGAGTAAGAGAATCCATTTCCATGACTTTTATTTTTTTAAAGTCCTGAGCTTTGCTCTGATTGTACTAATCGGGTTATGTGGCCAGCTATGTGCTAATCAGTGTGGGCAGGTAAATGCCCTTTGCATCATCATTTTATTAAGAAGGAAAAGATTTAAAACAATTAGGAAACTTGCCTGGAGACAAGGTGGGTAGATTCAAAACAACTAAAGCAGCATGGCTGCTGCACAAAAGGAGAGTGAGAGAATGAAGGCAATGAAGTAATGTTTACCACCGCTCTCTACACCTTAGGCCACCCAGCATCTCTCGTATCTCGGTTCCCATACATTATTGTCAAAATTGTCCAACCCTCCCCTCCCATCATGTATCATACATATATTAGTAACACCTTATATTTTATAGAAAACTTCACCTATATTATTTGATATTCCCAAACAGTTATGAGAAAGGCAAAGTACACGTCATCACTAGAATCACTGTAAGTCACTTAAAAACAATGAGAGCAAAAAGGTTACGTCTAAGGAATAAAAATTAGATGGACAAGAGATGTCTTATTACATAAAGGCAGGAACATAATTAAATAGAGATTTCAAACTACTGAGGCAAAGTAACTCTCAAAATTCTACAATAGGCTGAGCTAGTAAGTATGAGGAAAAGTAAAGATAATCTCATACAGAGTGACAGAATGTACACTCAGAGATCCTTGCTGAAAGAATTAGTAAACATTTACTTCATAAAGAAAAGAGTAGCATACAAAATGATTAGCAAAGAGATAAACATAAGGGTACATTATAATAACAATTACTAAAACGAGGGAAAGTTAAATTCTAGATAACAAAATATGTAAAAAGAAATGATGATGTGATACAGAAATTATAAGAGTTAAAGCATTTTAAAGCCCTTATATTTTTCAAAGGGAGAGGGGGGAATATTCATTAACTTTAGACTTGAAGTAAAGTAAGTAAAAATTGAAATTTAAAAGTAATAAAATCATAGAAATAGAAATTATCACTTGGAAACGGTAGAGATAAAAGGGAGAGGTAAATAAAACTTAACTGGTCTGACAGCACGTTGGAAAAGGAATGGAAGCGGACTTCAAAAAATATACATATATATCCAAAGTATCCATGATAACAACAAAAGTACATAGACTAAATCCACCACTTAAACCACAGACAATCTCAAATATGGTGTTTTTTAAAATTCAGGTATGTGATGTTTAAAATATATATACCTTAAACAAAATGACCCAAAAAGCCTGAAGAATGGAAGAATTTAGGCCTGGCAAATTCTAATCAAAAGCAAGTTGGCAAGACTCTGTTAACATCAGACAAAACTGACTTTAAACCACAAACATTATTAGCGATAGTCCTTACAGAATGATAAAAGAAACAATTTATCAGGATGATGTTAATAATGTTAATAGTTTTTAATTTTTATGCATCTAACAAAATAGCATTAAAAGACAGAAGCAAAAAATTGACAGAATTATAATGGGAAATTAATGAACTGAAAGTTAGGTGAGATTTTTAACATACTGCTCTTAGTAAATATCAGGCAAAGTAATTAAGGATATCAAACATTTGAACAACATAATTATCAACCTTGTTCTAATGGGCAAATGTAGAACATTGCTTTAAAAAGCAAAAGAATACATGTTTTTGTAGCGTACATGGAACATTTTAAAAACCTGAGAATCTACTAGACCACAAAGCAAGTTTCAAAAACTAAAGAAACCTCTAGAAGTTTAATAGACCAGATGTCCGCACTTGCAATTAAATAGCCACTGCCCCTGACGGCCCACCCAGGTGGTTCTGCCCCAGCTCCATTCCTCTGTCACGTGCATGGGCCCCAGAGCCATAGGGCAGTGCCCAGGGGAGCCCTGCAAGACAGAAGTGGTACCACGTGGATACTTTCATGGAGACGTCATCAAGACGGCAACATAAGACATCTCAGGGCAAGTTTCCCCTCAGAGTCAACTAAATAACTGGGCAAATCTCACCTGCTTGGGTTTTGATAGAGGCTGGAGAAGTTCTCCCCAAACACTGAATTGGCAGAGGAAAAAAAAAAAAGATCCAGAGAGAAGGCAGGACATCTGTGACTCAGACCTACCAGGCCTGACGCCTCCCCCACATCCTGCACACTGCGGTAACACTCAGTCCTCTCGCCATGGACTCAGAACCCAGAGCCACTCACGGCAGCAACTCAGAGCCCCGCATACATTCAGGCAGGACACTCGAGGCTACAAAGCCCAGAACAGCGCCCTAACAGCCCACAAGTGCATACATACAAAACAGCCCGCGGGAAACAAGAGAGACCCTCAGAGGAACTGTTGGCAAGAGGTGCATACACCCAACCCGGTCGCTAATCGATGGTGCACCCTAATGAAAAATCAGGCGTTTTTGAACACTGACCCCACCAGGCTCCCTGGGCCTGGACACCGTAATGTGTAAGTTACCAGAAACAGAAAAGCTGCACAGAAAAAGGGAAAAACGGAACTGCTGCAACGCAAGGCTTTCCAGGACTGAAAGCTGCAGGGGGAAACTGGAACTAAGCGTAGGGGAAGAGTTGAACAAATCATAGCCGCTAGGGAGGAAAATCTGCACAAAAACAGACAGAATAGCCCAGGACTCCCAGAGAAGGAACAGAGGAAAGGAAATCTCCTGGAGGTGAAACATTTGCACATAACAGGGCGATCTTAAAAGGGCAAGAGACAGGTGCAGAAGACCTGAAAAAAAATCTCAACAATTAAACACGGGCTGCTCCAATGTTCAGTATAAGCTGGACCAAGCATTGAAGCCTTACTACACAGCCAGTCTCCAATAAAACCCTAGGGAGAGAGAAAAACTGACTTTCAGAATCAGCACATCAAAATAATCAACTGCAAAGACATTGAAAAAAATCATAAGCCATACTAAGAAACAGGAAGATACGGCTCTTTCAAGGGAAAAACTTAAAACTCCCCTAGAATTTGCTCTGCTTGTACAGGGACTTTATTTCTCTAAGTCAGATGATTCTATCACACCTATCTAATAATTACATTGAAACAAAATGATTTCTTTTCACTGTTGGGCTTTTTTTTTTTTAATGAGAAATTTCAAGTTTCTCTTGAGTAATAAACAACCACTGCTATTATGTTAGATTTACTGTTTCAAAGAAGATAAGATTTCTCTCTTACAGGTACTCCATTAGTTGTTTTTCTACAAAGTTATTAAATTTCTGAATAAGAAATAAGGCAAGATACAAGGGCAATTAAATGCAATACATGATCCTTGACAGGATCTAATAATGGAGGAGAAAATGCCCAAAAGGACATTACTGGTACAAATGAAAAAATTGGAATAATGACTGTATGCTTTATATCAATGTTAAAGTTCTTGAATTTGGTAATTGTACTGAATGTGGTGACCTAAGTGAATATCCTTGTTTTTAGGAAATATACATGGAAGTATTAAGTGGTAATATATGATGTATGATGTATGCAGTCTACTCTCAAATGTTTAGAAGATGATACATATGTACATATATACATGATAGATATGGTAGATAATAGAGGGATATAACTAAAATGACAAAATGTTAAAAGTTGGTTAATCTGGGTACCTGGTTAGGAGTATATTGGAGTTCTCTGTATTTTTATTGTACTAGTTTTGCAACTTTCCCATAAGTTTTAAATTATTTCAAAATAAGTGAAAAATATAATTTTTTAAAAGTCTGTAAACAACTGTAAGCTACTAAATGAAATGGTTAATACCTAAGGGGACAGGATTTAACAAACTTGAATGTATAGAAAATATGAATAAACTTATAACTATTAAATATATTAAATTGGTAGTTTAAAATCATCTTTCCCTGCCCAAAGAAACCTACCAGATCTAGAGAATTTTTCAGATGAGTTCACAATAACAAGCATATAACAGATAATCCAAGTCTAATATAATTATGTTCCAGACTTTTTTTAAAATGAGCTTTCCATTTTATTAGATCAGTATAATCTAAATATTCAAGAGAAAGCATAAAAGAAAAATTGGGGGCCAATTTACTATCAAAGATATCCTTAAAGACCTTGAATAAAACATGTAGTTAACTTAATCCAACAAGGCTTCAAAAATTCTGTCCAGCACACAAGACAAGGTCTGACTGATTTGAGCAGTAAAAATATAAGAAGCCATTTTTTTATTCACATAATTCGTTACTTATAAGGCATTAAAAAGAAAAGTAGCCAAACGTGTCTGCTCCCTATGTCCTGTCCAACTGCCAAAAATGACAACACTGAAAGATAAGGGTCAGAGGAGTACAACAAAAGTTGTGCAATACCATGTGTGGAGAAGCCAATTCTAGACTGAAGATTACCTTTTTTATATACTGCAGCTGTATTCTGAGGAAAGCCATGTAGGAAGTCTCATACCTCAATAGAACCCAGGAAGCTATGAAAAACTATCTCAAGAATCCTCCCAGGGGAGGTGGGAGGTGAGTGGAAGATGGCCTTGAGGCAGCACCTCCCAAGCTTCCATCCTCTTGTGTTCTGGAAGGATCACAAGATATTCTGCCATGACTCACATGGGCTACAGGTCAAATCTTTGCCCCCAAGGCTTAGGTGGATATGTTCAAGGTCACCAAGCAACCATGATGGAGCCATTTCCTTACAAATCTATCCTGGAAAAAATAGTTTTAATCTAGAAGTGCAAGAAAATGTAATGTTAGAAAAGTTATTCGTGTAGTTATCTACACTAACAGATCGTAGGAGAAAATAAAATCATCTCCATCTCTGGAGAAAACCAAAATATGTGATAGAATTCAACACCCAATCACTATGGGATGAGGAAAAAAAAAAGAAAGAAAGAAACAATTAGAAATAGGAAGAAACATGAAGCATCCTTAATCTGGTCGAATGTATCACCCCCAAACCCACAGAAATTTAATGATAACACATTTGAAGTATTTCCTTTAAAAGCAGAAATAAAGCAGTAACACTGGCAATCACCATTTGTATTCAACATCATATGGGAGGCAGTACCCAACTCCATGAAATAAGAAAAGGAAATGAATAACAATTGAAAAGAAACAAAGCTGTCATCATTCATTGATCAAGCTTGTTAATAATATTGATATCCTTTCTAAAGCAAATATAAAAAATTGTCATCTGTTTAATCTCAGTGGTGGTTATACAAAACTCCATTATGTGATTTTCTGTACTTTCTGCAAGTTTGGAATAATTTGTGATTTAATATGTATTTTTTAAGTTAAAGTTTAAGGGGAAAAAAGTGTGTCTTGCTGAAGTAAAAATAATCTCCAGAGTCATCTCTTTAACATATCCAAATGCAACTTAGGGAGAGAAATAATTTTTAATCATTTATAAAAATAATTTAAAATACCACACATCATGGATTAAAACAATGCTTAAGAAAACATCCCCAGGAAAGAAGATTAATTTCATATTTTATAAATTGTCCCTTTGGCCTCTGGCTTAAGACATAAAACTTTAGAAACTTTAGAATAGAGGTGTCCACACGTGAAAGTGTGGACTTACCTGGTGTTGAGATATGAAAAGCAAGACTTGTGAGAGTCAAGTAAAGTTTCACTTATTCATGGGCCACTAAAAATCGCAAACTAAGCTAAACCCTTTACAATATTTTTGCTTAATCAGAATTAAAATCTGAAGAAAAAGATGGTTCATGACTTGGCTAATTGTTTTCTCCCCTCAACAGTCACAGACAAATTCATATATACACATATGTAATATAGATAATCTCCACTAATATAGAAAATGCCTTTCAACTATATTATGACCCCACTATTTTCTAGAGCTGTGGTTCTCAGCCTGAGTGAGACCCCACAAGGACATGCAGCAAATCTGAAAGAAGGGGCTGGAAACTGCCCATCCATCCCCCAAAGTTAATCATATCTCTACAACCCTGAAGGGAGTATCATTTAACTGGCATGATCCTGCAGAAAGGGGAACATTAACCTCCAATTTGAAAAAGGTTGAACCTTGGTGTCTGAAACATTATCTAAGTTATCAAATTATTATTGGGAGAAATGTGGCCTTCTGTTGCCTTGAACGGGAGATGATTAGAACAGGGTAGAGATCCAAATAAGTGATGTTATAGCCACATATTACATGACTTAGTTTGCTGCCAGTGTTTGTAGTAGTCAGATTTAATTTTAGGGACACTGTGAAATGTAGTGTGCTGCACATAAAATATTAATACAGCACATAATTGGGCAGTCCAAAATAACCAAGTGTTAAACCGATAAACATTGACTGGTGAAGTGTTCTGTCACTTATAGAACCCTCACAAAAAACAAATTATAATCCTATTCTAATTCAACCTTGCTCACACTTGCTCTGATGTTTCTTTCCAGTTGATACACATTACGGGGGCCCAGCCTGTTAATAAGAATAAGCCCCCTTCTTTGTGATAATACAGGATTAGATAAATTAACACACCTGTCTAAATTTGCCAAAGAGCTGCCGAAGCAAAGTACCAGAAATGGGTTGACTTTTATAATGAGGTTTCAAGGCCGTAAAAATGTCCAAATCAAAGCACCATCAGAGATGCTTTCTCATCAAAGTCAGCTACTGGTGATCCTGGTGTCTTGCCACATAGTGAAGCAAGGTGGTGACCAAACTTTGCTGAGGTCTCTGCCTTCCTCTCAAGGTTCATCATCTCCGGGAGCCCAGCTATGGGCAATCAGGCATAGGGCTTGTCACTTACTGAACCTCCTCTCTCAGTCTCAGCTATCTGCTTTCTTCCCAAGTTCACCTATGGTCTATCAGGCATATGGCTGTCTCTTCAGCCTTGAGCCATTCCATGGGCCCAACCTCTTGGGGGCTTTGTGCTTAAGCTTTGGCTGCTAGCGATCCTCGAGTCCTCTCACATGGCAGGGTCAAAAATGGCAGCTTCCTTTCTCGATGTATCTCTCTCTGTATGTTTCCATTTCTACAAAGCTCCAGTAAGAGGGCAGAGACCCCATCTGAGTCATGCCTCACAATCTAATCAAAAGGACCCCACACCCATAGGAACGGATTAGTTCAAAAACATAATTTCAAGGGGGGTGGGGGGAAACACCAAATTCAAATTGTCACATCTCCCTGTTGGGAAACAGCATAAAACTTTGCCCTGCAGCTTTTTCATGCATGGGTCAGCTTAGGGCACTTACACTCAGCAAATACTCTTCTCACCTGATCTGTGTTGGATTATCACTGACCTATCAGGTAATTCAGGATTTTTTTTTCAAATTTTCTTATAAATAACTACTCTATGGAGCCAAAAGAAAGAGATTGACTATAAATAATAAAACGGTAGTGAGAAACTTTCCACAAGCAAATACATTTTTCAACTCACTTATTCTTTGGTCTGAAGACTATATGATAGGGAAGGATCATATTCACAACTTTAAAATATGCTAAGAAAACAAGATATTGTGGGCTGGCCTTGACAGTTTCTGAGATTTCTCACTTGGAATGTTGCTCTTCTTGTAGGGATCAACGTTCTCATTGATTCCTGGTTTGATTCTTTACCATTTATCTAGGTCTTTTCTGCTATCCTCTTTAGATACACTTGGAGACTTGCCTTAGTAGGCTGTTTGCTTGGGGTTGAGAAAGTATATTTTAAAACGTTCCTCCTCCAGTCTGTTGTCTTCCCAGCACAAAAGGTAAAGCCTCCATTACCACATCATAAATGCTATGAAAATTAGAGCAAAGGATCAAGTCCTCAAAAGTATATACCACTATGTCTGTGGTCCTTTGTAAACAGCACAGTTCCATGTAGATCATAAACTGCTTCAGTTCTCACAGCAGAATGGTGTAATGGACAAATAAGCAGTTCTAGACTTCAGAGCTACAGATTCCCATCCTGTCTTTGCTACATGTAAGCTGAAAATGTTTTGAGTTTTCCAAAGAGAAAAATTTATTCATATTTTTGAGCCCCAGAAATACCCCCCTTCCCTCTCAGCAGAAACCTTGCCTCATATTTCTTAGAAATCTCCCTCAGCTTCCTGCCTTCTTCATCTACCGACTCACTAAAATATGTACCTTTCCTGCCTCCTGCTCCCCTCTCAATGGAAGAAGTGACCTGTCTGTAGCCTATCATCAATCTCTTGACCTTGGCCCTAGAACCCATTTCCATCAACCAACTACCTCCCTGTTCTACAATATATGAAATGTATTTCTCTCAACAATTATTTTCCTATTAGAAATGTGAATATACTCTTGGTCTCTCTCATCTATAAAAACACATAACACATATCACCATATAGCTATTTCTTCCCTCCATTTCACAATCATATTTCTCAAAAGAGATGTCAATGCTCACCCTTCACCATTTTCCTCAATTCACTACAAACAGCTTTTACTCTCCATCACTCCACTGATACCGCTCCATACAAAGTCACTGACCAAAAATTAATGGACACAGTTGATTTTTTCTTTTCCTTTGTCTTCCGTGACATCACTTCTTCTAGTTTCTATATACCTTTCTGGTACTGCTTTTCAGCCTCCTTTGTGGAAACCACTTCCTCTGCCTAAACCTTAGATATCAGGGTCTCCTGGGGTTCCATTGCAGTCCTGTACTCTTCTCCTTTTTCATACTCTTCTGGAAGACCTCTTCTATTCTCTTACCTTCAAATATGTTGATAACTAACAAAACTTTGTGATTAGCTTGAATTCTTCTCCTGAGCAGCTAACCTCAATATATCTAACTGCCCACTGAACATCTCCACTTGGATGTTTACGTGCACCTCATCCTCAATTTATCTAAAACTGAACTTTTCTTCCTCACCTGTCCCACAAGCTTGCTCTTCCTATAAGCCCCCTCTTTAGTTGGATCACAGCAGTCTACACTATTGTCTATGCTAGTCACCTGGGAACCAATTTTACTCCTCCTCCTTCTACCCACACATCAAATCAATCTCTAGGTCCTGGTATCACCATTTTCTTACTATCTCTAAAGTCCCATAACTTCTTTCCACCTGAATTATCTCAGCTATACTTTAGACCACCACCACTACTTAACTGGATTACTGTAACAGCCTCCTGTTTCCTCATTTTCACTTTTTTCTAAATCAGAGCTTGGCAAACCTACTGCCTACTGGCCAAATCAAGCCCCCTGCCTACTTTTTATAAGCAAAGCTTTATTGGAATAACAGCCCCATCCATTGATTTATATATTGTCTATAGCTGCTTTATGCTACAATGGCAGGAGAAAGGGTGGTTGAGACAATGTGGCCCACACAGCTAAAAATATTTACTTTCTTATCCTTTAAAGACAAAGTTTGAAATATCCTGCTCTAAACCATTCTCTGTCCTTTCCAAAATAGAAATAATCTTTTTTGGTGCCACAGTGGCACCCTAATACTTAGAGAACAAGATTCAAACTTCCTAGCCTGTCAATTAAGGTGACTCAAAATTTGATACCCACTTCTTTTTCTCAGGTTCATCACTATTCCCCATTTCACCCCATTCTCTAACCTCATTGAATATATCATGCTCAGACTGACCCACGCTCACTTATGCCTCAGAGCCTTGTACATGGTGCCCTTCTCCCTTGAAGTCTAGCCTCACTGCCCTCCTCTCTGTACATTCTTTTTAGTATTCAATTCAAATGTCCCCAGCAGATTTTCCTTAGTGTCTCAGTGGCCAAAATTGGGTAACCTGCATATGGCTGAACTAATCACTGGCTGTGAATTATTCTTACATCATTCAGACCCATTAGAAATTAGGACTGCTTTCCAGAGACACAGGTTGCAAAGGAGGAAGTGAAAAAATTGCAGTTCTGTTAGGATGGAAGGTGGGGTGCGAGGACAGGAAATGGAAACTTTGTAGATGACCAGCAGTGTCTACTATAAATAGCAACCGCCTGGGTATGACACAAAGATGAAAAGAATCATATAAAGGGGTTGTACATGACTTGGTATATGGATATAATAAATATTAGCTATTTAAAATATTTAAATAGCTAAAATGTTTAAAATGTTTAACTAGTCAAGAATCTTGGCCTCTGCAACAATTATGGTCTAGATTTCCCTCAGGCCTTTTATGTCTTAGCAAATAAGCAATAAATGTTAGCTGTTTTTAATAATAATTATAATTGCATGGAAAAAGTATAAAAGTATATATGTCAAAATATTTAAAATAGTTTACTGAAAGGTTTGGTTATAGATGATTTAAATATATAGTTTTATTTTTGCATATCTGGATTTTAAGCATGCTGTACTGAAATTACATTTTGTATGGAATAAAAAAATAATTCAAAATTTTCTCTTTCTCCGTCATAGATCATAAAGTTGTCTGTGTTACAGTTTTGTCAGTATAATTTATTAATGTTAATTTATGTTTTTCTCCCCATGTTTTTCCTTTCCTCTATTTCACATAGGTAGCCAGGCCCTGAGGATTTCCTTGCTTATGATATATTTGTAGATCTCAAACAGAAACTACTCAAAGACAAAAGCTCTTCCTGTTTTTTGTTTTTGTTTTTGTTTTTAACAAAAATCAAAATCCATTTCAGAGATGATGTTCATCTCCTGTACAGGGAGGGGAGAAGGAAGATTGTCTTTGTCTTTGAGGGCTACAGGAAAAGAGAATTTTTCCTTATATTCTGAAAAAGGCAGAAGCCTAGAAGTCTCACACAGCAAAGACGCTCGCCATACTCTATGGTGTAGCTTCTTGGGAGGCCCCAACAAGGAGGTTTCATGACATGCCCCCTGCCTCCAAGAAAAGGAGACTTTGGACACAGGCTCCTATTCTGAGCTCAAGGGCCTACGCTTTAAACTTGACACAGGAGGAGTGGGCCCTGAAACCACAGGGTATTGGGTCACCAGGCACAGCAGCATGTCAGTGCTAACCAGTGTGGACCTATAGCTAATGATCAGAGGGTTCACTCTGCTTTGGCATTAGATAAGACAGTGATATATAACTACATGTCTGTATGGGCAGTGTTGATGCCAATAATGTCTGAGATTGAACTTCACCTTGACCAGATGAGAGTTCAAAGTCACATTTAATTTGATTTAAATAAAATAAAATAATTTCTTGCACATCAGATTTTGTGAATTAAAAAGGAATACCTTTCATTGACGAAAAAAAAAATTTGAAACATGGTCATAGTACTTTAGAGGAGGGACAAAACTAAGAGGTAAATTGGTTCGACCCATTTTTTTTCTTAAGGATAGGGAATCTGATTTCAAGAGAGGGTAAACTCGTGCCAATGGTCACGCAGCTTACCACCGGCACAGCTAGGGCTAAAGCTAAAGCATACTGACTACCATCCAAGTCTTCTTTGTATTGCACCCATATGCTGCATCTTCCGCAAAGCTCTAAGACTAAATGTGTTTCTTTGCAAAAGAATTATTCACTTCTCAAATCAAATGCTCAAAGTAGATTTTACTTTTCTGTCCTCACACTGTTAATGGCAGAAGCAATCTCTCATTGCATTACATAACGAATGTGGGATTTGCAGACATCAGAAGATCGCATCACAAAGATGTCATAGGAGGGAAAGGATATCATTGAAACCTTTTCATTCTGTCGCCAGTTCGTTTTCCCCTCCCAGCATCAAATGACCTCTTGGGAGGTGTGGTGTGTACTCTGGCTGAGCCTACAGGAGCCAGACACCTTTGCTTTCTATTCTTGGATCTGACACATAGACTCCCTCAGTGACCTCGGCCAGCCCCTTAACTGTCCCACCATGATCATCCTGAACTCCAAGATGAGTGTCATAATACCGCGTGCAGAAAGGTGGCCCGTGCTGAGAGGTATCAAAAGCAATCATGGAGATTGGTGCACACCTTTTTTTTCAGTGTTTAAACTAGAAATATCAGAAAGAGACATTTGTCCCATCTTCTGCATTTTGGGTAATCAATGCACATATGTAGCAAGGTCAAATAAAGACTTGTATTCAAAGACCTTGTATGTTGCAACAACCATCCAGATGTATTCCATTTCAATCCAGACTGTGTATCTGATTCATACACAGATTGTATAGTATCTATTGGATAGAGTGAAATACAGATTTATTTCTGTTATTTCATAAAGCAGAACTAAGAGGATGGGTTTCAAGGTATTAGACAGCAGAATTTGCTTTAATGTGAAGAAGAGTTATCTAATATTTAGGTCAGTATTAGCCACAGTATGTTTCTCGAAACACTAGTCCCCTCAGATGCCCTGGGAAGAGTCTTAACTTAGAAAATTTTGCATGACATATCACTTTTTTAGAAAGTCACAATGCTCATGAAAATATCCGGTTCTCTAAAGGCTGTATGATTAAAAACAAAAAGCAAAAAAACCTGTATAACTTTGTTGGACCCAGAACTTTGCAAACTTCTTTAACCATAGATCACACATTTCCTGGAGTATGAATTAACTATATCAAAGAACTGATCCTCAGAAAACACTCATTTTGAAAAATGCTGGATTGAAAAGGACTTTCTCAAAAAGGGGGGAGTTCTTTGTCACTAAAGTTCAAGCATGATGTATGACCAACTGCCAGGAAGTTTCAAGGGATTTCTGCATTGTGTGGTCTAATAGACTAGATGACTTCTAAGATCCCTTGCAATTCCTAAGATTCGATGAATCCCCCATTAAGTCAATAGCACTTTTGAGTTCCTTTTGTGTCTTTCATGAGATACAAAGAGTAGTTTCTTTTGCGTGTACCATTAGACGCAAATGCCAGGAACTGTACCGAACAGGCCCCTTAGATTCTTTATCTCATTTCTTCTGTGAAAGGAAAGTATTATAATCCCCACTTTACAGGTGAAAAAGAAACTGAATCAAAATGTTTAAATGAATTGCCCAAGGACACACAGCTAAATAAACGGTATATCAAGGATGGGAACCCAAGTCTGTGCATTTTCTTGTATGTAGTAGTACTTCTATAAATCATATCATAAATCAGGTCTCAAAATGTCATAGGAGATATACTTGGTCCTGGACTCCCAAGGACTCAAAGGTATAAGATATTTTTTATATTAGCCTCTGTAGTCATTAATACTAATATTGAAATAATGCATGGCTGATAACATCAACTACCTTTTTATTCCAATGATTTCTTACTTCTGGACATTAGCAAAGAGGAGCCCACTACTTATTTTTGATTCATGGCCCTTGCACATGCTGTTATCAGCTTCCAGAGTGCTTTCCACAGGGATCTTGTTCATTTGCTGGGTCTCAGTTCTCATCCTGTCACTTCAGGCCAGACCATCTGACCCGACTGTGATGCTTCTCCTTCTGTGCACATGGTAGGAATGGACTTCCTGAGTCCCTTGGAATCAGGTGCAGCCATGGGGTTAGCACTTGCCAATTTGTTGTGAACAGAAGTGATGTGTGTCGCTTCCTGACAGGCACATCTGTTTGCAAGACCCTCCAGAAGTTTCTCGTGTTCCTCATGACAACCAGCAGTGTTTGACATGGTGGCAGCTGCATTAACATGGACCACAAAATGCCCCGGGGAACGGAGCCCCCTGCTGACCAATGATGGACATGCAATGTGAATAAAAACTGTTCATAGCTCTGGATTTGGGGGGTTTGGGGGGGATCAAATTATGTACCTCAAAAATAGACATTGTATGCTAACATTAGCACTGGGGGAGATATGCCTATTTCTCAAGGAAAAATGCTGTTTCTATATAAATCACTCCGGCATAGTCCTAGACAGCATCCAAAACCTGAAAGATGAAGCCCACAACTTTGGGAGGATGCAGCCTCTAAAGGCACCTGGCCTTTCTCACTCTCGTGGTCCAGTATGTCATAGCTGGCCCCCTTTTGAGGCCCACTTACACAATCTTCTTTATCCTTTTAATGGGGCCATGTATCTTCAAAATTCTAACTAAGTTTATTTCTTCCAGAATCAACACCTTCCAGAACAAGATATTAGCATTTCAGCCAGTTCCAACCACAGTGGACCTGTCTTTCCTCAACCTCAACAGAATAGCCAGAGAGGTTTACCCCCTGTCAGGCAGGGACTACTGCCCTAACCAGCAGGAAGTAACTACAAAAGAATGATTGTCCTCCCTCAGCACCCCCTTAAGAATAAATGTATGAACTCTCTGAGGAGGGAGTTGAGGCAGGTTAGCCAGGGAAACAAGGAGAAGACAAGCCACTACATGGCCAAGAGACAACATGGCCAACAGACAACAACATAGCTGCAAGACCTTGCTGAGACCTTGAGTTTAACCTTGAGGTCCCAGTTTCTCTTTCCGCGACCTCCCCTTGGCCCTGGATATTCCAAACAGGCCTCACCATTGGCCCCCACCATTGGTGGGATAACCAATAACAGCTGGAGCTTCTCCCCTTAGCATTATCAAGGAGAAGGACTAATTAACAGTTTAAAAGGTGACCACACAAGGCAGCGCTCACTCACTCTGCCTAGAGGAGACTGCACTAAATCTCAGTGTGTATTTCCGTCCTTCTCTCCCATTTCTCATTAAACTGTGTTCGTTTCCCCCATTTCCCAATAACTTCTTTTTACTAGCCTAACTAAAAAAAAAAAAAAAAAAAAAAAAGGCAATGTGATGTTTAAGTTCACATGTCAACTTGGCTAGGTTATGGTGTCCAATTGTTTGGTCAAGCAAGCACTGGCTCCATTTTAACAGTGAAGACATGTTGTGGTCTTAAATCATCAGTAAGTGGCTTGCATCTTTGGCTGATTACATGTACAACCAACTGTGGTCTTCAACAATGAGAGACATCTCATCCAAGTTGAAGTTGAAGTTGAAGGCCTTAAAAGGAGAAGTGATGATTTTAGCACTTAAGAGAGAATTTCCATCTCTACTTCATCCAGCCAACTTCTCTTGGGGATTTCATCAAAAACCTTCATCAGCATTCCCAGCTTGCAGCCTGCCCTATGGAATTTGGACTTGCCCATCCCCACAGTCATATGAGCCGATTCCTATTAAAAGTCTCATAATATTTACATAATACACACAGACACACATATATATATCATGTCAGTTCTGTTTCTCTAGAGAGCCCTGACTAATACAGGTGTGTTCTTAATCTTAATCCACATGCTTTAGCACATGAAACCATTTGTAAATATTATCTTTGAATATGTTAAGATGAGTCAGGATGTGGACTCATTTGTGAATAGGATCTTGGAAGGTCTTATTTAGGTGTGACCAATTGAATCAAGGTGGGTCTCAATATGTAATACTGGAGTCCTTATAAAGCAAAGGCCACAGTAAGGACCCAGAAGCTGGAAGTCAGTGGAAAGTAGAAGAACAGTCATAGGAAAGAGAGTGATCACTATGTAACAGGTGGTAGAAGTGCAAACCAAGAAACCCTAGGGAAGTTGGCAAGCCAGCACCAGAATGCTAGAGACTTTGGGGAGAAAGCATAGACTTGTTGACACCTTGATTTTGGACTTCTAATCTTCCAAACCATAGGCCAATAAATTCCTATTGTAAGTCAATCCACTGCATGGCTTTTGTCATAGCGATCTGGCAAATTAAATAGGGGTCATTGCATAACTTAGCCAAGTGCTGCTCAAAATGTAGATGCATAAAAATCACCTGGAGAGCTCCTTCCCCAGAGATATTCAGTAGATCTTACATCTTTAGACCAAATTTCTAGTAGATCTTTGGAAATTCGGATTTCTAAAAAGGTCCCAAGTGATACTGATATTCCCCACCATCAGACCACATCTCGAATAACGCTGAGACTGCCAACCCTGACACATACATCCTCTAATCGAAAATCACTACTTCACCATTCATTCCCCAAGCGGACTCTATCTCATCACCATTTTCACTGGCTCCATATTACTTACACAAAAACTGTTAATTATCTGTTTACTGGCATCTAGGTTCCCCATTATGATCCACAATCCATGCAAATTGAGACTTCATCTTATTTTACTCTTGTATCCCCAAAACACTGAACAGTGCCTGAAATCAGAAATTGAATAAAGGAATGAATGAAATCATTCAGAAGTGTGTTTTGAATCTCCACTATGTATCAAACCCTGTTCAGCCCTAATCTTTCAATATCTTCTTTGGATAGTGAGACACTGACAGGAATATGTAGCTAAATGAAGCCTCAACTGCTTCCATCAACCACTTCATGGGTGCGGAGCCATTTGAAGGGCCACCAGTAAAGGGTGCTGGAGCCTAAGCACCGCCTTCCGCTCTCCTGATTCCAGAGCCATGAGGGCAAACAGAGCCACAAGCCAGGACTGCAGGACAAAGGTGGACTTTTCTTATTTTCCTTCCTATGTTCTCTGCAGCAGGGGCAAGTCTTTGAGGTCAAAGTGCTCAAAATCAGCATGAAAGGGCTCCTCAGTGAACCAAGTCCCCGGAGAGCCCAATCTGTATTTAAATTACATGCAAACTTCATGAGTTCCATAGAATAAACTTCAACCCATTATCTTCACATTATCTCCTGCCTGGGAAATAGGTCCATACTGGGTGTTGGGAGAGATGGGTGAGGAGAGATCAGCATTAGAGAGCACAGGCAGCACCATAGCCAGGCCTTCAGTCATCACCACTTCTAAGTATCACGGACTTCTCCTGATACTTGGAGGAGGGAAAGATAACACCAGAGCTCATACCAATGGCTCATTGCATTTTCCTGCAGGTTGCTCACTCATTTCCTAGAACTAATGGGGAAACAGTAGTTTGAGCATCTACTTCATGCTGAAACTATTTGGAAAACTTGGAATTGCTCCAAGAGATACTTAAAATGAGACTCAGATTTATGGACAATGATTTGTTTAGGGTTTGCTTTAAAATACTCTGTTCCCCTTTACCTATAACCTCCAAAAACCTGACGAGCAGCAGAGATAGAAGAAATATGATTGGCCATGAGTTGTTAATTGTTGAAGCAAGGTAGATAGATGGGGGTTAATTATAAAATTCTCTCTACACTTGTGTATGTTTGGACATTTCCATGTGAAAAAGTTTTAATAAATGAGATTTTTCCCCAGTGTTTCATAAAGAGAAAAAAAATCGCTGTGCAACTTACTAGGTAGGAAATCAAGCAGATGCCACAATAGCAACGTCAGCCTCATGTGGTTCCTGGGATGGAAGTATACCGGTATATTTTGACATCATTTACACTCTCTATGGCAACATAGTATAAAGGAGTAAAAGTATGTTCTCAACAATTGTCACTGTGGGAAGAAATACATTTGTAAAGATGTGAAGGGTCTTTTTTTTTTTTGCTTGATATTTTGGAGGTATTTTAGAACAAAATAGAAGGTGTTTCCTATGTTGTAAGTATTTTACATGCTCCTACCATTTAAGCAAGATTTTCCTTTTTCCCTTCTGCAATAGTTTGGTGATGAAAGTTTGTACCTGGACCTTGGAAAGATGCATGGAAAGTGTGTTGCTCTGAATTCTCATTTAAAATAACTAATAATGTAAATATGATCACAAAAATTTAATATCCACTGCAACTTTTAGTGGAACTAATTCTAACTGAAACTCTGACAATGATGTTATATTTTTAAGAAAAGCTTAACCTGAAAGAAAAAAAAAAAAAAACTCAGGGAAACAAGTGATAAAATAGATGTCGCAAATTAACTTCATGGTACTGATTACGTGCCCACCCTAAACTGTCTAGACTCTGTCCATGGTAGAAGGAGAGAGTTACCATAAATTTGTAAGATTGACCATCATAACTGTTTTGCACCCAGTGAAGAGAGCCAGAGTGATGAAAGTAGCTGGTCTTGGGAGTCAGACAGACCTAGGTTGGAATTCTAGCTCTCTCTTCCTAGCTGTGCAACATTGAATGGTTTACTCACCTCCGTAAATCTCATCTGTGAAACAGGGAATGATATTACCACTTCATATCACTGAATTATGGTAAAGTATTGATCATGGGGAGAATCTATGGTTTGAGAGGGGAGAAGATTATTCAGGAGAAACTTTGCAGGGCAGCCTGTCCTCAGGAGGGGAGGGGATGGAGTGGGGATGAGGAAGAAAAAATAAGAAAATAGGAAGGCAGTGGAAAAGTTTACATTCTTTTACTTCCAGAGGAAGAATAGCCAAAAGCAAAGAAAGACCCAGTCAAGTTCCAGTTCTTAGGTGAATCTGTAGGGGGTCCTAGCAAGATGCCGCTGTATGGTAATTGCTTGTAAGTCATTGCATGGCAAAACGAAGTAAGCCATAATGAGGGGTGGCACCAGAGGCTATTTAGCTCCACCTGGGAAACATCTGAGGAAGAGTTGGGGAGTGCCAAAAAGGGGAAGAAAATGAGCTCTGTATTAAAGGCTTAACTTCAACCTATGCATCTAAGAGAAAGGTTGATATGCCATTTATATGTTACTATTTCCACTGACAGTGATTAGTCAGTGCTGGTAATAAAGTCACATTCTATTGTTGAGTCTGTACCACTGTTACTCCTGAGAAGGAAATGCTGAGATCAGGAACTCAGAGTTAGGGAAAGAAGACACTCATTCGCCTGGTGCCCTGTGAAAGATTTCAGAACAATTCAAAGGATTGAGTGAAAAGGCAGATAGTGCAGGTTTTCAACAAGTCCTACTTTGCAGAGTGGTTAAACTAAATAAGATATTGTATATGAGGTACCTGGAACTTAATAGGCTTCACAAATGATAGTCAATATGGCTGTCATTATTATTGTTGATGGCATTACTATTATTACTAGTACTACTGCTACGCTCTCAATCAGATGTAGACTTGTTCCTGTATATAGACTACTTTTGCCTTCCATCAAACATAATGCTGACTTTCAGCATCTCCTCACAGCCTGCAAAAGTAACCTACATGCACCAAAACCATTTGGGAGCAATGCAGAATTTACCAAGGACATAGCAAGTGAAAGGCTTCCCATCACATTACTGATGGTGGAATTGGAAAAAGATCATGCAGACTTTCAGTTTTCCCTATCTAGTTTCTTCTCACCAATCAGCTGTCTCTGCCTCTGCCTTTCCCTGAGCTCTGATCTGTCCACTAATTTATTTTTCTCTCTCCAAAGATCCTCTTTGCTTGCTCCCTTTACTATGCAGAACAAGTTCTCAAAGTCCAGGCTTCTGCCTTAATTTGCATATCACATCCAGCAACAAAGCAAGATTCTTCAGAGGAGGGACTTTCATCAAAAGAAGTGGGTAATTTAAAATAGCATGTTTGGTATCATAACATCATCATCATCATATTTAGTTCAAACCTCACCATAGTAATCACTCAACCTCTCAGTGACTTTTTTTCATTCCCTATTCTGTTCTATCCTCAGCACTACTTATCAGCAATATTTTCCTCTCCAAATCCTATACCAAGCACTGTTTTGTTCTAGGCCTATTACATTAGTTTCATGCTGTCTTCAACCATCAGTCCTATGGATCAACTTCCCCTAGACCCAGGATGTCAAGTAGTCAGTCTAGAAACTCAATCTGTCCTTAGCTGCTACTAGAAAAGAAAGACAAGGCAAGAAAATTTGATGAAGGAATTAAGTATCTGCCAAACTTCAGACCAGATGCAAAGTAAATGCTAATGATTTCCTCAATTTATAAATGATGACAAGCCACTAGGTGGTTCTGCAAGTAAAGATATCTGCACCAAGGCTCACGTACACCAGCATATACATGTACGCAAGTGTGCAGAATGGAAAAGGCTACCGTGAAAGCCACGGTTGCAGGTTTCAGAGGGTTAAAAAGGCTGGAGCTCATCTGAATAAATAAGCACTATCCTATGATATACTGTTCTCTAATTCATGTTAACTCAGCGTTTATTGAGATTCATCAAAACACAATATCTTTCTCCTCGAGTTTCCCTTTCCTCTCCCACTAAAGAAGATTTAACTTGAAGCAGAAGAGGAAGAAAAGGAAAAATGAGAACAGACATAACCCAGTCAAAAAACCTGGATTTATAGAGTTCAACCTTGAAAATATTTTTTTAAAACATCAAGCATGTGAATTAAAGCTCCCACTAGGCAGCTATAATTTATACAGCAAGCCCTTGGCAGATAATCTGAGCACACTGTGATACTGATAGCAAGGCAATCGTCTTCTCAGGAAACCAGTCCCTTTTTCGCCAGGGCCAGGGGATGGGAAAGAAGTACTTTGTACAGAGTAGGGTGTTTTCTATTTAACGGAGATTTGAGAATATAAAGAATAAGAAAATACCTAAGAAGAAAAGAAGGTAGCTACCAACCAGAGTGTAAATATGACTCCATGAAAAGCAAATAGAGTTGGCCCAAAACAGTAGCCTTATCATGGCTCTAAAATTCCAGGCAAACCAAGTAAAAGAGAATGAAAATACAATTCACTGGGAGGCTTTCAATATTTTTCAAGCTAATTCTTATATTCCCTTAGGTTTTATTTGAACAATCCATTTTATTTTAGAGAAATAGTAAAAAATATTATCTCCAAAATAATATTTTTAATTTCTTGTTTTATTGCAGGAAAAAGGATTCACACATTTACCTCTGAAAATTTCTACTATATTTTCCAGTTTGCCTCAGTCAAGTTACACTGCCCTGAAAAGAATCTGCCCCACACCTGAGCTTTGGATAAAAAGTGTGAAATTTCGTTGAAAGGCCACATTTACTTAAAATACAGCATAGAACCCAATTCTCTTTCCCACTCCTAATCTCTACCCCCTAAAGACACACATCCATATAGAAATGATGGGGAACATCTAAAATTAAAAGTCCAGGTAGACTCAAATGCTAACAGTTGAATTCCTGCAGACAGTAACAATTTGAAGCATCCTCTGAAGTTGGAGAACCCTATTTTCTGATGCCATGATTAAATGGCTTGATAATGAATTCTTTGAGTGGCATTCAAGCTTATTTTAATCATGGTCTCCAAAAGAATGAAATTACACTCATTCTGATCTGATCAATTATTCTCTTACAATGAGTTCTGTGGAACATATTGTCACATTATTGTCTACTTTGGGTTTGCACTTTTCTATTGCTCTCTGCTTGATTCTTTTCTCAAAGTGGGGGAAAGTTCACAGTTCTGTAGAATCAACACACAAAAGGAACCAAGATAACGAGGAAAGAGCACCAAACCAGGAGTCCAAAGTCCTGGATTCTGGGTTATATTCTGGTATTGACTCAATTGCATTTTTCTCAGCACACAATTTGTATCACTGAAGGAGCAAAGACATTTTGCCTTTTTTTTTTTTTTTTAAGATTTATTTTATTTATCTATTTCTCCTCACCCCCTCATTGTTTGCACTTGCTGTGTCTTTAGGAAGCACAGGGCACTGAACCCGGGACCTCCAATATGGGAGGGAGGCACCTAATCACTTGAGCCACCTCCATCCCCTGCTTTGTTGTGTCTCTCATGTTTTTTCTGTTGTATCTCTTGTTGCGTCATCTTGTCACATCAGCTCGCCATGCCTACCCATCACGTCAGCTCGCTGTCTTGCTCATTTTCTTTGGGAGGCACCAGGAACCTCTGCTCCCTGCTTTGTTGTGTCTCTCATTATGTTTTTTTCTTCTTGTGTCTCTTGTTGCATCAGCTTGCCGTACCTTCCCATCATTCTATCTCACTGTCTTCTGTAGGAGAAACCAGGAACCAAACCACGGACCTCCCATGTGGTAGGTGGGAGCTCAGTAGCCTGAGCCATGTCCATTTCCTGCCTGCCTTTTTTTTTTTTTTTTAAGAGCAATGTTACTGTCACAAATCAGATATCATGAAATGGCAGCCAATGGACTCTACCAACTATCAAAAGAAAGAGTCACCAATAATAATCAATAATAAATGCAATGAGTTTATTGAAGAGAAATTGCTCCAGCAATTGAGCAGGGAGATCTCAAACCAAAGAAAGAGTCTCAAAGGGTTAGTAAGTTACATTGGCTTATAAAGGCAATTAGAGGATTTCCAAAGGGAAACGTACAATAATTGGCTGACATATAAATTTCTTATTATAAAGGACAGTCATCCAAAGCAGGGAATGATCATAGATTGGTTATTTTAGGAGGCTGGCCTATTTCTGATAGGTTATCTCCACTAGACTGAAACTAGCTTATTTTTTATTGTTGTTTAAACTGCAAGTTTACAGTCTGTTTTTTTTTTTTTTTTTTTTGGAAAGCTCCCACTTTTATTTTTACCTCTTTGGAAAGTCATTGTAACTTCTTGGAAAAAGGGTCGCTCCTGGCAGTGCCAATGTCGGCAGCCAATTTATTTTATATAACACTGTTCTAATGAATTTGGCCAACAAATATGTTAATTTTTAATTAGGAAATTCCATGTAAAATGCAGATTTACAGATTCTCTTGAAAATTTATCAGCTGTTATAAAAATCAGCCGGCATTTGTGCTTATCAAGAACAGTTGCTTGTCAGGTTGAACAGGCTCTCCGATGTGCCGCATGTTCACCACTCACAATGATGCATGTGCACTTAACTCACTTACCTGCCTGGAAGGTGAATTAATCCATTTGAGTTTGCTATCCCCAGTCTAGAAGAGGTAAAGGTCGAAAGAGCACAGAGAAGGCATAGACACACATCACAAGTTGAAGGCTTGAACGTAGAAGCACATTTACAAACAGATCACAGCTTCCCATTAGCTAGGCAGTCTCCCCCTTCACTGCTGTATATACAATAGATAAATAAATAGCACGAATACATGTGATATATATTTAGATTGCACATTAGACTTTAAAATCTGTGCCTAACTGAATGCATTAGCCCGTGTTTTCTGTTTATGTCTCCACGATGCCATGGAAACACAGTACGGCATTGTAATGGGTCTCTCCTGGCAATAAATAAACAAAGTCTTTGTCTATTCATGTTTCAATTTCTTTTTTTATGTAATTTACAATTTCAAAAAGGAAAATAGATCGGATTTTTTTTTCTTGCCTCCTGCACCTTCCAGTTTCCTCTCTTGCAAAGTACATCTGCAAGAAATGCAAAATGTACCTTCTAGTGGTTATTGAAATCCAGATCCGCATCATCACACTCAGAGAACAGGATTCTCACAGCTGGACTCATCTTTTTACTTTATAAAATGTCATGATAATTAAACTCTATAATGTGGGTCTTTAAGCATTTCAGTCTAACCCAAAGGGCTTTTACTATGGTTGTTTAAGGTTGAAAGCTGATACAAAACAGACTTAAAGTCTGGTAGGTTTCCTGCTCCACTCCCAACCCCTCCACCTCCACCTTTAGTCTAAAAGGCAATATCAAGTGCATATTTATAGAAATAGCAACAACATTTGCTGCCCTTAAATGGCTCCGTGTTGGCATGGACATGCTTGCGCCTCGCCGGCTCCACAGCGTGAGGGAGCAGACAAGTCCCTCACCACCATCGCCCTAATGTGCAGGGGCAAGGTGAAACCCGAGGCTCAAAGTGCTGGGAGAACAATGTATCACAGGACAGTACTCTGCCATCTGGCACCTGCTGTCCCCTGCTGAAGTGAATCCCGTCTCCGAGAGATGCCGAGCAGTAACATGAGAATTGGAAAGGCAGATTATGATCTGCATGGAGAGGCGAAGAGGGCAGATTTAACTAGGTTGCTCAAATCTGAAGAGGCTCCTGAACCCAAATGCAGTGACCTCAGCTACAGGGGGAAGGAGAGCCGGGCAGGCCAGGTGCTTCTTCTCCAGAAAGCTGTCAGGGTGAGTTCCTGCAGGAACCTTTGCTTTCTGACTTGGGAGCCTCGCATCCCAGGGCCTGGCATTCCAGCTGGCAGGATTCGCTGCCTTGGGAAGCTCCGCTGCGCCCTAACCACAGATTACATGTGGTAAACCTCCGGGCCAGGATCTAGCAAGCGATGTCTATTTTCATTAGTCATGAAAAGCCATCTGTGACTAGATTTCAAAGCATTCAGAAAATAGATCTGTCATAGCATCTACCCAAGGAGGAGCATTTTTCATGTAGAATTTAAGTGTTGGCCCTATAGTCAGAAAGCAAAGTACCACAAAATTACAGGTGCCCCCAGAAATGCCTTCATTAGGTAACAATCCAGTGTTGTCTTTTGTTTTTCTAAAATAGTACATAATCACCTGTCCACCTGAACTCTGTTTCCAGATCTTCTGTAAAAGAACAATGACGATAATAGCTACAATGCTACCATACGACGTTATCAGGCATATGACTGAGACCGTTAGTATTAATACTTCATCCTCACAGATAAAGCAATGATTAAAGAAGGTAAATAATGTGTCCAAGTTTACAAAGCTAATAAGTAGCTGAGCTGCAATGAAAACCAGCTCACTAGACTATATTTCTTCCACCCATGTCTACTGAGGGCCTACCATGAGTGGCAGAGTAGAGAATGTTTTCTCCGTGTGGTACCTAACAAATTACTGCCACGAACTCAGGTCGTCCAGGAAAACATTTGTCTCAACTTTGAACTTCTGTGATTCATTCATCCCAAAATGAAATCTCCATAAGACTGTTTTTCTTTTCTGTTTTAGGTCCCCAGAGGAAGAGTCAAATTAGTGCCAAGTTTTAGTTGCTGCACCTCTTCCTTTTGCAGGCAATTTTGTTGTTTTTGTTTTACTTTTTGTTTGTTTGTTTGTAACATCCCTTGCTCTGCTTCCCTCAGATGATTAATCTTATTTTAAGCCTGATATTTTTTCTGTGCATCATGTTTCTCTTAGAAGCTACTCCAAATCCTTTACAAACTGGTAACAGATAAACATAGGCATATTTGCTTTATTGCCATAAATGTATTCTGGAAAAAAGCTCATGTTGAACAAAATCATACATGAAAAATCATAGGGTTTATGAGAGAAATAGGAGTGGTGACTCAAAAGCTATGAAGCGTTATAACACAAATAATGATATTAATAAAATCCTAGCCCAGTTAACTTTCCTCAGGCATGTGCATTTAGAATCCCAGTCATCTTTGCATACATATATTCTAGTCTTTCTTTTCTCTCCTTTGAGATGTCAGCTTTTGGAAATACTCTCTTCTAATAGAGACTGATTTCACCAAAATCCAGAATATGATCCAAGGGTAAACATCATCATCAACTTTAAGTCAGGATGATAACACAGGTAGAATTGCTGTCACAGCTTTTTCATCTGCACTTGCAGCCTCCCCAGATAGCTTAACTTGGGGAAAGTGCAGTGGTTCTAAAAGAACAAAACCAACCACTTTTTGCACTAAAGGCAGAAACATCTATATTTTGAGTTCTTTCTTAACTTCTTCATGCACTACACAGTCATTCTCTTTAACTGTGAAAGAGCTTGTGTCTAATTATTTCAAAACATTAACATGCTAGGAAACATCTTATATGAGCCACCTAGAGTTTCAAGTTATTCTAATATCAGAGACAGCTCCAGGTTTTTTGGGACTTGAAGCTTCTACACTTTAGGGGTCATTCTTTAAGAAAGAGGATACAAAATAATAAAACTACATAATTAGGTTGAAAAGTAGCTATTCCTATAGAATAATGGGTGAACTAATCACAATTTACAACTCTTAAAATGCTGATAATTGCCACATGCTCCACAAAGCACAGAAAAATTACGTTTTTATTAACTGCCTGAAACATGTCTATAATACATTACTAACTATATTTTGTTTTTCCTTGATCATCTCTTTGTATGACAACAAATTCTATAGAGAAAATAAAGTTCAGTCTCTCCTCAAGCAAGTTGACCAGTATTTGTTTTTTTCCCTATTGATAGTTTAGATTTATTTCATACCACAATTTGCTACTGGTAATGTCTTGTATGTGTAGAACTGCTGCCAACTTTTGGAAAATATCTACCAAGTTTTTTTCATATATGAACTGTAAGATTGCAAAATTTTTCAAATCTACCCTGGGCAGTAACTGATTTTAAATATTCTTAGAATTTTCAACACTCATTCACAAGTTAGTTGCCAGTGTCCTCATTCTAGTGGCATATTATGGGTTTTATGTAATGTTCATCATTGACAGTCTTTTGTGTCAACTCAGCAGGAAATTTAAATATTTCTCGAATGTGTTCGTGATTCCCTCCTTTCATTAACAGGAATGGCAAACAATCCCAGAGCCTGTTCATTAATTCTATTAAAAATTTATTTCTTGCTCTCAATGAATGGCTACTGTTGGTGTATTCTGAATATGATCCACCAGCTTGCAAACCTCCCTGGTTGCTCTTTGCAGAGGTACCAACTCCCAAACTTCAGCAATTTCATACCTTGTAGAGAAGTATGACAGGAGAGAGAGTGGCAGATGTAACTTAATCTACGGAGGTTAAAGCACCTTATTTTGGTAAATTTTACAAAAACACATGGTCATGTAAACACAATTGTGTAAAGCCTACTTTGCATTAAAGAACCCTGAGTTATAGAACAGACAGCACCAAATAAATGTAATAAAAATAAAGAAATGCATTGCATATTGCCACAATTGTGCTCATTGCTACTACTGAAACTATAAATTCAAAAATAAACATTGTTGGGGGTGGATGTAGCTCAAGTCATTGAGCACCTGCTTCCCACGTACGATGTCCTGGGTTCAATCCCCCCATGCCTCCTAAAAAAAAAAAAAATTAAAAAAAAATTGTTAATACCAACTGTATTACTAGATATTTCATTAGTAAGAAAAAATGAAGAATAGATATTTGGTTGATAAATCAAGCAGGCTGACAGGATTAGTTTGGCATTTTTTTATTTTGTTTCTTAAAAAATTGAAATAGCTCTTTTAACTGAACTACAAAAATTTAAGCCAACTTGTGACCTAATAATTGAAGTTGGGACAGGATATAGATTTGAAAAGTCCAGCATAGGTAAGCATGTTGGTAGTAGCATCTGATGCACTTTGGGAAAAGCCCTCTCAACCCTGTCTTGCCCAGCCATCATGCCTGAATTTGCTCCTTTTGAACACAGACACTTGTTAACATGTTAAAGCAAGTTGGGGGGAAATGGATGTGGCTCAAGTGATTGGGGTCCCATCTACCATATAGGAGGTCCAAGGTTCTATTCCCAGGGCCTCCTGGTGAAAGGCAAGCTGGCCCTTGCGGCGAGCTGACCCATGCAGAGTGCTGGTCTGTGTGGAGTTTTGGCCCATACAGGAGTGCTGGCCCACTCAGGAGTGCTGGCCTGAGCAGAGAGCTGGCGCAGGAAGATGACGCAACAAAAAGAGACACAGAGGAGAGACAATAAGAGACGCAGCAGATCAGGATGCTGAGGTGACACAAGAGATTGAGTACCTCTCTCCCACTCCAGAAGTACCAGGATAGGTTCTCACTGTCGCCTAAAGAGAAGACGAGCATGACACAGAAGAACACAGAGAGAAGACAGCAAGCGGGGTTAAAAAAAAATGAGGGGGGAGAGAAATAAATAAATAAATAACATCTTAAAGAAAATAAAAAAGAATAAAGCAATCTGGAAGCAGCCAAAAAGATCAAGGAAGTATTTGAATTTAAGTGTTGATGATTTTTATCAGAGACAAGTCTCCAGAAAAGAAGAGAAACTTACGAAAGGCAAGCCTCAAATGGGGATGGTTACCCAAGACATTCTGTAGAATGAGATTCCATCCTGAGAGGAAGGCTCTGCTATGGGACTAAGTGGCCCAGGACACCCAGACACCGCAGGAGGACCCTGGGTTTCTCTGGACAAGAGGGAGATGGAATCAGCTTACTCCAATAGTTAAGAGAATCATTAGATGATAACAGTGGTTCCAGTTTTGTTTCCCCAGAAGTCTTTTATGATTCCTTGCATTTTCTGCCCATGATAAAATAGGTGTGCATAAAAAAAAAGAAATCTTGTAACACAGGCTTTTTATAGTTTACTGATGGTTTGCTCTTCAAAGTGTGGTCCATGACAATGCAACAACCTCTGAGAGCTTTTGAGAAATGCAGAGCCTCAGGCTGCACTGCAGACCAGTTGAATCCTGTGCACATGTGGGCAAGTGGGCCATATACTTAGTAAAGTTTGAGGCACACTGAGGTTTTTCCAAAACTAATGGCTAGTAATAAAATCCAAGCCAATGGCATGGTGTTTTTTAATTGAAAGTGTTTTGTTCAGATTATGAAAATAACAAATGTCACTGAAAAAAAAAGAAAAGAAAAACACAGACATTAAAGAAAATTATAAAATTCCAAAGCAAAAACCATCTAGAAAGCAATCACTAGTGATAAAATTTTGATATAGATCTTTCCAGCTTTTTCCTATCCCACTTACATAGTAAAAGTATGCCATTTTATATATGCTGTTTATAACCTGCTTTCACACTTAATGATATGAGAACATCCTTCCATATAAAAAAAGCCTTCATTTAAGTTTTCATAGAATATTCAATTGTATGATGATCTATAATTCATTTAAGTAATCTCCCATTGTTGGACAAAGCATGTGTATATATTATTTCTTTAAAATAAATTCCTAAAAGTAGAATTTCAAGGACAAAGGGTAGACACATTTAAATTTTTGTATATTTTGCAAGATGGCCTTCTATAAAATGTGAAAGGTATCAATCTCTGGAATCTTTGCCAGTCTGACACGTAGATAATTTTATTGTTGTCAAATGCCTTTAAATCATATCCTAAATTTAAGGGTCTATAGAAGTGCATTTTGTGTGTGTGTGTGTGTGTGTGTCATTGCTATTAATTAGAAATCATAACAGTGTTCAGTAATTCATGTCTTTTTATATTTTTACATTAAATAATCCACTCTATTTAGAAAACAAGTAATCTAGAAGATAAAACCATAGGATGTGATTCAATCTAGATTCTCCGAAATGAAAAATTTAGCTATTAAGGCTACAATATTACTCGCTTTCAGTTTGCTTTCTACCTCTTTAGTGTCCTCTGTTAGCCTCTCTTTCCATGCCTACTTCTTATGTGTGTTTGTACCCCCAGAGATATACATTCAGCTCTTTTATTCTCATTCAGTCCCCACCCACCCCCAGGTCACAGCACTCCCTACATGGTGGTGGTTCCAGATCTGAGCCAGGCCTCCTTGTCAGTATATGTTTACTTCCCTTACCTTGCAACAATCTTCTGCCTTTTACTACTATGCTAACATTTTTTTAAGACTCAGCTTAAATATTACTCCACCTGTAGGATCTTGCCTGACTGCCTTGTAGCCTAAGGCTCTCTCCTCATTGACAGCACCCTGCAATGCTCATGTCTCCAACGTAGCCTCCTTACAATGCATGTGGGAAGGACAGCAGGCTACTGTTTGGGCATGAACCCTTTTCTCATGGTTGGAGTTTATTTTCCCATCTCTGTTTTCATGAATAGCAACACCGAACCTGGGATAAAGTAAGTTATCAGTACCATTGTTGAATGAATACGTAAATGAAACTGGAAACTTTTTACTAGTTTCTCCTCACTCCAGTTTAGGAAAAACTGAAACCAAGCAAATTATAAACAAACAAATAAATAAAATAGAGAAAACAAAATTTCTGAGTGAACACATTTTAGAGAATTGTACTGTTTACTAATTTAACACATTTCCTTAATGAGAGTATTTAATTCCCAGTAAGGAACATATTTTCAGAGAGTGGAGGAAAAACAAAATTTTCTGCTTATAGCACCCCATACCTTCGTCAAGAAAAAAGAAGGCATTTTTCTTTTCTTATTTTTTCCCCATTTTTAAAAACACAAACCATTATTTTAAATTCTCTTCCCATCACTCAAAGAAACAGGGACAGTTGTTCATTCTGAGTTAGGTTTTTTTCTATCTGACCAGCAGGTCAGGAAAATAAATCACTCAACCCCCAGAGATTAATAAAACACTTAATGGATTTGTGCAGTTACCAGAAAAAAAATAAAATAAAGGGGAAAACTTTCAGGATTCAATTCATTTTCAAATACTGTACAGTACTTAGGGAAAAAGTGCATGAAGATCATATATAGGTGAAACAGATAGGAGGAAAAATATCAGAGGAATAGCATTTCTTTGGAGAAAAAGATAGAATCCATTTTTCCAAGCATTCTGCAGAAATAACCCTTTCTTTCATGTTTTTGGAAACAGACATTAAACATTGCCCCCTGCCACACACATACCCTAGCAGTGTGCTGGCAGCACCAAGTCCACTTAGGGGGATGGTGGTTGTGTTGCCACTGCTGATATAGTGGCAGGAGCCAACAGCCAACCTGGGGGTCACTTTACATGCTTCCAGAGATATCCATTGCTCTGCTATTGGGTGTTGGGAACTTGGGGTGCAGGGCAAGCTGGGGAATTCCAGAACAAGGCCAACACACTCCTGACAACGTTTTAAGTTTATAGCTCACCATTCTAAACTCACAAAGGCCAGAAAATGCACCAAGTTTTGCTTTGAAGGACCCATCTGAATGCAGGGAGTGTTCATTTTGCATGCTGCATTATAAAACAAAGCCAGAAAATGAAAGAATTAAGGTGAAGCTCTTGAATAATTGAAGTTTTTTTTATCTGAGGAGGAAGAACTGTTTTATTGAATACTCATCACATCAAACAATCCACTGTACATTGTAATAATGCTTAAGTGTCAGAGTACAAGTTGTCCATGTAATTTACCAAAAAAAAAAATGACACTTCCATGGAAGCATTATTCCTGAATGACTGTAAAATAGTTTTCCATGTCCTACTCCTGACTTGCTGTGTGGTCTTATGCAAACTACTTAACATTTCTGTGTCTTGGGTAAGCTGCTGCGAGGTAACCTGCTGCGAGGTAACCTGCTTTTGCCTTAGATTCACTCTAAGAAATAGTGAGACTATCTCATTCCAACAAACTCTAATCCTTAAAAGAAGTCATGCACAATATACAAATATTATACATTAGAGCTAGAAAATATACAGGAAGCCCCTAGCATTGTTCCTAGACTATCACAGTTATTTAATAGCCATCATTTACAGCCCCCTTCTTCACCCGAGAAAACCAATTCTACATTTTTGAGCGTGTTCACTCAACACATAAATTAGGAGAAAATTAAAAGATTTCATTTTTCTAAGGGCACAGTATCATTCTTCCCTTCATTTTTGCCTTTTTGTAATATATCACCTGAGCACATAGTAGCACTATACATTATAGAACTAAATAAAGTATTGATACACGTACATGAACCCGGAGATTAGCAACCCAGTCCGGAGCAGGAGGTTTTGAAATGTCAGAATTTATCACCTCTGGGGAGGAACCTCCCACAAAAGCCCTAGAATGACTTTATTTGGGTCTAGGTATACTGTGGTTTTGCCTCAGCTGGTCTGAAACCCAAGCCTGTGACAACATTTTGCTTCTTTGACAAGATTTCCTGGTTTGCACTCTCTTCATGATCTTGGCAATAATTTTGCTGCTGAAATATCATGTAGCATCCTCACCAAAGTGGTGCGCAGTTGAAATGCCAGGAAACTGCCAGGGTGGGTGAAACCTGTGAGCCACCGTCTCCACCACCCACCTGGCCAGCTCATTTTCCCATGGTTCCCTAAAGTTTTCTTGGAGCAAGTGTTGTTGTTTTTCCCCGTTTAAAAAAAAAGGTTCTAGAATTTCTGGATTCTTTTTTACCTTCCATCTCTGAGCAAAAATGGACTGAAAATCTCGATAGACTGTCCATCTAAATTAAAAATCCTGAATGTAACACTCATACCTTCAGCATTCAAATAAAAAGGTCCCCCATCCTAACATGAACCAAGTGCCTTTATTCTTTAAGATCCATGACCAAAAGATTACGTGCCTACTTGGTCAATTTTGTGATCAGAACAGGAAGTTGGGTCTTTTATTTATTTTTTTTTTTATTTTAACTATCATCAGTCAGCTTTTACATATCATGCTGCTCACACTTAGGAACTCAAGGCTTAATAGAGCCAGATTCTTTCCAGTAACATTAAGTTCATTCTTTCATCAGCAGATACTTATTGTTTTCTGTGTGCCAAGTGCTATTCTTAGTACTAGGGATATAACCATGGAAACAATAGTCCCTGCTTTCAAGAACTTCCATTCTAGTGAGAAGAGGTAGACAATAAATGCATAAATTTGTAACCTGCCAGATGGTGAGTGCTACGCTGAATATTAAATTATGGGAAGGGTACAAATGATGGAGCAGTAGTTACTATTCAGATGGGGGTCAGGGTCACCTTCATAACAAGACTGATATCTTGTTGAGCAGACTCCAGAAGGGAGTAAGGTAATAAAACTTGCAGATATCTAGGAAGAGAGAATCCCAAGAAAAGGTCCTGGAGCAGAATGTACTTAGTGTGTTCACAGAAAGCAAGGAGACCAGGTCGCTGGAGTGGAGTGATGGGGAATGGGTGTAAGCAGGGTCCAGAACATGTGGGGCGTTTTAGGCCATAAAGACAACTTTGAATGTACTTCTGAATGAGTCATTAGGGAGCTTTGGGAAGAAGAGTGATTTCTATTTTAAAAGGTTCACTCTGGCTATTGTATGGAGACTGTTTACAGATGTATAAGGGTGGAGTAAAAATTAGCTAAGGGGTGCTTCTTAAGGAAATAGCAATGAATGTGATGAGAAGTGGTCAGATTCAGGATGTATTTCAATGGTAGGGTTTTTGGATATACTCAGTGTGGGATACGAAAGAAAGAGAGAACTGAAGGATGGTTCCAAGGATCTTGATCTGAGCAACTGATAGAACAGAGCAGCCATTTATCATGAAGGGAATAGATTAGGGGTGGGGAAGGGGTTTCAAAAGTTCAGATTTGAACTATTAGAGTTGCGTATTATCTATCTAAGTTGAGATGCTGAACAGGCCATTGAATATGTGAAGATGGCATTCAGAAAAGTTTCCCAATCTGGAAAGGTAAGTTGAATGTCATCAGTTGACTACAGAATATACTGTAATTCAACTGTGCTAGTTAGTTATTGCTGCAATAGTGCTGTGTAACAAACCACCCCAAAATTCACTGGCCTACAACAGAAGCAGTTATTTGTCTATATTATAGGTTTGTGGGGGTGGAGAGAGTAGCTCTAAATCAGACTGAAGTTTGGCTAACTTGGCTCTAGGCTTTGGGTTAGGTTCAGCTTTGCTATACTGAAGTTTAGATAGGTAGTGCATGCCTTTCACATAATCATGTAAAACCAAGAGAGAGCTAAAGGAAATAGACAATGTCTCTTAAGTACACTGGTACAATGTCACTTCACCCCTATCCTATTGGCCAATGCAAACCACCTGGTGAAGTCCAATATCAATGAGACAGAGTAACATATCTGACATTTAATTGTAGGGAATGCAAAGTCATGTGGCAAAGGGCATGGATATATACTTCTAAAGCGGAAGAGACATAAAGAATTGAAGCAATGATCCAACCTACATTTCAACTCACCCTGTAGACTTACTCTGGTCCAGCTCACTACAAAAGGCTTTTCACCAAATTCTCTAATCTTTCATACCCAATGAGCTTCTTCAAATGTTTATTTTTATAAAGCCATTTTACAAATTTACCAAAAATAAATTAATTTTTTCTAATCGCACGGAGCACACCATACTTCAAATGCCATTTCTAAAAAAAGATTTCTTAATCAGTGCTTCTCAAACTATCTGTCGGGGGGGGGGGCGGTTCTCAATCATTCATTAACATATGGTTTCATAAAATATAGTATAAATTAATCACTGGAAAAATAAGATTTTTTAAAGAAGGATATATAAAATGCAAGCCCATGTTTTCAAGAAATTAGCTGCTCAAATTGCTATAACAATTTCTAAACAATTATTCCCAATTCCTGTTCTTATCCTGATGAAGAACCATAACAAGAGCTCATGGAATGGCATCGACAAATGGCCCACAATTTAAGAAACACTGTCCTAAGTGATTCTGCCATAACCATACACCTTTACCCCAAAACCTTAGTAGCACTGAATAATAGGAGTTTGAACAATAAAACTAAGTTACTAAGGATTAGAAACTGCATTTGACTTATATCCAAGTTTACTCAACTATTAATTCAATTTTCCAGGCTTTCTTTGTCCCCAGGATTCCATGCCCCAGTTATTAAGTAAAAAAGAAAAAATAAAAGGGCTTTTGTCAAACAACCATATCCTGCTTTATGATTTTTACTATGTTTTCCTTGATTCTTATGGCAATGCCTTTTAGAGTTTTCATCCATGCTGTACACACACAAATTACTAAAATCTCCTGGCCACATCCTGAGGCTGCCTTAATTGACTGTTATCAAGCTGTGCTTTTTAAATGTTCCAACATTTGATCTTTTTAAAATGCTTCTAAGACTTAACCGATGTCAAACTGGCTGGTCTAATTTCCTGCTATGTCTTTAGATCCCTTTTTAAAAATAATTGGGTGTTGAATTAGGTAGGTTCCCCCCTCCTTTTTTTTTTTCCTCAAGGGATCTATACCAAATTTAGTTAGGTTCTAACAACAACAACAAAAAGTCCATTTGGTCCTATTAATTTCTTCTACTTGGACTTCCTGTCACTCAAGTTACAAGGTACCCTGGAATCCAGTAAAAATAAGCCCTGGTAACTCAGCCCTTGTGTAATCCACAGTCTGTGATTAAGAGTGGAACAAATCTTTTGTGGGGACATGATTCAGTCCCTACCATGGATCTGCCACAGGACTGAAGGGGCACTAAAAAGTGTTTGAGATTTGAGTCCAACTCCTAGTTGCTCCTAAGCTTAATTTTTCATTATCATAATTGTTGATTTAAGGCAAACTAAAACTAATATCGACATCATTTCTATTCTCAGACACTATCCTCCTAAATACAATGAACAGGTTTTGCTCACTTCTACAAAGTAAGAAATGTATCTTTGGGGCCATACTTACCTAATGCCAACATAGCAATTGTTTATCCAACCAAAGCTTTACTTAGAATGATCGCAATTGCAAATGCAAACCCATCCACCATAACTTAGTCATACTTGACCCAGAATAACCCTAAGGAATTCCACCTCCCCTCTTTATCTCCCTTTGCTCACATTTTCTAATCCCTAGCTCTAGGAAGAAGGGCTGAGCCATGTAGTCCTCTTACACTTTAGATGAACCAGGAAACTCTGATTTACAAAATATATATGATCAGGCTCTGTACTAGACACCACAGAGACACTCAGAAGAACTGATATATTTTAATAAATAATTATTTTACATCCAGCATAAAATATCATGCAAAAAGGCAGCCTCTGCTTAAAGTATACTATAAAAATGCAACAATAATCAAAACTTGTTGGGGACGGATGTGGCTCAAATGGTTGGGCACCCATCTCCCATATGGAGGGACCTGGGTTCGATCTCTGGGACCTCCTGGTTAAAAAAAAAACAACAAAAAACAAAAAAAATTGTTGTAGTGGCATTATCTATATATATATATACATATTTATATAAATTGAGATTTCTACTAATAGAAGATACAAAGGTAGTGACTATAGATCTCAAGACAATAATTCTAAGAATTTTATAAATCATAAAATAAGCAAATCAAAACAATGGAAGTTTTTAACAGCCATGCTTTACTCCAAAAAAATTCTAAGCAGATTAAAACAATCACAAGAAAGAAAGAAAAGTATTTATCACAACTAAGAGGATTAAAACAAAAGAAGAAATTATAAAGGAAAAGATCAAAATGGCTAACATTATGAAAATTCAAACACCTGTGCAGAAAAAATATAACATTTAAATAATATGTCATTTCAACAGGTTGTTGAAAATGACACAAATAGGAAAATGGGTATCAAGAGACTAGAGATAAATATACAGCCAGATATAGATAGATAGATTGATAATTGATAGAAAGTTATACTAGATACACATATATAGTATATTTATGTATAAGATAGATAAGGAGTCTGTAAAATGCTTAAGATCATAGCTAATATTTCTTTGGAGAATGCACAAAAGATGAAATACAAATATGAGATAAACAAATGACAAGAATTTATCCTACTTACCAAAAAAAAAAAAAAAAAGGAAACCAATTACTTTAGGGGAAATAGTAAAGCAAACTATCACATACCAACACAATGGGAGCTTATGCAATATTATAAAGGATTCCTATTAAAGCAATGGAGGAATATGGCAAAATGTCTCTCAAGTAAAGCATGTTTATAAAATAATGCTAAATTTTGCTATAAAGAAAAATATTATAAATATATATGTAAGCATAATGTTAAGTATAAAAAAAAACAATTGCATAATGTTATGAATAGTATGATACCATTTACATACACTTTTTAAAACTTAAAAAATGCCATAAAAGAATAATAATATAAAGGGATTTATAATAATTGAAAAGACTGGGGGGTCGGATGTGGCTCAACTGGTTAGGCGTCTGTCTCCCACATGGAGGGACCCGGGTTCGATCCCCGGGACCTCCTGGTAACAAAAAAAAAAAAAAAAAGAAAAGACTGGGACAGAGGTAGGGAATAAGAAAATTCATCTGTAGTGTTTAATTTCTTTAAAAATGATCAAATTTTAAACAAATATTACAACCATTAATATTTGTTCATTTTAAGAAGTATGTGTTATTTTTATTTTGTAATTATCTCTATTAAATTTTAAGTAAACTAAATACAAATGCATGTAAATAAGCAAACATGGATCATTTAAAGTATCACTATGATGGAAAAATTAGTGATTTCTTTTCACTTCCTAACATTAAAAATATTTAACTATAAGCTAATATTTGTATAGTGTTATTCAAGAGTTGTATAAGCCTTGTAGTTGAAAAGGCATTTAGCTAATTGTTAAGTGGCTTGTTTGCTAGATATTATTTTGCCATTCACCAATGTGACTTAGCCATTATGTCCCTTTTGATTGGTGAAAACAAACATTTCAAGCTTAAGAGGAAAGGACTCCACTACGAAGCTGCAGGGGACTCGTGGAATCCAAAGGGAAGGAATATCACTGGGCCTCAGAAAGAAACTGCGGAGCGGGATTTAAAGCATCTTCAGAGTCCTCTCTCTCTCTCTCTCTCTCTCTCTCTCTCTCTCTCTCTCTTTGACTTTATGTCTCTCCCTCTATTACTCTTCTCTTAATTTGTGTTGTTCTTTTCGGGCTCCAGGCAGGCTCCCTTTGCTTCTTTGTTCCACCTGGATTAAAAGTAAGGTCACTTGTATCTTACATGTTGCCAAATAGCCTCACACAGAAAGTGAGAGAGACTTCGTTTCTTGATCTCAATGTCAAATTTCCAAGAAAAGGAATTTGACTGGGCCAATCCAGTGTTAGCTTCCCACCAATGGCCCCACACACGGTGGTGAGAAGTCTGAGATCACATTGTCCAGGTGACTGACTCATCACTGTGACCACAATAAAGAGAGGGACCGCAGGGAGGAGCAGTTCCCCAAACGGGCAAGCTCAGCAAAACCCATCCACTATGTGTCTAATAAATTAACCTCCCGCCAGTCACTTTATATTTCTGAGCCTCAGTTTTCTCAGCTGAAAAATAACAAGTGGAATGAATCATTATTTAATCAAAAATATTAATCAGACTGTCTAATAATCTCATAAAAATAATATTTTCAAGATGCAGTAACATTGGAAATTCTGCTTACTCTATTCCATTCTTGAGTCATAGGGCTTTGTAAAGGCTCTGACAAGAACTACATTAGAGAAACTGAATTATTTTGTTTAAAAAGAATGTCCCAAACTTCTCTGACCGTGGAATAATTTTCAGAGGAATACCTGTGACTCAAGGGTACTTTAGGAATCGCAAAACCTTATTATTTGCATGAGCCTTACGTTTTCTCCAGGTCACAAATACTATGCTTCTGTAGGAAACATAGTTTTTAACAAAAATTATGCCATAAATAATTTATGTTAATAATTGTCCTCTCCCATATGCTGGAGAACCTCTGAAAAGCAAAATTGTCCAAATAATTGTTCTTCCAAATCTGTTGGAACTTAGAATAAACTTCAATTGGTTGAGTTCCCTAAATCATGCTACCTTTTTGTAATTCTATTAGTCTCTTACTGTTGGCAAAACTATAACGACCCCAGAGATGGATTATCATCCTTGTACCAATAAAGAGATTTTTTAAAAGAACTAAACACAAGAACTAAAATCAGGCAGCAGTTTCTCATTGGAGTTGATTCAGAAGTTAGATTTTAAAGCATCTATTGGATATTAACTGCAGATTCTACGGTTAAATAACAATGTCCGTTTAGTTCTTACATTTGCTGTCAGGTTTATATTTATAACTTATACAGAGCATCCACATTTTCCACATGGTGAATCAATGTAGACTTTAGTTTTGCCTTGCACGGGTGGCCAACCAATACATTTAGCTCTTTATTCCTACAGGGAGTCTCCAGTCTCTATCTTTATTACACCATTTTATTGAAAATGTGTAATTTCAGGTCCAAGTTTCAAATTGTGTTTTATTAGTAAGAATTATTTGCTATTCCCCCGGCAAGTGATTTGAAGTCTGGGATATTTATAGAATCATAGAACCATAAAGCGCATCCAGAGGTCACCTACCCCACACTCTTCTCTCAAAGCAGACTTACACCTTGTCTAACCAAGGCTTATTTCTAGCAGCTGTTTCAATGCCCAGGGGAAATAATTACATATTTTCTGAATGTACTTTAAACCCATGTTTTAAAAACCTGACCAGCAAGTATGGCCCATCTTTATATCTAGAAGAATAAATGGGAACCCTGCAATCTGATCGGAAACTTCTTACCATACCCTAACCTTTCCTTTCTACCAATCTTGCTAAGGGCTTGAGAGTCCATACTACTGATTAGCTCCTGGAGTATCCAGACTTTTCTCTCTTAACTCAATCTCAGCTTCTCTAATATTTAATTTACTGTCATTTCTGGTCTGTCAATAATGTTACCATTTTCCTGGTCACCCAAGCTTAAAACTTTAAAGTCATATTGGATTCCTTCCTTTCCCTCCATCTGCACATCCAATCAGTTAATTGTCTTCTGACATCTGTTCCTGACTGTATCTCCTATGTACCATTATTTTCCATTTCTATTGATGTTGCCCCTACCATAGCCCAGGTACCTATTGCTTCTCATTTTCTTCTCACTCCTGCAAAGCCTCCTAATTGATGCTTCCATCAGTTCAGATTGAGTTCAGCTGCATTTAACTCAAAAGTTTTAGCCATATATGGAGCGCCTTTTAAAAAAAAAAATAGGGAACCACTTTTTTCTCACATAACAATAGGGCTGGAAGTTCCCACAGTATTATAAGGAATTCAACATACTGCTAGCTTTCCATGACTATAGCCTTAGGGTCTTAGGCAGTCATTGCCTAAGACTGCCCCCTCCACCCCTTTAAAAGAGCATTCTTGGAAGACCCACCCTATGACTTCAGCTTGTGTTGCACTGGTCAAAATTAGAACTTGCCACCCCTTTCTTCAAAGAAGGATGGGAAATGTGGTTGCATTTTTTTAATTGTTCATTTGTTGTTTTTTTAAAAACTGTTGTCACCATCCCCAACAAAACCAGAGCCCTGTAAGGAGGAAGGGAATGGTTATTATTATATATTGTTAATAGCACTCTTCATTTTTAAGACTCTGCCATGGTATCTTTACCTTCAGGTTTCCAGAGACAACATGAACGTTATTTCTAGACTGATCTTCTTGAAGCACAGCTCTGATCATGTCAAAGGTTGTCAAAAAACGTTCAATGCTTCTTAAATAGCATGCAGCATAAAGTCCAAATTCTTTGGATTACCAATTAAAAGCTTTAATAATTGGACCCCAAATTATTTCTTCATTGCTTGACTTCAGGGAGCCTAGATTCAAATTAAAAGGAACCACTTGCTGTTCTCCAAATATGGCACTCGTGATGCCCATCCTCTCCTTTAAATGTACTGTCTGTCTACCTGGAATGCTCCCCCTGCAGCCAACTTCACTTCTTGTCATCTTCTCCATTCTTCAAGGCTCAGTTCAAATCTCACCTCTTCTGAGTTCCTGTTCATGACATGTCTGAAAATAATCTCCTTTTTACATGCCTTTAGCGAGCTTCTAACAATAGTAACACAGACAACAATGGCTAGATTTCTCTCACCCCTGTCTAAACACTTTACCTACATTACCTCATTTGATATTAATAACATTCCCAGGAAGATAAGTTTTAATACCTTTTATGGAGGAGAAATCTGACTCAGTCTGAAAAAACATACACAAATTCACACTGTTAGTAAGTAGTAGAGCCAGGAGTCAAATTCAGGGCCTTGTGGAGGCAAAGGTTGATTTCTTCACATTGTATCACACTGACTCCCTCTACTGAAGCACAAAGCCCATAGTCTGAAATTCTCTGATTTATTTCCACCAAGAAATGGTGTCATGTTGATCTTTCTAGTCCCCTTACCGAGAAAAGACATTGCCAAATGGGTTCATAAATGGAGGGTACCCTTTAAAAAAAAAAGGCAAATACCTGTAAATATTTAACAATGTGTCTTTGAGGACATTTTTCATCTTGTTAACTTTTGCTTAGGCTATTCTGGGGGCTCTTTATTTTCAGGCATTATGAATCTCTCTTTCCAGAAAATATTGTTAATAGCATTCTTCATTTTTAAGAGGAGTAGTACCATTAAGAATTTTTTCTACTTTTTATTGAGAACATTTTCAAACTTACAGAAAAATAGAGCATAGTATATGCTCATTGTCAGCATTTAACCATTTTTAATATTCTACAATATTTGCTTCCAGTACTTTTTTGCTGAAATAGTATAAAGTAAATAGCAGACATGATGACATTTTCTTCCCTATGTACTTCAGTATGCAGTTCGAAAATTAAAAAAATCAATAATCACAATACCTTTCTAATGTCTACCAATATTCATAGTAATTCCTTAATAACAACTAATACCCAGTCTGTATTTAATTTCCAAATGCTGGTTTGATCAAACCAGGGTCCAAACAAGTACCACATTTTGCATTGCATTTCATTGTTATGTCTCTTAAGTCTCTTCTAATTTAGAAAATTCCTTCCCTCCTCTCCCCATGACATTGACTTGTTGAAGAGACTGAATCATTTGTCCTTTAGAATGTCCTACTTTCTACAACTGTCTGGCTGATTCCTTGTTTAAATTGTGTGTCCTGTAAACTCGAATTCAGGTCTAAAGTCTTAAGTCAATCCAGGTTAAATACCTGTGACAAGAACGCATGCAGTCAGTCTTTATAATAAATTGAGCTTACAAAGCCACAGATTTTGTACTGAAAGGTAATATATTAAATAGAATTTGGGTATGTCACCAGTTCAGGACTATAGAGAGAGAATAGTAGGAAACAAGTGAGAATGACTGCAAATGCTTTAATTCAATTAGGGCACCACCTCTATCTTTTGCTTTGGTGAATAGAATATCTGAGAATGCATGTATGTTTTCCAGCAATGCAATATATCTTAGACCTCAATCGTCTTATCTGCTCTCCCCTCTAAAAAGTTGCCCCAAAGAAAAATAAAAGAGAAAAAAACAAAGAAAACAAAATTCCCATCAACTATTATCTTCCCATGTGATCATTTATGACAGCTTGAGAATGAAATTGAGCCTAAACTGCCAACAGCTATATTTTCATAAGTGAAGGCCCCACACTGATTGCCAGTGGTAAAACAGTACAATTAAAAAAAGGAAAACCATGTGAACTTGCTCACACAACACCAAGCAGCTTTTCCAGTCTGCTTTGTTTAGCCTCTCTTTCAGTGTTGTGGAAACAACACTTCAGTTCTGGTTGAGAGGGCTCTTTTATTACAATACAATGCAATTTTTTCGATAGTGACTTGTATATAAATAGTAGGCCACAATCTTTAAAAGATATACTATCAACACTCCAGATAAAGCATAAATAATATCCAAGTATGAAAAAATAGTTTACCACACACGAAAGTCTGACCTGTGATAATAGGCTGGCTATGGGGGGGGGCGAGGACACAATGGGGTTTCAAGTACATAATGCCTTCTCTTTCATGATCCCTGAGTATCAGGAATGTTGGTGTTGATATTTTGACTTAACATACATTTCAAAATGTTTTGCTACATACAAATTATTTGGGATATCATTACTACTAAGAAATAATAGCTAACATCGATTTAGAGGTTATTATATGCTGGGCTATAGACTAAGTACTTTATAAGCATAACCTCATACCTCACTTAATCCCCAGAAAATACTATGATATAAATATTATTATCATGCTCTGTTTGCTGATAAGCAAACTAGGACTTGAAGAGTTTAAGTAAATAGGTTGATCTTACTCTAATAACTTGCTCTTAACACTCCTCACAATTCCTCTCATAAGTGGTATCATGGGAAAAAGAGGAGACTATGAACAGAGGTTTGGGTTAAAGAAGGTGTCAGCTATGGATCCTCCTAAGACCAAAAAGAAAATGAACCATCCTGACTCCTTTCTTTTTTTTTTTTTTTTTTTAATATATTTATTTATTTATTCATTTATCCCCCCCTTGCTGCTTGTGCTCGCTGGGTCAGCTAACCACGCCGCGCAGGCGGGCTTTGCCTTCACCAGGAGGCCCCGGGAACCAAACCCGGGGCCTCCCATATGGTAAACGGGAGCCCTACTGATTGAGCCACAGCTGCTTCCCATCCTGACTCCTTTCTATACTCCTTTATTTCACCTTGTCATCACTGGGGCATGATTCTCATAGCCAGAGACTAAAGATGGACATAACTGGGTATAACTGGGATATTTCCCATTGGGTCCCAAACTAGGACAGCCCAATGTGAGCACATCCTCTTGACAAAATACCATGGATGCTCACCTATCAGGTTAAGCTCACTTGCCCCTACCCCCAAACACCATTCAGAGTTCAACACCTAAATTTAGGTACTATAAGAAGGAAGGGAAGATGGGAGAGAAGAAGATATAAACAGATGTTGTAGTACCAAAGGAAAAAGGTAATTTCTGTTCCCAATACTATGATGATTGAGATAATTAAAAACTTCAGGTATAGAAAAACCTATATTATAGATAAAACCTATATTTTAGATCTACCAACAAGTACAAAGATATAACTATAAAGCTTGTCTCTCTCAGACTAAATTCTGGGTGGAGAAACAAGTCTTCTCTGAGAATTCATAACCAATTATGTGAATGATAGGTATAAATCTAGACTTCTTGTGAATTTATATTTCTCATTAAAAATTGTTCTAGTAATATATTGATGATGCTATTTCATACTTTGTAACAAAAGTTTCACAACAATGCAAGGTGTTGGGGTGGGGTGATTTATGGGAGCCCTGTATGATGATATACATGCTTGTTTTATAAGTTCACAACTTTTACTACACACTTATTGTTTATGTACATGTATTAAAGATATACTTCAATAAAATTTTATTTAAAAAAAAGTTGTTCTGCATCCATTTAGGATTTAGGACACTAAAGAAAACTCAGATGAAAGAAAATATTATTTTTCTCTGAGAAGAGTAAAGAAAAGTAGATGTAAAAAAAAGCTTTCATGAACTAACTTCAAGAAACAACTGACCTCTACATAGCTTATCAGAATGCTGTGGCAACTTCTAATCTAGTTAGATAGATGAACATGCCTGTCATAGAAAGAGAAACTTTATAGGATTGAGGAGAAATAAGCAGAGCCTTAGATGAGTATATGTACTGGCAGGGTGTATTAGAATCCAGGAGATTCCTACATGCCAATCACTAATACTGATGTTCCATACATATTGGCTGTGCCCCAACTTGAACTTTGCTGAGAAAGCAGTAGTGGAAGAGAGGCTGAAAATCTAAGAGATATTTGATATATCCATTTATTTTGTAGCCCTGCTAGAGTTTAATCCAAAATTAAACAAAAATATCTAAGACTTCAGCCCAACCTCCCCAAATCAAATACTTACAGGATCAAAAAGGTGTTGTGAATGAGAGTTGGGATAATCATAGGTGAACTCAATGGACTTAAAGCCACACCCTAGACATAGCAATGAGGAACCTGTAAGATCTGCCTTCAGTCTACCTTCAAGTTAGAATAAAGGCCTTGAATTCTCTAGAAAACAAGCAAAAAAGAAACAATTATACTTTTACCTCCATCATTATTTTTGCATGCATTGTCATTTTTACATACAATAAAAATTATAAAATTTATAAAGAATTAAGAAAATGTGATCCGTAACAACAACAACAAAATAATCCATAGTAAAAAGAAGCAAATCCACAGAAGACCCCATTATTGAAATTAGAAGTCAATGACTTAAAAAGAGCTATTATAAATATGTTCAAGAATTTTCAAAAAAGATGATAAAGGTAAAAACACATATTTTGAAGAAAAATCAAAACCCTCAGTATGAACTGTAGCAGTTTGATATTGGTTATGAATTCCAAAAATAGATATTGGATTATGTTTATGAACTGGTGATTCCTCTAGACATATTAGATTGGATTGGATTCAGAGGTTTCACTTTTACATGATTAAATTATGACTAAGGCTTTGATTGGGCCAATAGGCCAGTGGGTAATAGGACATTTCACAGAGAAAATGACATGGTGGAAGAGAAAGTTGTAGTTTTTGAGCTGGAGCCCCAGGAAGTAAACACCCAGGAGAAGAACATAGAGAAGCAGATACATGAGGAAAGAAAGAAGGCTCCATTAGACATGGCAGAGGCCCCAGGAAGAGAGACAAGCCTTTTGCCTGATAGTTTTCAGCTGGCATTGTGGAGAGAGCAGAGCAGCGGAGCCCCAAGAAAAATGAGGCCCGAGAGAAAGACGAGACTTATCCCAGCCTACAGCTGATATTGGAAGAAGCTGGAGCCACGAAGCCTTAAGAGGAAGAGGAAGCCTGAAACCTTGACGATGTCGGCAGCCATCTTGCTCTACCACATGGCAAAAGACTTTGATAAGGGAAGTAACTTGCACTTTATGGCCTGGTAACTGTAGGCTACTACCGCAAATAAATACCCTTTATAAAAGCCAACAGATTTCTGGTATTTTGCATCAGCACCCCTTTGGCTGATGAATACATGAACCAAATGGAAGTCTAGAAGTAAAAAACACAATATCTGAATAAAATAAACTAAGTAAATTTTTAAAGTATAATATTCATTGGACAGCTTAACAGCAGATTGGACACTACAGAAGAATTCAATGAACTTGAAGACAGGTTATTATAAATTGTTTAAATGGAATCATAAAAAAAGAATGACCAAATGAACAAAACATCAATGAACTTTGGGATAATATCAGGTAGTCTAGTTTGCAGGTAACTGCAATTTCAGAGAAAAATAAGATAAATCATGGAGGGGGGAAAAAAAGTTTGCAGATATGATGGTGTCAATTTTCCTAAAGCTGATGAAAACCACTAACCCACTGATCTAAGAACTTAAATGAATCCAAAGCAGAATAAATAAATCAAAATAGAGCCACTGAGGCATATAGTCAAATAAATAAAAGTCATCTTATCTATAAGGGAACAATTATAAGAAGGACAGATGACTGTGCACCAGAAACAATACAAGTCAGAAAATAAGTGGAGCAATATATTTTAAAATCTGAAAGGAAAAAAAAAAAAAAAAAACCAAAACTGAGAAATCTAGCTCTCATGAAAATACCTTTTGAAAACTGAAGGTGAATTAAAGGCAATTTCAGATAAGCAAAAAGTGAAAGTATTTTTTGCCAGCAAACCACATTGCAAGAAATCTTAAAGGAAATTCTTAGACTGAAGAGGATCTAGACCAGATGGAAATTTGGATTTTCAGAAAGGAATAAAGAATGCTGGGATTAGCAAATATGTAAGTAAATTTAAAAGGACAATGCATTCTCTTTTCTTAATTTAAAAAATGATTCTTCTAAGAAAAAAATTAAAATTATGTACTGTGGAGTTATAAACTGTAGAAAATTACATATATTAACAATAGCACCAAGTACTAGAGAGGGTGAAAGGAAATGAATTGTTATAAGTTTTTAAATTATGAAATGATAAATTATTTCATGGCAAACTGTGATGGGTTAAAGATGCATATTTTAAACCATAAAGCAGCCACTGGAACATTGTTTTAAAACAATTAACCTTAAAAGCAAATATAGGATATAAAAATTAAATACTAAAAAATATTCATTTAATTTAAAAAGATAGTATGAAAGGAGAAACAAAATCAGGTAAGACAAACAACAAAAAATTTTGTTGCAAGGCAGGAAGACTCAACCAACCATAGTAACAATTACATTAAAAATAAATGGAAGCAGGAAGAAAATGTGGCTCAAGCAATTGGGCTTCCGCCTACCACATGGGAAGTCCCAGGTTCGGTTCCTGGTGCCTTCTGAAGAAGGTGAGCTGGTGCGATGGGCAGGTGCAGCAAGCTGACACAACAAGATGATGCAACAAAGAGACACAAAGAGGAAAGACAATGAGAGACACAACAAACCAGGGAGCTGAGGTGGCTCAAGCCATTGAGTGCTACTCTTCCACATGGGAGGTCCTAGGTTCAGTTCCAGGTGCCTCCTAAAAAGAAGACGAGCAGACACAGAAAGCACACAGCAAATGGCCAAAGAGAGCAGACAGCAACCACAAACAAGGGGGGAGGGGGGAAGGGGGAGGAAAAAATAAATAAAATAAATATTTAAATATAAAATAAAATAAAATAAATGGAAGAACAACCAGCAAGATGGTGGCAGAGTAAGGAGCTCCTAGAGTCAGCTTGTGCTACAGGGCAGTTAGTAATAACCCAGAGCTATCTAAAGCAACTGTTTGGGACCTCCAGGAGACCTGCAGCATCCTTGAAAGAATGGAAGGAGAAGAGTGCCCATCTGCAGTGAAGATTCATAAGTAGAGCACTCCACACCCCAGGGGCTGGTGCCCATCCTCCACTGAAGGCACAAGCCACCTAGGGAGCTATTCCGTGATGGAAATTGGAAGCTCCATTTCCCAAAAATGGGGGAGGAAGAGACAGTTGGGCACCAACTTCAGCTGCTGATTAGTAAATTCAGCAGGCTAAAGTATATTCCCGCACTCAGGACAGGAAATATATATCTCAAACTGACACTGAATAACAGTACAGACTATAAAACTATCCCATCAAATGACTAGCACTAGGCAGCATCTTAGCTGGCTTCTTAATCTCAAATTTTATTCCACTTCCAGCCACAGAAGAACCTCTGAGGTGGCTTGAACAGCTAAAGTTTGAACCTGTCAAAGTCAGAAAAAGGCCAGTATCTGCCATTTTAACTCTGCCCCTGACACGAAGGGAAGCATGGAGGACTGAAAATCACAGTGCTGGTAGGGACCGACTTCTTTCCATCCAGATCAGACTGCAGCTCTAGCATAAGTCCCAGCCCCACCTCCAGCAGGGAGAAACTGGGGGGACCTGCTCCAACCTCTCCAGAAAATACAGGTCACCCCACAGAAGCCAGTGCTCATCCTACTCTGGTGGCACAAGCCACCTCAGGGGCTCTTCTGTGGCTGGAAGTGGAAGCTCCATTTCCCAAATACAGGGGAGGAAGAGATGGTTGGCCACTGATTTCAGCTACTGATTAGTAAATTCGGCTGGCTAAAGTATAACCCTAAAAACTGCTAAAGTCTGAACCTATCCAAGTCTAAAAGTGGCTAGTAGCTGCCATTTTAACTCCGCCCCCAGCATGAGGGGAAGCCGGGCTGACTGAAAATCACAGTGATGGTAGGGACTGGTTTCTTTCACCCAGGTCAGTCTGCAGCCGTCGCCTGGGCTTCAGCCCCACCTCTAGCAGGGAGGAAGCTGGCAGGCCCAGTACCAGCCTCTCTGGGTAACTGCAGGTACATTCAGCTAGCACAGACCGAATAGTCAGAAGTCTACCAGGACAACTACAGTCATTTTGGACCCACACAGCAGAGATTGCTGCCCACATCTCAATGAGATAGCTAAAGAGATTAAAGATATTAAGAAGACATTGGACGAGCACAAAGAAGAATTTGAAAGCATATTTGGAAAAACAGCAGATCTTATGGGAATGAAAGTCACAATAAATGAAATTAAAGATACAATGGGGGAAGCGGCTGTGGCTCAATCAGTAGGGCTCCCGTTTACCATATGGGAGGACCCAGGTTTGGTTCCCGGGGCCTCCTGGTGAAGGCAAGCCCGCCCACACAGTGCGGTTAGCTGACCCAGCGAGCACAAGCAGCAAGGGGGGGATAAATGAATAAATAAATAAAATCTTTTAAAAAAATAAAAAATAAATAAAGATACAATGGAATCATATAATAGCAGATTTGAGGAGGCAAAAGAAAGGATTGGTGAGCTTGAAGAAATGGCTTCTGAAAGTGAACATACAAAAGAACAGATGAAGAAAAGAATGGAAAAAAATGAACAAGGTCTTAGGGAACTAAACGGCAGCAAGAGACGTGCAAACATACATGTCATGGGTGTCCCAGAAGGAGAAGAGAAGTGAAAAGGGGCAGAAGGAATATCTGAAGAAATAATGGTAGAAAAATTCCCAACCCTATTGAAGGACATAGATATCAATGTCCAAGAAGCACAACATACTTCCATCTGAATAAATCCACATAGACCAACTCCGAGACACATGCTAATCAGAATGTCAAACGCCAAAGCCAAAGAGAATTCTGAGAGCAGCAAAAGAAAAGCAATGCATAACATATAAGAGATACCCAATAAGATTAAGTGCTGAATTCTCACCAGAAACCATGGAGGCAAGAAGACAGTGGTATGATATATTTAAGATACTGCAAGAATCTTATATCCAGCCAAGAATCTTATATCCAGCAAGATTGTCTTTCAAAAATGAGGGCGAGTTTAGAATATTCACAGATAAACAGAAACAGAGAGTTTGCAACCAAGAGACCAGCTTTTCAGGAAATACTAAAGGGTGTGCTACAGCCTGAAAAGAAAAGACAGGAGAGAGAGGCCTGGAAGAGAGTTTAGAAATGAAGATTATATCAATAAAAGGAACTAAAAGTGGCAAAAGAGTGCTGAAAATAAAATATGACAGATAAAACCCAAATATTTAGGAATAAACTTAACCAATGATGTAAAGTAATTGTATTCGGAAAACTACAATTCATTGTTAAAAGAAATTTAAAAAGACCTAAATAACTGGAAGAACATTCCATGTTCACGAATTAGTAGACTAAATATCGTTAAGATGTCAATTCTATTCACATTGATATATGAATTCAATGCAATCCTGATAAAAATTCCACCAGCATTTGAAAAATAAATGGAAAACATGATTATCAACTTTATTTGGAAGGGTAAGGGGTCCTGAACAGCCAGAAACTTCTTAAAAAGGGAAAGCGAAGTCAAAGGACTCTCATTTCCAGACTTTAAGTCATATTACCTAGCTACAGTGGTAAAAATAGCATGGTACTGGCATAAAGACAGACACATAGACCAATGGAACTGAATTGATGGTCAAGTGGTTTTTGACTAAAACCCACCCCAGCTCGGGCAGAACAGTTCATTCAACAAATGGTGCTGGGAGAACTGGATATCCACAGCCAAAAGAAGGAAAGAGGACCCCTATCTTATACCTTATACAAAAATTAACCCAAAATGGATCAAAAACCTAAATATAAAAGCAAAAGCCATAAAGCTTCTAGCAGAAAATGTAAGAAAATATCTTCAAGACCTGGTGGTAGGTGGTGGATTCTTAAAGGAGATAAGGGGAGGACTTAGATGGACTACTGATGTTGAATATAGGTAGAATTTTTAATTAACTTTAAAAGTGTGGAAATGTATAGAGTGGATGGTAACACATTATAGTGAGTAACAGCCGGTTTATAAATGGGAACATGGCTGAAAACGGTAGTCTAGGGATGTAAATGCCAATGGACAGAAAGCTAGAAAATAATCTAGGGACTGAATAACACAGTAAACCCAGAGGTGAATGAGAATTGTGGCTGATGGAACAGATGCAAAAGTGTCCTTTGTGAACTAGAGCAGATGTACATCACTATTGCAGGGAGGTATGAATGTGGAGAAGCATGGGAAAAATACAACTGGAGTACCTGTGGACTGTGGTTAACAGTAATAATGTAATAATCATGCATCTATGCCAAAGATGTGCTGTGTTGATAATGGGGGAGTATGGAAAAAGTGTGCCAAATGTACATGATGGATCATGGTTGGTGGAAATAGTCTGATGATATTATCTCATAATCTGTAAAAAATGTTCCACCAAGGTGTGGTGTGTTGATGTGTTGATAGAGGGGTGTTGTATGGGAATTCTGCATATGTACATGATTGTTTTGTAAGTTTACAACTTCTGTCATGAAAATATACTTAAAAAATAATAATAGCGTAGGTTGGGGAAAAAATATAGTTAGTAGTAAGATTTTGACAATATTCTTTCATAATTTGTAAAAATGTCTCACAACCATGCAAGGTGTTGGTGGTAAGTTGATGTATGGGACCCCTGTATGACATTATACACGTTTGCTTTGTAAGTTCACAACTTTTACTATACACTTTTTGTTTATGTATGTTCATGTATAAATGATATAATAATAATAATAGGGTGGGTTGGGGGAAAATACTTTGGTTAGTAGTAATATATTGAGGATACTCTTTAATCATTAGTTAAAATTTTTTCACAACAATGCAAGATATTGGTGGTATGGTGAGGTATGAGACCCCTGTATGATATTATGTATGTTTTGTAAGTTCACAGCTATTACTATACATTTATTGTTTATGTATGCGTGATATACTTCAATAAATTTTAAAAAAATAAATGGAAAAAACACTACAAATTAAAGGCAAATATTATCAGGCTGGATAAAAAATAGAGAAAAAAAATAACCATATGCTTTCTACAAGAGATGTACTTTGAGTATAAAGAGTCATTATAAAATAATGGTTTTAAAAAGATATACCATGCAAACACCAAACATAAGAAAACTGCTGTGGGTTTTGATAGTATCATACAAATTATACCTCCAGACAAGAATTATCAGAAATAAAGGTAAGCATTTCATAATAATAAAAAGTCTCAACTTATCAAGAAGAGATAACAATCTTACATATGAAAGCACTCCATAGTATAGTTCCAAAATGCAAGGAGCCAGGATTAGTAACACTAAAGGGAGATATAGAAACATCCAAATAGGCCTCTGGAAATTTATCAGTAATTGATAGAACAAGAAAACAAAAACTCAGTAATGATACAGAAGATATGAATAACATTTCAAACAACTTAACCTAAATAACCTTTAGAAAAATTACATACAACTGTAGAATACATATCTTCTCATTATCTTTTTTCATTTGGCAAGATAAACCATATGATGGACCACAGAAGAAGTCTTGATATATTTTAAAGAAATGAAATATTGGATAGTGTGTTTCTGACCAGAGAAATCAATAAAATGCAGATAATTTTAAACACCCAACTTTTGGAAATTAAACAAAACATTTAAATTAACTCAGGAAGAGAAGATGAAATAATAATGATTTTAAAATATTTTTAACTGAGTGACATTGAATCCACAACCTATAAAAATTTGAGAGATGCAAATAAATTAGAGCTTAGAGATTAAAATGCTTATATTAATTGCTTATATTTGGGAAAAAAGTTTTACAACCAATGATTTAAAGTGGCATTCCCACAATGAAGCAAATTTTAAAAATTAGGGAGCAGAGGTAGATCAAGCAGTTGAGCATCCGCCTCCCATATGGGAGGTCTTGGGTTTGGTTCCCAGTGCTGCCTTAAAATAAAGCAAACAAATGAAAAAACCAACTCAAGGAAGCCAATATGGCTCAGTGGTTGAGTACCAGCCTTCCACACACGAGGTCCCAGGTTCAACCCCCAGTCCTGGTACCTCAAAAAAAAAAAAAAAAAAAAAAAAGCAAATTAGTAGAAGAAGGGGAACAATAAAGAAAAGAAATTAATGAAATAGAAAAGCAATAAAGTAAAAAATTGGTTCTTTAGAAAAATTAATAAAAATGATAAGTCCCTAGCAAGAATAATCAAGAAATAAAAGAGAGAAAACACAAACAATATTAAAAATGAAAGAAGGGATATCACTCCAGCTCCTACAGACATTAAAATATAAGTGAATATTATGAATAGCATTATGCCAATAAAATTAGACAACTTTATATGAAATTAACAAAGACACTATTTACCGAAACTGATGCAGGAAGCAATAGACAAACTAAATAGCCTTACAGCTGTTAAAGAAATTGAACTGTAATTAAAAGCTTTCCATTAAAAAAAAAAAAAAGTTTGCCCTAAATGGCTTCACTGGTAAAATCTAGCAAATATTTAAGGAAGAAATAATGCTAATCTTACATAAATAAGTGAAATAGAGGAAGGGCGAAATCTTTGCCACTCATTTTATGAACCCATCTTAACTATCATACCTGGACCTAGCAAGGTCATTACAGAAAAAAAAAATTACATATCAACATCTTTCATATACATACATGCAGAAATCCTTAACAAAACAGTAGCAAATTGAATCAAGCAATATATAAAAAGAGCAATACATCATGACCTAATATAGTTTATCCCAAGAATGCAAAATTACTTTAACATTCAAAAACACAAACAATGGGATTCACAATAATAACAGTAGTAGGGAGAAAAAGCATATGATTATCTTAACTGAAGACAAAAAACATTCAGCAAAATTCAACACACATTCATGGTAAAACTCTAGCCAAACTAATTATAAAATAGAACTTCCTTTGATAGAGAGTATCTATGACAAATCTACAGTCATCTTCACACTCAATTATGAAACATGGAATATTTTCCCCCTAAGATCAGGAACAAGGTAAAGATATCCTCTTGCACCATATTCATTAAACTGTTTACTGGAGGTTCTCACCAGTGGAATAAGGCAAAAATAGAAATAAAAGACACATAGATTGGAAAGGAAAAAGTAAAGCTATCTCTTCTCACAGATGATGTGATAATTTATGTAAAAAATTCCTAAGGAATCTTCAAAAAAATACTAAAAAAGAATTCAGCAAAGTCACAGGATTCAAGCTTAATATATAAAACTCAATTGTATTTCTATATACAAGCAAAAAAAAATTGTCAAATGAAATTTTAAAATAATACATTTATAATATCAAAGAAAACATAAACTGCCTCAATATAAATTTAATGAAAGGACCCTGAATCTCAACAGAATTGCAATACCTACTCTACTGTTCATTGGATTCACCCAGGACAAGCAACAAGGAGACGATGATGGACAAAGACCATCCCAAGGAACAGAGAGAGTCTGCAACTGCAAGCAAGATAGTCCCATCCATCTGCCCCATGGGATCTAAGTCCCTTCTCAATTAGAGGTAGAGTGGGCATCACCATCCCAGAATCCTTAGGATTGGGGAATGAATGCTGAACCAGAGTAGACTTACTGGTATTCTAGTATAGACTTATTTTGATTCTAGCAATGGAAGAACTTTTATCATTGATGTGGAGGCAGTGGCCACTGGAGGTTCTAAGGGGAGAGAGAGGGAAGAACAGCTGTAATATGGGGACATTTTCAGGACTTGGGAATTGTCCTGAATAACATTGCAATGACAGATACAAGCCATTATATAGCTTGTCATAACTTACAAAATTGTGCGGGAGAGAGTGTAAACTACAATGTAAACTATAATCCATGCTTAGTGGCAATGCTTCAAAATATGCTCACCAATTGTAACAAATGTATCACACTAATGAAAGATGTTGTTAATGTGGGAAAGTGTGGGAGGGGTTGGGAGCGGGGCATATAGGAATCCCCTATATTTTTTATGTAACATTTATGTAATCTATGTATCTTTTTTAAAAATTAAAAACTATATTAAAAATAAATAAATACATTTAATGAAAGACTTGCAAAACTTGTACATCAAAACATAACCATTAAAGACATACAAAGTTTCTACACCAAACCTTACAAAGCATTACTGAAAAGATTTAAAGAAGATCTTATTCAATTAAGAGCTATAGCATGTTCCTAGATTTGTAGACAATATTGTAAAGATGTCAATTTTCCCAAAATTGACTTATCTATTCAACTCAAACCCAAACAAAATCCCAGCAGGCTTCTTTCTAGTAAGTTGTTAACTTGATTCTATGATTTCTATGAAAATGCACAACACTCAGAATAACCATAACAATCTTGGTTGCAGATTTACACTGATTCAATATATATGATAAAACAACAGCAATCCAGACAGTGTGCTCCTGGCATTTGATAGCTGTACTGATTAATGGAATAGTATAGAGAATCCAAACTTATATGAGAGATTCACACTTATATGATCAAAAAAAAATTGCATTTTAACAAATGCAACAAAAAAGTTCAATGACAAATGACACCTCTTTTCAACAAAAATGTTGGAATATATAAAATATATAACCATTTGTTAAAACAAAACAAAACTAAAAAACCTTAACCCTGACCTCATAACATACCTGAAAATAAATTTGAAAGGGACCATGGACCTAAATGTAAAAGCTAAAATTATAAATATTTTAGAAGAAATAAAGGAGAATATCTTTATGACCTCACAGTAGGCAAAGATTTCTTAGAACACAAAAAGCCAAAAACTCTAAATATTCATCAAAATTAACATTTCTGTTCATCAAAGCACCAATAAAAATGGATTAAAAAGCCAGAGGGGGATGGATGTGGCTCAAATGGTTGGACGTCCGTCTCCCATATAGAGAGACCTGGGTTCGATCCCCGGGACCTCCTGGTTAAAATAAAGAAAAATATAGAAGGTGCCTGAGCCATCAGGCCCTGCAAGGCGCAGGTGCACTATCAGGCCCCGCCAAGCCATGCAGCAAGATGATGACATAACAGGAGAGTGACACAAGGGAGAGCCAAGATAAGACACGCCAAAAAACCAGGAACTAAGATGGCACAGGTGGTAGGATGCCTCTCTCCCACATCGGAGGTTCCTAGGATCAAATCCTGGTGAAGACAGAAGGAGAAGGATGAGAAGAGAGGGCAGGAAACAGACACAGAGAATTGCCCAGCGAAGGCACACAGAAACAGCAAAAATGGGGGTAGGGTAAAAATGAATTAAAGTAAATAAATAAATAAATAAATAAATAAATCTTTAAAAAAAAAAAAGCCACAGTTCAGGACAGGGAAATAGAAATTCTTGTATAAATATAAATAAACATGTGTAAATATAAATAAATATATCCTATATAAATATATATATACATATAAAAATATTGGGAGGAGAGAGACCAAATATATATAGCAAAGGACATATATCTGGAATATGAAAGAAATTCCTCAAAATTACTGATAAAGAGTAAAAAGCAACCAGATTTTTAAAAACTGACAAATGACATGGCCATATACCTCAGTAAAAAATATGATTGTCCAACAAGTACATAAATAGATGTCCCACATATATTTATTAGTCATTAATGAAAAGGAATTTAAAACCACAATATATATCCATTAGGATGGCTAAAATTAAAAGTCTAACAATACCAAGCATTAGAAAATATTTAGAACAAATGGAACTCTCTTTAGAACAAGTGGGAAATAAAAATGTTCCAGCTATTCTAGAAAACTAGAAATTGCTTATAAGTTAAAGATACACTTATCATCTTGCTTACCAGCAATTCCACTCAGGTATATTTCCCCCAAAAAAATAAAAATATATGTCCACACAAAGATTTGTACATAAATGTTCATAGAAACTTAACTCATAATAGCCAAAAACTGGTAAAAGCCCAATGTTCATGAACAGGATTCACCTGTTCATGATAAACAGATTGTGGTATAAATGCTATATATACATATACATACACATACACATACATATAAAATAAATATAAACTGGAATACTACTCAGCCATAAAAATAAACTTACCATTAATACACATACCAACATGGGTGTTTTTTTAAAATAAAGCACTAATGTGAAATTTTGTTTGGCATGAGATAAAAGCACAACATAGTATTCTGTGAAATACATCAGCTATTGACCAATTTATTTTACATTCTGTTAATGTGTATCTTTTTTTTCTGTCACCTTTATTTTCTATTTTTTAAATAAATCAATTTTATTGATACATACTAATAAACATACAATTCATCCAAAGTGTACAATCAATGGTATTTGGTATAATCATAGAGTTGTGCATTCATCACTTCAATCATTATTAGAACATTTGCATTATTCCAATAATATCAAACAAAAAAACAGACAAACAAATTAGAAAATTCTTTACCTCTCAATCTCTCTGTTTCCCCTCCTGTACATAGCTGTTATTTCTGGCTACTAATTTGAATCTTAATTGGAGATGCGAACATCATTGAACAATGAAACAGCCAGCAGAAAAATTCACAAGACAGCGAATGGCCACACCTGGCTGTGAGGTAACAACATAGGTGTTTTTGACAAACATGCTGAGTGAAAGAAGCCAGACATAAAAGAGTGTGTACTATGTTTTTTCATTTCTATGAAACTTCTGGAAGAGGTAAAACTAATATATGTGAAAGAAAACAGAATGATAGGCTCTGGAGGTGTTGATTGTATATAGGCATGAAAGAACTTTCTGGAGTGATAGAAATATTTATATTTTGATTAAGGTGTGGGTTTCATAAATATATACATTTGCCAAAACTCATTGAACTACACAATTAAAATCTACAAATTTCATTTCATATAAATCATATCACAATTTTAAAGGGATGTTTTTGGATGTATCATATCCTCAGGATACCTGGAAAAACAAAATGGCTCTAAAATGATACTCCATCAAATCAGGTTATATGTAATTCTCAGTTTAAGCTCCACTTAATTGTGATATGAACTCATAATGCAATTTTTTTTAAAAAGAGAAAAATCATCTATTTAGTCATCTATGACTATTAGACAATAGTCAGCAGACAATACCAATGGCAGAATTAAAGCCTCATATACTAATAGAATTGCTTGATAAACAATACTAAGTAAAAATTTTAAGTATTACTAAAGACATAGAAGAAGAAATATAAAACCTCACCAAAAAAACAGGGCACAGTGAAGAAAGACAAGGAAGATTGAAAAAGAAGTGAATAAAAATTCTAGGCATAAAAAATATCCTCAAAACATCAACACACTAAACAGTTTAGAGACAGTTAAATAAGAAATTAGTGAACTGGAAGAAACACTGGAAAAATTAGTAATTTAACACAGAAATATTAAAAAGATGGACTATGTGAAAGAAAGGTTAAGAGACAGGAACAGAATGAGAAGTTCCAATAAACATCTAATGAGGATTTAAAACTAAGAATGGGTGCTCTCTGTACTAAATGCTTTGTATATATTATATCAGTTAGTTGATATAACAACACTATGATCTAGGTATTATTTTCTCAATTTATGTAGAGAGAGGCACTGAGACTCTAAAGAGTTGCATCATGTTTCTAATTTACACCAATTTTTACATGACAATGCCTGGATTGAAGTTAAAGTCTGGCTGATTTCAAATTTCACTATTATTCAACTTTAATAAACATTTTTCTCCTATCAAAAAAAAAAAAAAATCATTCAACGTTTGGTACCCCAGGTTATGTCTGATGCCATCTATACAAAGCCATTAGTAAAGTAATCCTGTAAGTACCATGTTTTAGGATTATGTTAGCAAAATTAAGCTCTTATGAAACTAGAAGTCCAGTCATGTCCAGTTTCATGAGAACAATTACCATATACTCTTGTAACAAAAGTGCCATCCTGATCTCTCACTGGGTAACAGAGATTAAAGGCAAAATACATTTAGCACCATTGCTTTTAGGGTTAAAGCTGATGACTGAATATAGCCAGATGTCTGAAAACAATAAAGAAGAGTTGAAGGCAAAGAAGCAAATGTAATAATTTCATGTAAGAATAAAGCATAGATTCAAAGAGCAACTCTCCACATAACGGGAAAACTACATCATGTCAGTAAATTCATAGAAAATCTTGCTTTAGAATAATAATATAGAGGACAAGAAGATTCATGTTTGAGACCTAGAGGCTTGTTTCAGTTCTGTAGGAGTCTATTAAATATTGTTCCACTCAGGCCTGGGTAAAAAAGGAACACTGGCATTTTAGAGCTGGATAAACATAACAAGTTAGATGGGAGAGACTTTCCCATCCATATTTAACATAAAGTGAAAATAAGACAGGCTTTCCAAGAACAGAGGGTTGGTGAACATCCAATTCACCAACCTCTCAGCAGTGCTGACTGTGGCCCAGTTTTTCTGGATGGAGAGAATGGAAATAAGAGAGGATAGTAGCATTTACTCCTGTCCCAAAGAAAGAGATAGCCCAGGCTGGCCACTAGCAGAATACCTAGAAGATAAAGTGGAAAGCAATGAAAGTTCAAAAGATATAATAGGAATTAAAATCTGGAGCTTACCCTGTAGCATTTGGGATGCTTAGCAGAACAAATGTGTGACATTTAATCTGTGTCTATGTTAGGAAATCTAAACTTCAAAAAAAATTAACTTTCAACTTATTGCTGCATTTAAGCAATACAATAAGAAAGGTTTGGGGGTTTTGTTGTTGCTTTTGTTTGAAATTTGTTTTGTTTCTGTTGGGATTTGGTAAGGACAAATGGCAATCTGACACTTGATGCCACTTTCTGAATATGGCTTTACTGAAAGAAAAATGCTAGCCAAACTGGAAAATAATATATTTGTAGCATGGATATAATACTATATAGTAGATATAATACTATAACATGGGGAACAACAATGGGTTTGTAAGAACTGGATTTGTAAAAAGAAAATAATAATAGTAATAATAATAATAATTGGCTTTGTATCTGTTTTGCCACTTCCTATTTATATAATAGTAGCCAACAATAATGCTAAAGATGGAACCATTTATTGGGAACTCACTGTGGTCAACAGTTGACCAAATACTCTCTATATGTTGTCCTATTTAATTCTTATGACTGGAGTTCAAAAAGATTAAGGTTAAAGTCATTTTGCCCTTTTGGAGCTTAGATTTCTTATCCATAAAGTTTGGGAATTAGACTAAACAATTTCAAAAAATTCCTTCCAGCTTTAACACCTATGATATGCTTTCAGAGGCTCTTGGAGAATATCCCCATAATGTTGAGCACAGTTTACACATTGCAATCATCAACAGATATTTATTGAAAATTGCCTTAGTTTCTTTATTTTTTTTAAGTTAACCAATTAGTTTCACAGTTTTTATTAAAACTACAAATAAAATGAGTAATCACACTCATGGTCTTTAAACATGTATGCATTTTAAAGTAAAATAAATCATTGGCAATAAGCCAAGTAAGATCTAGGACAGAATGATGACTTTACATAATTTGCACTTATTTGAGTTGACAGTGGTAACCCCACTGAAGCTTTCACTGAGGGAAAACTGTTGGGAAACTATTAATGTCTCTACTTAATTTTTTAATGTTTGGCTTTGTATATTCAGCAAACAGAATGCGTGGCTTTTTCCCATAGGTTTAGGGGCCTTCATTAGGAAGGCTTTGGCCATGATTTTTCTGTCATCATTGTCATTCTCCATTCCTGTTAGGTCCACTAGGACCCAACTAATTCAAGAAACGGGATTTTATTTGGAAACAGGGGGCAATGAACAATGGCCTAAATGTGATTCATAATCCTTGAAGAATGGAGAAAAAGCAATAGAAAGACACTGAAAACCAAAAGCAATGTCAACATTCCATGAAAGGAGTGATAAAAGTACAAATCTGAAGTTGTCTGGAAAACCAAAAGGTAGAGTTTTAAAACCAAGAGGGAAAACAAAATCTGTTTCCTGGTGCTCAATGCCCATACGATAGAAAGGTAAAAAGCTGAAAACTTCAGAAAGTGATGAGATATGATAGATACATAAAAAGCAAACTAGAGCAAACGTGAGGAATAGAGAAGCTGTGATTTGTGTGGTGCTAAGGTGCAGTGGAACCATGATGCACTACTTATTAGGTATCAACACAAAGAAAATTTGAAACTGGCCTGAATAAGATTTAGAAACCTACTATATATTTTTTAGGGAGAAATAGAGAAAAACAAACATTAATTGCTACTCTTGAATATATTCTTTACGACACATTGCTTTTTTAGCCTTTAAAACTCTTGTAAGAACGTTATTCTAACAATTTATTCACCAAAACACCTCCTCTGATCATTCGGATCCACCTTTACCATGGCTGAATAATAAGGAAAATATTAAGTCACTCATTTTACAAATTTATGAGTACCTATTATTTGCTATGGATCTTGCTAAGCATTTGGGAATGCAAAGGTGAAGTTCCAAATTCCTGCTCTGAATAATTTACGGTCAAACTGGGTGAGACAGATGGTTAAACAGTTAATTTCAACACAATTTGAAAAGTGCTGAAAAGTGATCTGGGGCTCTCAGTAAGATGAGTCTAAGAGTCTGAACTCTGTATCGCTCCAGGTGGAGACAATCTGCTTACCTTAAGGCAGCCAACAATTTTCTTAGATGTCTTTGGAGAAGGCAGGCTGCCCATTTGAACAATGTATGTTTGGTGATTTTTGTGCATGGAGAGGGAGAGATTGGAAATTGGGTGCTGGCGGGCGCAGTTAGGAGGGTTGCTTATGTCATGTCCTTGGGCCATTTAGTAAAGCAAAGTAACCACATCCTCTTCAGGAATGAAGGTGTTGAGACAATGTGTAGTAAAGCTTCTCTGCCCGTTTCCCAACAGCTCATCTTTTCAGGTTCTCACATTATGTACTGAGCTTGTCCTGAATGCTCAACACAATTCTATGAGACAGGTACAAGTATTAGTTTTGATTTTGTTTTGTTTTGTTTTAATGAGGAAATTGAGGCATGGAGTGTTTAATTGCTGCAGGGCACACCACAAGTAAACAGTGGAATCAGGATCTCGACTAATGTAGTCTGCATGGCATAGGTACTTGGCCAGCACTCCATACTGCAGCACTAGCCATTGTGAGCAGAGTGGCTTTCCTGCAGAAAGTTATGGATGAAAGATGTCCACTAATCATTTAACACTTTCCCCAGCAAGAGGCAGGGTCTGTGAATCTTTCCCTTGAATGTGGGTAGGTTCTGCATTCACTTTGACCAATAGAATATGGCAGAGATGGCAGGTACCACTTTCCAGGTCCAAGTCTTAAGAGACTAGCAGCTTCTACTCCTTTCTCTTGCTACACTCACTTGTTAACCCTGATATGTCATTAAGACTACCTTGCACAGGAATGACATGGAGAGGTCTTCAGGATTTTGTTAAGACTACATAGAGAAGGGGAAGGAACTAGCTGAGTCCAGCCTTCCAGCAGTCCCCTCCAAAGCATTAGGTGGTGAGGAAGGCCATCTTGACCTCTCCAGACCAGCCCTACCTCTATCTGAATATCACTGAGTGCTCACAGGCACTGGAGAGTAAAGCAGAAAATTCACCCAATTCAGCACTGTCCAAAATTCTAACCATTGAAATCATGACTTTTTAAAAAATGTTATTTTAAATCCCTGAGATAGTTTGTTACTCAGCTATAGATACTGGAACAGATACCTTGACTTGGAAGTGGGTATGAGACAGGAGATGAAGGAATTATGGAACTCCAAAGAAACATAGGAGACTGGGATCTGATGTAATGCTCTTCCCAGTAAGAGGTAGGAATCCCTGGAATCAGGATTGAGGAGAGAGAGAAAGATAGCTAGAGAATGCACATCTTTGCATTCTAGTGATTATTTTCATCTAAAATGTTATTTTCTGTATGTGAGTCCCTGTTTTCCTTAAGCCTTCAGTAAAATTTTATAAAAGCTTATAGTGTAAGTTAGAGTGAAGTAAAGGGCACAGGAGGGTAGAGAAAGGACAGGCAAGTAGTCACTCACCACAAACTATACAGGGTAAAGTAAATGCCCTGGTTCTTAGGTCAGACTGTTCTGGGTTCAAATCCCAACTCTACAACTTACTTGCTTCATCCTCTTAGACAAATTATTTATGTCCTCTGTGACTCAGTTGCCTCACCTATAAAATTAGACTTAGTACTGCCTCCCTTAAGCCATCTATCAACATCACCGAGGGAGAAAAGGGAGCCTCAGAAACCTTCCCCATCCTATCCCTCGACACTCTCCCTTGCTACCAATATCTACCCTGTGACCTCGGTTGGTTGGAGAAGAGGGGTCCAGAAACCTGGAGAGCAACTCAAACCTCACCAATAGCATTTTAGGCAAAAAGGGCAGCCTTCAAAAACACCCAGAGGGAAGAGAGCATAATGTGTCTCTGAAGAACCACAAGTAGCTCAAAATGACATTATAATGGTGTGTAGAGTAGAAGGTATGGAGAGTAGGGGTGGATGGAAGGAGATAATTGGAGAGGAAAGCCAGTGCCAGATCATGGGAAGCTTTATTCACTATGCCAAGTAGCTCTTACTCCATTATGACAGTAAGAGCGGTCTAAAAATTGTGGACACTTCATACTTATCATATTAACATTCAATCTTCATAGAAATTTGTGAGGCCAATAGAGACTGTATTGTTATTTCTATTACTAAGGAACCTGAGTTCTAGAGATGCAGCCTCTAGGATTCAATAGGTTTTTTTTTTAAGTCTTTGTAGGCCCAACCAGCCTGAGACAGACAAACAAATGTTGGTGGTATAAGCCCACTCAAAACATGTACATGTAAAGGGAACAGCTACCTTGTAAGTCCTTTTTCTGACCACACTGGAATTTTGCTGTGCATAAAAGAAATAAGCCTATTCCAGGCACTCCAGCTCATACCCCTAGGTTTACCTCCCAAGCCATGGTATGATACCAAGCAGCAGTTGGTTATCAATTACATATGTAAAACTTTGCCAAATGATTTTTCTCAGCAAAATATTTCTTCTTTATGTTATAAAGCAAGGAGAGATCTTGTTCAACCAGTTGTTCTCCAATTCTCCATATAAAATGCAGCTAACAACTTTGATGTTTGTATCATCCATCAGGGGTAAGGATAGAGAAACCAACATTGATTCCTGACAATTAGCTACTACACATTTGTTTGATTAGCAGCTCGTCGTGCTCTGTGTGGGCAACAGGGATGAAATCCACATTCTTTCCTGAGCAAAGAGACTTCTACTACCACGTCTGCCTGATTTGGTCTAAATTTTTATGTTTCAATTTCTTCTACCATGCTTCATTCAAAACATTAAAGAATCAAAGAAAGGCAAGCAGTCTCTCTAAAATCATTAACCTTTAAGGTTTCTAATCTAGAAAGAGTTAATCTCAAGACTCAGAATAGATATTAGTAAGGAATATTGGAGTTTTTCAATAGCATGAGACCCGTGTTTTCAACAGCATCCCTTTATTTTTCAGATAATAAAATCTGTAAATAACTAGACCCTTTGCTAACCTGAACAACACAGGAGGAAACAACACCAAACTTTAGAACTTAAGTAAAAGTAGAGTTAGTATTATTCAGAGGCAACCTCTAAGGAAGAAAGAACAAACAAAAGGCATGCCTCTATTATTCATTGGTCGTCAGGAATTCAGCAGATGAAAGAGAACAGAGTTTCAAATCATTCTAAACTCTCTCTTTGCTCTAGGACCCCTCATGGTTTATTTTCACCATAGCTAAAAAAAAAAAAAGTTAATCATTACTACTTCTCTACTACATGTCAGGAAATGAGTTTTTTGTAATTACTACTTTCTTCTCAACAAAGGCTCTTGCCTTGAACAGTCCACAACTCGCATTACAGATCTCCGATTTCTGTGTGATTCATTCTCCATTCATGCAGTCAACACTGTCTCTCCAAGCTGAAAGTCTCATTATAATCCTTACCTCATAATTCTTCAAAGATAATTCTCAAATTCTTCAAGACAAAATGTTAAATTTCTTAGTATGGTCCCTCTCATTATCGATGACTGATCTATAATTCCTGCTCCAAAGTTAAAAGGTGAGGTGATACAATCCGTAATTGAAAGAATTTCCGGTTGGCACATGAAGCAAGCAGATGTAATCTAGAAGCAAGCACAACCAATCATTTGGTTTTGTTTCAGGATTTACAGAGGGCACCCAGGCCCTTCCACAAGCCTGAGGTCTTCAGTCTAGAATTTTGGGACACCATACATGGTCATATAAAGTAGACATTGTCATTGTCTTCCCAGAAAAAATACCACCCTTTTGTGTACTGAGAAATAACTAGGCCACAGGAGGCTATGATTGGTCTAGGCCAGTAGAGGTAATTGCAACCTTCTTGCAATCATGAATGGTTCAGAGATGGGCACATAACCCACATGTAATCAAAACAGACCATAGCATTCCTCTGGCCACCAGGATTTCTTCAGAGGCAGACACATAAACTAAGATACTCCAATTATAATAAAGCTCTGGACTTTGATGGATGTGGGAAGACAATCTGTTTCTTCCCCTGGCTATGAAGAAGGAAGCTCATAGCCTGGAGCTGCTGCTAGCAGCTACTTTGCCACTACCATAAAGCCAGACTAAGGATAAATCAAACTCATATGGTAGGGTGGAGGGTGGGAATACTCGAGAACCACAGAAAAACAGAGCTGCATTCTTGAGGACATTGTGGACATTTGAGTTGTTTATTATATGAGTCAATATATTCCCTTTACTGTTTAAACCTAGACTTAAAACCTAAAGTGTCCTATTACATACTGCACCCTCTCTCTTTTCCCTCTCCAATGCAGCCCCTTGATCCTTTTAAATTCCTTTCTTTCCCCACCCGACTCCATCTATTTTATCCCTGGACCTCAGGAGGTACTGTCAGCATTTAATTCCTTCTTCTGAGCTGTTGGAACCTAGACATTGGCGGATGATTCTGACCTTGGGGACAGAAGGCATAGGAGGCCTTCCAGGTACACTGGTCTCCAGGTTAAATATCGTCAGGAAAATTACTACTTCCTTCTCCATATCTCCAGCACAGTTATTATGTTGAAAGTGTCTAGTCTCTTGCCAACTTGAATTGCACTCTCAAAGGTCCCCTATGCTAACCTGACTTCAGTAGTTACAAAGCCCTAGGAAAGCCAAGGAGGAAGTGAGAGGTGGGGGAAGAGAAAAATCTCATTGCTTCATAGTACACACCAAATTGCTTGTGGTAGCCTGAACAGAATGGGCTACTAAACATTTCTCTGCCTGGCCAAATAACCTCTGTACAGTAAGGAATTTGGCCTACAAAAAGATATCTGGCCTTTTTCCTGGCTCTTGGGTGGGGACGGTTGGGGAGAGATAAATCTCTAAATATTTGGAATTTCCCAAGTGATAGATATGTCTTTGATGATACTAGGGGTGGGGCCTGGACCACACCTGATACTTTATGCTAAGGAGATGACTCATGGTGGGTTTGGACACAGGGGTAGCCCCTGGTGGGGGCTGACCACACCAGGAAGACTGATCATATTATTAGGGGACTGGGATTTTGAGTCATGTGATATCAGCCTGACCTCCAGGGAGGGGAAGAGGGATGGAGTTCAACCACTTGGGCACTGATTCAAATCACACCTAGGTAAGGAAACCAATAAAAGCCCTGGACATCGAAGCTTGGTGAGCTTCATTGATTGCCAGTAGGGTGATATATCTCGACTCGATGGGAGAGCAGATGGAAGCTTTATGTTTGAGGACCTCCCAGCTCTCATCCTGTGTGCCTCTTCCTGTGGCTTCTTCCTAATTGTATCCTTTTTTGCTGTAATAAAACTATAAGCATAAGTATAGAGCATTCCTAAGTCCTGTGAGTTGTTCTAGTGAATTATCAAACCTGAGGGGATAGTAGGAACCCCTGAATTTGTAGCCAATTGGTTAGAAGTGAGAGCTCCCTGGGAACCCCCAAATTTGTAGCTGATGTCTGAAGTGAAGATAGTCTTATGGGGACTGTGCCCTTAACCTATGAACTTGGTCTAACTCCAGGTAGATAGCATCAGAATTGCATTGCACCTCCTCTGCCTGGAATCTCCTTCCCTGGAATCATAGCTTTATAGACTCTAGTTCACCTTTTAAGACTTAGTCCAAGGATGAGTCTGTGAAGCCACAAGTACAATTGAGCATTTTCTCCACCATGCCCCCATTCTGATATACACAATTCTATCATATTTCTTGCCATTCTTTTTTACATTTGTATTCATTTCTGACTCCTACTAGACCCAGGCTATAAGCCCTTTGAATGCAAAGTGCTCGTTACATAGTAGGGGCTCAATAAACTCTTTCATGTGGAATCTCATCTATAAGCTAAAATATGAAAAGGACTAGCTTTAGACTTCTTACATAATGGAGATTTCCACTGAATATTACAGACAGGAGGAAAGAAGGAAAAAAGGACTGTGAAGGACGCAAGATATTAACTATTATGAGAGAACATAAGAACAAACTTTCCACTTATACCTGAAGAAACTGGCCTTTGTGCTGTCACCCACAGTTAGCAAACCACCTTCCAGTAGACCTACTATCAAGAGCCATCAAATTAATTACTAGCCTTAATTCATTCTTAGCTAGTATAAATGCTGCTTCATTTAATTTAACTTAAGCATAGAACTGCATGACTCCCGCAAACTCCTCTACTTTCTTCCAGAGGTTGTGCTAGTAGCTCGCTCAGCACTGAGAAATAAATAATAAATTCAGCTTTTGCTTTTCAGATTTGAGCCTGGGGTCCCATGAATTATGATCTTTTTAAACAAATTATATCTTCCTTCATGGAGAGGACTGAAAACATATCCAATCTATAAAGAAATGGAGTATTTTTCAGGAAGTTGGAGTCAACTCTCTCTCACCTGATGCTACTTGGCCATTCTTACATTTTCTAGTCCCCCATTAACCTCTCTGCAAGTATTTTGTTCTCTCTTTCATCTTTACCTACTTTCTTTCTTATTTACCATTCAAAAATGCTCAAGGCCAAATGTTTAAAATTATTAAAACTACCTGAAAAGATCTTTGGATGAACAAACAAACAAAATCTAAAAACTATATGTATCCAAGATATAAATAATTTAAAATTTTAACAGTTTATTTATTTGCCCTGTTGCCCAACAGCAATAAGGATTAGATATTTCCAGTGTCTGAGCTGCGTGAGATTTAGAATTTAATGCAAAACTTCAAGTTGCACATAACAGTAACTGCCGAATTCAGCTCCCATGCTTTGGCTCTGACATTTCACTTATGGTAGATATGGCAGATGGGAAGCTGTGCTGCAGTCTGGTTAGCTAACAAGTAATAAAGTGGTTTGTTACTGAAATCTTCCTTTTTATCTTCATTGCTATTGAGTAACAAAGCACAAGAAAACACAGTGTCTTGTGTTTTCACTCAAACATTTTGTTAAAAGAATCACTCAAACGTTTTGTTAAAAGATGAAATTCAGTGCCAGAAAAACAGTGTGGTGGCTGATTGCCAAAATTTTACTATTCTCCCCCTTCTGGGCACTTGGCGGGATTATACTTACTGGCTCCTTTAGGGTGGGGTGGGGGTAAGTAGAAGTAAGAGATGTCATTTCCAGAGCATTTAATTACCCCAGAACACTCAAAGACCCACCAGAGCCCTCTTTTTCCTCTGACAGGGTGCCTGGCTGTTCTACCAGACAGGATCCCTAGACGATTACAATGAATAGCACCTTCTCATAATCTGTGATAAACATAATGTGTGAGGAAGAAATAAACCTTTGTTGTTTAAAGCCACGGAGATGATGAGTTATTTGCTACCCCAATAACACCTAGTCAATCCTGATGATTCAAGGGATAAGGTATCCAAAGAAATGAAGCTATTCAGGTACTGAAAATACCTCCTGACAGATTGATTTAGCTTAAAAGTAACCATTTTGGACGCTAATGACAGATTATACAGAACATATATGTCATTTAAAATTCTTGAAATTAAGAATCTTCAAGTGCAAATAGCATGAAAACGCCCACTCCTTTCACCTAATGTTAAAACTTCCATTGACAAACTAAACTCTAAAATTGGAGACCAAAGTAAAGTTAAAATAGCTGAAGCCCTTCACCATACACTTCGTGTTCTAACCCCAGGAGAGAATAGGTCTGCTAGCATAATTGAGGTTTGTCTGCTGACTGCTGTGACCCCAGATGCCGTCGCTAATAATTATAACCAGGGCTCTTCCCTCCCCCCTTGCTCGTTTTCTTCTTAGCATGAGTCAACAAACTTCGTTTGAAGCTCTGTAAGGGGCATTGGTCTTTCTTTTGTTCTTGGCAGAGGGAGGAATATTTTTAGAAAATAGCCTTACTATTTTCCAAGGGGGGTCATTATCAGCCACAAGATGAGAATAATGTGTGTCTCCGAGGGCTCAGATACCCAGTTAGCAAATTTGGGCTCTCTGACTCCAAACCACAGACGCCTCACCATTCTCTATTAGCTCTTGTTGCAGGAGCCATTCAGGATGACACAGCCCCTCTCTTGCTACCTTGACCTCAGTTTCTGGGAAACAAACAGTGTTTGGAGTTTTAGAGTTAAAAAATAATGTCACATTAATGTTGGGCATCATGAATCTTGACTTCAATAAATGGGTATACCACCACAAATGTCTCCGAGATAGCTAAGTCCTTGTGACAGAAATGTGTAGCTTCTCCCTGCTAGAAATAATGTGTGTTTATTTCTAGCAACCTCGCCTCAAAAGACTGAGCCGATGCCATTGACACTGTGTGCATGGACATCACCAGCGTATCAAATAAGAAATATGTAAATGTTTTGGACAGATTTATAAATTAAACTCCTGACACCCCTCCTCCTTTTAACCAAAACACAGAATTCTGGAACCTAACACTCTCTTTCCAGAATCCTTTAACATTTTCTCAAAAAACAGAAAATTAAAAAAAAAAAAGTTCCTACATAATTCCTAAATTGAGTTTGCCTTTTTTTTCGTTGTGGCAAAGTGCAATTACAGTTTAAAGGGAATATTTATGTACATTAGTTAACGAAATCATTGCAACTTATTGCTCACACATCAACACTTAATTAGTGTAAGCATAAGAGACATAATTGCTACAAGGCATGCATTTACCAGTAATGTGAGGTAATTTCATGCACTATGCACATTTTAAATATCTACTTTATACTTTGTCAGACTGAATTTTTTAAATCAATAAGGGATATTTACATGGATCAGAAAATGGTCTTCTTCCCAATTGTAGACAAATACACTGTTATGGCCTTTTGAAGCATTTAATACCCGAATAGGATTTTTAAGCCAGAAAGGTTAGAATTGGGCTTCCCACCCTGACCTCAGGGATAAAGAAAATCCCCTAATGTATGTAGTATAATCCACATTAATTATATGCAGTGTCTTCTTTCATTTATGTCTGTTTAATATGCATTTAAATGTCTCTCCAGGCATTCCAAATCCTAGGAAGGAATAATTCCTTGACATATAGTGGTCTTGTAGAAATAGGGAGTTTCAACAACTTACCTAGCATCTTCAAAAATCAAAAATACTTTTGAGAAATGATGAAGCATGGTCTTTCTAAAATTCCTGTGTATTCAAAGCAACTACAGAGAATTCTCTGGTGGCATTTCTGATACTTCATGGTTAAGTCCAAACCACAGCATGGGACACAGGAATCCTCTTTATCTGGTGCCTGTCCACTTACCAGCCTTCTGAGACTATATGTTCCAAACTTTCCAAGGACTCTGTGCTCATCTTTCTACAGTGGCTTGTGCTGTGCTCTCCTCCTGGAATTCTCCCCTACCCCTGCCTAGAATCCCCCTCTGCCTCCAGCTTCCATTCAACCACGTGTGCCTACTCCCAGCCCCTCTCTTTCTCCTCTCACATCAATCCCAATGCATGGCATTGCTCACACATCTGTCTCCCCCACCAGGTATTAGACAAGACTCAAGTGCAGAAATGGATTTCACTTAGCTGATCTCCGTGTAGCTAAGGGGAATACAGTTTCCTACAGAGGCAGAAGAACATAATGATTAAGAACCTGGGCTTTAACGTAAAACAGTCCTTAATTCAAGGTGACTTTCATGAAATGCTTCTCTGTGCCTCAGGTTCTTCATCTGTAAAATGGGGTGAAGGGGCCCCGAATGCAATCCTCACAAGTTGGCTAACCCTACTTGAAGTTCTTTGGCCATGGACATGGGCTTCCCTCCCTGGCCGGCTGTCCCCCTGATTCTCTCAGCCTCATTCACATGCCCAATTCTGTTTCTCAGCATCCCAGGCCAGGTTAGCAACCTAGGACTCCTACAGTTGTGGAGCAAAACTTTCACAGTGCTGCCCAAAGCCAATGCTGTGGAACCTAAACTGCCTTCTTTTCCCTTGGGAAAGCAATCAACACTTCACCTCGAGAGAGAAGTGGCCTAGATCTAAGTCCCAGCTCAGCCCCATGTAAGTTATTTAGCAACTATGGAAGTACCAACTATGTACCAGGCAATGTAGTAGTTGCTCAGGACACAATAGTGAGTGAAAACCACCACATAGAGCAAAAATCCATTAGTGGAGTATGCCTGAGGCTGTTTCCTTAACATGGAGGTACTGACCCTCTACTTACACGCTTGTGAAGAGGATTAAAAAGAGAAAACGTATTTGGGCACGTTATGAATTGTAAAAGTGCTATGCAAAATCAGGATTATAAAATTCTAATCACCTCTCAACTCTCTTCCGTTTCTCAGTCCTTATTAACCTAGCAGTGCATGTGGCGAAACTCAGTGCACTTTTTCCTACAACTTCTGTCTCAAAACCACACTGGATTCCCTAGAAGTTCCCATCTGCTTGCTTGACAGCCTAATGTGCTATTGCCATCCCCCTTGACATTAGTCGAATTCTGGTTTGAGGCTACAGAAGGAAGACAAGGACAGATATTTTAGAGATGCCTGTGGTCATAAAATATATTGAAAATTATTTTGCTGCCTAACTCACGTCAGAGTCAATGTGCATGAAGATGCCGTAGTTCTGAACTGAACATGAGGTACCTTTCTGCCTGTGCTCTGGAGAGAGCTGGCATGATGAACTGCGCCACTATTAGTCACTTTCCTGAACGCTGGAGAGGCCTGCTCTGAGCGAGTGCCTTGGGCTTTTACGCAGCAACTCTGAGGAAGCTTTGCAAGCAAGAGGGCCTAGATGGATCCACATTAGGAACAGGAAACAAAAAAGGCTCTTCCCACCAAAGGCTCTTGCCACCACTTCATTTTTAAGTGTCAGAAATAGATGTCTTTTTTTTTTTTTTTTTTTTTCAACAGGAGAGATCCAACAAGCATTGGGGGGGCATTATCCATCTTGCACTTTCCAAAAGAATGATTGAGAAAAGTTGCAAAAATCAGAATTGAAATTCTCTAGCTATTTATTCTTTTCCCTCGGCTGGTGCATTGAGCCTAACCGCCCTCTTTAAATAATGATAGTAATAAATCTGATGAATATGGCAGCCATCAACAAAGCATAGAGAGGTTTTTAACAATTTCTTTGAACCAGGAGTTTTCAAACAGAGGAAGCTTGAAGGTGTCTTACTAATTATCATAGATGGAAGGAGTTAAAGAGTAAGTCAAGGGTGGTGGATCATTGCCTGCACTATTATGACCACCAAGTACTTTTATTTATGTACTTTTTTAAAGGGATGAAACTATACAAAAGAGGTTCTGCTTTCAAAGTGTCAAAATGACAAGGCAAGACAAAGGCAACTTCTAAACATTTTCCTCCAAACTTCATAAACTAGGTTGTAAGGTCCTTCAGGCTTCAAATCATATATCTTCCATCCCTGTATCCACCATATCATATAGTGAATTACATGTAGAATTTCCTCAATCAGTGCTTGTTGAATGAATGAATTAGAAATAGCTATGAAAGAACTAAGAAAAAGAGAAAGAGGAGAGAGATGAAAGGAAGAGAGGAGGAAGAAAAGGAAGACAGAAGAAGACAAATTAGAGAATAATTAACATATGAAATTAATGAATAAAAACTAGAATATGTAGTTTGTCCAGGTTAAACTGCTTGGCTGATAAAAATAGTAACTAGTGAATTTGGTACTCTGTCAAGGGAAACACAAAGTCATTGCAACACGTCCTTCTTTCTGTACCTTGTCCATCTTCCTTCCCTACCACAGATGCTATTTTGCTATGAAGAAAACAAAGAATGGAAACTTTCAGCTAAATCCATCTGGCTCATGGCTAATTTATCTGAGTTTCATTGTTCCCACATCATTCTACAGATCTATAATTCTAGAATATGGTGCCTGAAATTATTCTGCCCATGGCCATCAGCTAATTCTATGTCCAAAGGTACACTTCACATGGTAAAGGCACAGTCATATAAGTCTACCCTACTAATGGACTAGAAAGATTTGAAGTGGTGTATCAGATTCAGCAGCTTTCAGACAAAGAATATTATTTTAATGCACTGTGGCAAAGTAAGTATCAATGGCGCTTTTGACCTTAATTATTTGTGATAACTAGCTGAAGAGAACCACAATGTTATAAGTACTCAGAGTTGCAAAAGGATATTTCCACAAACCTCCATCAAGTAACAATTACTGATGACTCCAATCTCTTTCAATAAATATTTCAGAATATGACAAAATCAAGGTGTCGGTAGGAGATATAGTCAAAGTGACCTCAAGGACATGGGTTATTATTTTTCTAGTTATATGAAAGAGAGAGAGCTTTTATCCCTCTCCTCAATCGATTATTTACATCACACACCTCCATTTAAAGATTATAGTAGCTAAGAAGTTGTAACTCTATGTCTTCTTCCAAATACCTGAACCATGCTCGCCCTCCATTCTATCTCATTTAAGTCAAATTATATATGTCTACCACCTTCAAAAGCACTACCTCTAGGCCCTAAAGAAAAGTTGCCTTTGAACAAGGATGGAACTAGAACTGGTAAAGATTAAGATCCTTAAATTTAGCTTGAGTGAGCATAGATGAACTCCAAAATATGCCCTTTCCATTTTTATATAACTCATCTTCCTAGTTTGGCTTACTGTTGAGTTTCCAAAACCACAATTTACCTTTCAAAATCAATAATTATTATGTTATTTATTGACAAAAGCTGACATCCTTTCTCTCTATAATAACAATACCTACTTTACCTACAATATGTAACAAGGCTCTGGTTCTTCAGTGATGAAAACAAACAATAGGATTCAAAATGTAAATCATCATAAAAGACATAGGCTTGAGTCAATTGCATTTTATCTCTGAAGAATCCAGACTCCTTAAGAACATGGGCTGAATAGTTTCTACCCTTTGGTTCAGATGGTGCCATGCTTAAGTAAATGGTGTATACTCAGATAATTCTTACTCATCATGTGTACATTTTAAGAATGAAAAATTCCAGCTAGGCTTTGCAGAAAAATTGGAAGTTAAACCTAGCTATAAAAACAGACCCAATGATTCACATAGATTCTAACTCCAGATTGTCTCTCACAACTCTACATTTCACACCTTTGGGTCTGGTTCAACACTACCATCTTTGAACAAAACAACTGTTCTTCCTTTCAATTTCCAAAAGTAGGGACTAACACATGGATTGGTCATCTACAAAACAAACAGATGTGGGAATCAGATTGGCATCTGATTTCTCATCAGCATCCCTGAATGTTAGAAGAAGAAAAAGAAGCATTCAAAGTTCTATAGGATACTAGGCCTAAAATTCTACAGTCACCCAAGGTACCTATCAAGCGTGAAATAAAGGCATATTTGGATGCGCACAGATGTAGAAAGTTGATAAGCCACGTAAAACTAGTGAGGAAGTCAGTCGAGTATGTACTCCACACAAAACATGAAGTTGAAAACCAAAAAAGAGAAGCTACACAAAGAATTCAAGACAATATTCTTGGGGTAACAACTGTTAAAACTTTAAGCAGGTCTAAAAAGTGGCCACCCAGATTACAGCAGAAAGTTGACATGCTCCAAAAGAATTTCTCTGAGTAGAGAGCATAGGTTGTGGGATACACAAGGTGGGGTAATTTGAGAATATTCACTTGACAACAAAGGCAATAAAATGCAATAGATAAAAGACAAATTCATTGACAAAAAGGCAATAAAAATAAAAACAGGAGAAACAGAAGAGCTACACAAAAAAGCCACTATTTGAATATGAAATATGCTAAGATATGGCAAGTTTGTAAGCAACTGATGGAATGTAATAAAAGCAAATCCATTTGACCTTGACAGTAGGGACGTTTTTTCCTCAAATGGCAAGTGTCTTAACATTGGACATAGAAAAAAGGAAATACAATCCAACACCTTTTTTTGAATTTGTGTAAATATTTATGTATATGTATATGTAAATGGTCACTAAAACAAATATTATTGGTTTTCAGCCTTCAGTAAAAGCTAAAGACAAAGTATGTAATTATTATAGTTTCAGAAAGGGAAGACAAATATTTCCTCCATAACTGTAAAATTCAAAGTAGATGTGCCAAAAATTGGGAAGTAGAAGGTTGTGATGATTTGAATTTTGTGAATCCCAGAAAAGATTATGTTTTTGAACTAATCCATTCCTGTGGTTGTGAAACCCTTTGATTGCATTAGATCCTGTTAAGGAACCTTGATTAGATCACTTTATTAGGAACCTTGATTAGATCACTTTATTAGATTGCTTTTGATTGGGCTACATCAGTGAGGTATGACCAAAGTTGGGTCCCTGCCCTCTTACTGGAGCCTTATATAAATGGAGACAGAGAGGAGAGACACACAGAAAAGGAAGCTCTGCCATTTTGACCTGGCCTTGTGAGAAAGAGGACTCCAGGTTTGCCTATAGCTGCAGAAAGACAGAGAAGCCCCAAGAGGCTCAAGGAGCCTAGGCCAAGAAAGAGATTCCTAATCACCCACAGCTGAGCTCCAAGAAAAAGTAGAGAGAGACTGGCCGACCCACCAGCTTGCCTTGACACATGGAAGGACTCCAAGATCTGCTAGCAGCCAACCTTTAGTGAGAAAGTATCTCTGATGATACCTTGATTTGGACATTTTTGCAGCCTCAGAACTGTAAGCTTTTACCCCAAGTAAATCCCTTTTATAAAAGCCAACCAATTTCTGGTATTTTTGCATTTTCAGTCTTTGGCAAACAAATACAAAGGTCAAGAAAGGAGGTAGAAGGAAGAGTAGGAGTATGAGTATAATCTTTGGATTTATGAAAGTAACCACAAGAAGAACTAAAAATAGCAGTGTAGAGAAGTGGTTGCTTTTGGGGAGTTAGACTGAGATTGAGAAAGAGTGAACAGGAAAAAGTATGCTTTTCATTTCAAACTCCTCTCTGCTTACAAAAAGTAAGTAAACAAGTAGATGTGGTATATTTCCTTTAAAACTATGATGTAAATAATCATATATTTACACGGACAAAAGGAACTCTTAAATGTAAAATGCACAGCATGATCTCATATATATGTTTATATGAGTATACATATGCTTAGGAAAAAGACTTGAAGGGTATATATCAAAACATTCATGGTTTTTACATCTAGAAAATGGATTACTGATGATTTTTCACTTTATTCTTCATATCTTTACACATTACCTGATTCTTTATTTTTACAATGAGCACTTTATCTTAAAAACAGAAAAAAATTTTACTTTTGAAAATTTAAATTTAAAAACATGTCCTTAATTCTAGAATTAACCAGTTATAAAATACTGATTTAGCTCCTAAATTTTTAAAGTTTTGTTTAAATATTTTAATGTTTATAATATTTTATGTAAGTGGAATTGTGAATATGTATATTTTGCATACATACCATACTTTTTCCAAGCTATTTGGCATCCATTTATTCACATATTCATGCCTCCATTATATCACTTATTGTACAAATTAACCAGCCTGTTGATTTGTCCAACATGCCTGTTTTCTCCAAAATATATGATCCTGAAGCTAAAGACTGTTTAATTATTTCTGTATCTCCAAATTCCTTGCAAATAAGACATGCCATGTATATCTTGATCAACCAGAAAAAATGTTTGATGTGTATCCCTTGTCTGTGCAGTTACCAAGCATCCCTTTCATGAATAGTGTGTTCATGCACGCAAAAAAAAATAGTAGGGACAACTACTGAACAATGCAAAGCCATCCTGTTGGTCCATCTTCCCAACTTGATGCTATTTTCCTGATTCTCTAGACAGCTAGAAAGGATTCCCTCTCCTGATTCATCATGCAACCTGAGGAAAGGGTAACTTTCCTAAAGGCAACTTTTCCAGCATGAGGATCTTTGCGGGAGTTCTGATGGGCCTCCATCGGGGGGAGCATCCATTCCCAGAGACTTCATCTAAGATTGGGGGGCTCCTCTTCCCAAGAAGCAATCCCCTCCCTTTCCATGATTAAGTTTCCATTATTTCAGAATCATTATGTAATATTCCTCACTCTCATAATGAAATAACAGATTAAATCCTCAGTTTTAGTGAGTTGTCATTCCTCTAATGGTTGCCTATATTCATTTCTGAGGATTGGCTTAACAAATCACCACAAAGGGGGTGGCTTACCACAAGAGAAATGTATTCTCTCCAAGTTCTGGAGTCTAGAAATCTGAAATTAAGGTACCAGCAGGATCGTGCTCCTTCTAAAGGATCTAGGGAGAATGCTTGTTGGCCTCATCCAGCTTCTTGTGGCTGGATAACTCCAGTCTCTGCCTCCATTTGCACATGTCTTCTTTTCTTCTCATGTCCATGTCTTCTCTTCTATCTCTTTTAAGGATGCTTTGTGTTTAGGACTCACCTGGATAATCCAGAATGATTTCATCTCAAGAACTTTAACTATATTACATCTGCAAAGACTCTTTTCCCAAATAAGGTCACAGTCACAGGTTGGAGAGATTAGGACATGAACATATCTTTTTGGGAACCACCATTCAAATTATTACACTGCCCTATGGATAGGAGAACCAGGGCAAACGGTTACGAGGGGAGGCAAGTGAGCCACTTCAGAGAAATAAAGAAGGCAGGGAAAAATGGTTTCAGAGTTTACAGTTTCTTCTAGAGTAGCTCTGCCATATGATCTCAAGACTAATTTCAGTCATTAATCTTTCCTATTAATCCCAAACTTATTATAATCTCATAAAAATTGTGTGTACCTCTTGCTATAAGTTCAATTTGCATTGAATTTCCTAACCAGATGCAACAGTACACAGAAAGGAACAGGATGTGTTTTAAAAGAATAGAAAAGAGCATATCTTACTGTAGTTTTAATAACTGCACGTGATGTAAGAATAATTTTGAAGGGGGTTAAAATATTTTTACTATATATACATCAAAAAATGCACAGATTACCACTGTACAACTCAATGAGTTTTCACAAACTGAAAACACCATTGTGACCACCACAAAAATAAGGAAAGAAAATGCTACTAGCATTCCAGAAATGACCTCTTTATGAGCTCACCTAACCAAAGGTAAACACCATTCTGAAATTTTATCACCATAGACTATTTTACTTGTTTCTGAAATTTATATAAATAAAAATATAGAAATGTTTTCAATAAATATTAGCTACCATTTTGCACACGATTATGAAAACTTTTTGCTCAATCAGGCAGAAGTAAGGAATTAAAACCCCCAAGTAAACCATAAACCAACTTTATAAATAATGATTTCAGGTTTATCCCCCATAAATACAGAGAAATTGGACTCGGAGAAATTAAGTAACTAAACAAAGATCACACATACACAAACACACACACACACATATGCTAAGTAATAACCAGAATTGTGGTTTGAATCTAAGTCTTCTTACTCCACCATAAATACTTTTCACACTATACCACACTGCCAGATGAATAAGATATTGCACTTCTATCAGATAAACATAACCTCATTTAGGGGTTATAAAGTACAGAAAATTGAGCTCAGCAAATACTCGGTTCTCCTTCTTTGGAATTCAGAGTCTGCTGGTGACACTGCAAGGCAAGTCCTTCACTGGTGTGAGTGCAAGCCTAAAGGCAGTTGTAGGTCTGTTTACATGTGTCTATTAAAGGATCTCAAGTGACTCCTTACCTTCACCAGTGAGCCTTACCTTCAAACTCTGCACTGGGTGGGGTATACCCTTGCTTAGTCTACATGTAACCAGGGCAGGTAAAGGATATCTGACCCAGCATTTAGCCTCTGTAGCCTTTCACGTGTAGCTAAATAATAGGTGTGGTTCTCTTTTGAGCTCTCCAAGCAGAGTAGAAAATTGGAGTGGGGATGATTACATCTTTTTTTGTTAAAGACAATATATCAGTATCCCTTCTGTCCTGCTGCTGTGAGAAATTTCAGTAAAACCAGTGGCTTCAAAAATTCCAGACAGAAATCCCAGACAAGAAGACACAATCTTCTGTGTTCATGTTCATCCTCAATCTCTAGCATACACATTTCAAATTCTCCCTGAAAGTCCTTCCTTGCACTGCTCAGGCAGCAGGACATGATTGGATCTGTGACTTTACATAGCTTATCAAGCCTTTAGAAAGAGAATAAAATGCTATCTCCCCCTGCTACCTTTTATTATATATCCCCAATATTTATGAATTATTTTCAAAACCCTTCTCTTGATTTTCAGGGAAAAATTCATTCCCCTGCTTTTCACTATAGGGAACACTTCCTACAAGACTGCAGAGCACAATGGCTCTCTCTTTTTCCCAGTCTTGTTCTTATTGACTTGGGGTAGGGACATGGTCAAAGGAGAAGGGTAGGTCCTGCCTCTGCTTATTAAGCCTGGAGTGATGGCTAACCCCAGTTTTTGTCTGCTCCATTTAAATGATGGATACTAAAAGCCTCTTCATCTCTGAGCCCTCATCACCCATTCTGGTGTAACAGGAAAAATCCTACTCACTATCATGTTGTACAAGCATCCTTGGTATTTTAATTGCATTAAAAAAGAAAGTCATATTCTCAGCATTGTGAAGAGAAAAATAGCTTGTCTGTTGTTCATTGCTGCCATACATCTCAAAAAAATGCCTCTTAAGACAATAGCACCTTGCTTATATGAACCCAGGTGAAGGTTCTATGATGCAGTGACATGTCTACTAGGTGATTTCATGGACAATATACTATAAACATGGTTGACTTGTGGAATTATTTCTTTACATTGCTGGCTGGGAAATTGTTTTTAAACACTAGTCAAGGTCTAGATGACATGCTTCTAAGTGGATATAAATCACTACTTTGTGTGCTCGTAACAATAGTGAGACAGGAAATGATCTTGGCAGTCACCTAACCCAATCCCTCATCTGATGTTCCAATGACTTCCTTCTACCTTTGGCCAGGTTAGCTTACACATAAAGCAGGATGCCTGAGAAATACAGCCATACTAGAATCCCATATACATAAGCCCTCTCTGGAGAGAGAATGAAGCTATGTAAGGAGAGTTGTTTTCAAGAGACTGGTCTTCAAGTTTCCTGGTTGAATAGGAAACACTGCCCACATTCTTGTTCACCACCCTTGGCACCTTGCCATTCTAGGCCCCACCATATTTTTACACTAGGTGTGAATAGTATGTAAAGAGAACATCTTAAAAGTTTGGTAGACCAGTCTTAACCTAGGATAGTTAATTGGACAGTCAACTTTGGGCAAGTCTATTAACCACTTTTGAATTTTAGTTTCTTCATCCTGAAACAAGGGAATAAAACTAGAAAACAACAAATGTTGGTTTCAGTTGTTAAATTCCACAAAACTCACCTTGTATGTACATTATCCTAAACTCTAAACCCCTACCCTATTTTACTCATCTAATTTTCCCACATCCTTCTGCTAAACTTCTAACTATATTTCTATACCTTTACACAGTCCTTTCCACTCAGGATGATGTTATCCTCCTAAAACATCTTCATAATTAAACCTAACTTTCACAGAATGTGGAAAGTAATGCTAAGGGAGTAGGATGGGTATTAGTTTTCAAGCACTGCTGTAACAAATTTAGTGGTTTAAACCAAAACAAATTTATTATCTCATGGTTCTGTAGGTCAGAAATTCGGGTTGGCTTAGCTGGCTTCTCTACTCCAGGTTTCACAAGCCTGAAATCAAGGTATCTATTGGCTAGGCTTTTATTGAGAGGTCCTGGGAAGAATCTGGCTCTCAGCTAATTCAAGTTGTCAGATTCCCATTCCTTCTGATTTTAGGACTGAGGTCCTGTTGACCCTACCTCTCAGAGGCCTCTCTTCCAGTCCTTGCAAGTGAGCCTTCCATCTCAGAGCTAGCAATGGCACCTCATATCCTTCTCATGCTTGGAATCTTTCTGATGTCTCCTGTCAAATCTCCTGTTTCTAGCAAAAGAAAGTTTTCTGCTTTTAAGGGTTCATGTAACCAGATTGGACCCACAAGTAAAATCCATGGTAATTTTTGTCTTAGTTTTCCAGGGCTGCTATGACATATATCACATATTGCTTTAAACAATATATTAATATTATAGATTGATATTAAACACATATATCACATATTGGTTTAGACAATGGAAATTTATTATCTCATGGTTTTGGAGGCATAAAGTCCAACATCAAGGCATTGGCAGGGCTTGTTTTCTCTCAGCATCTTCAGGGTTCCAGCAATCCTCTGTCACATGGTAATCTCTCTCTCCTTGTATCTGTTCCCCTGGCTTCTGCTGACTTCTGGTTCCTACTAACTGACTGTGACCAAATTTCCTCTGCCTGCCAGGATTTCAGTCATATGGATTAAGGTCCACCCTCATTCAGTTGACCCACATCATCTTCAAGGCCCAATTTACAAATGGGTTCACACCACAGTACCAGGGATTAGGACTTGAACATACCATTATGTGGGACATGATTCAGTCCCTAATAATTCCCTTCTCTTAAGGTCTGTACCCTTAATTACAACTGCAACTTTTTCCTTGTAATATAACATATTCACAGGTACCTGGAATTGAGGCAATGTCATTATTATATCTAGAATGAGGACATTCAAATAGGGATTAAAATATTATACTTTAAATTAGCTATACAAGTTAGAACTGACAGTCTTGTCCAAAGTACAGTTGGCTGAGAAGTTCTGTTTATATATATTCGTATACAAATCTGTATGTGTATTCTGATTTATAATTGAATCTGGTTAGCAGTCCTTAACAATGTCTCTCTCCCAACTTACCATCAAAATAACTTTAAAAATAGAAAATTATAAAATTCTCACAATTACATCAAATTAAAACATAGCCTCACATGAGTACTGGAATGTTAGAGGACATTCCACCTAATGCTCCTAGAAATGAATTGAAAATCTCCACAGGGGGCTGACCTAGACGCTGCTTGCTAGAAATTGAGTAGATTTGCCAGTTCTAAAAAATGATACATGACTGTTGGGTCCCTTCCCCACTGCCTGAGGCTTGGTTTAGATCCACCAGGAAATGAATGGGTAGTTGTCCCTCTGCTGCAAATGATGGGACATTGAGATGGGTAGGTCCTGGTCTTCCTCCCCATCAACAGCACCAACCCATTCTGAAGCTGTTCAGCATCTATACTTTCTCTAAAACAACAAAACAGAAGTTGGGGGAAACTTGAAAGGTTAGGCCCAGAAAAGGGAAGGAGAAGAGGGTATACCTCTATTTCCTACCCCAACAGCTAGAATCAGATAAAGAGCAAAGGAGAACACCAAAACCTAAGCCTTTCTGGAGAAAAGGAAGGAGATGAGATAAAGACATGAGAATAGTCTAGACCAAGTTTTTATAACCAGAAATTTATAGAAGTTCTGCAAGATTCCATCCAGTCATAGAAAAAGGAACTTTGACAATGCATTAATAAGAAAAACATAAAACCATTGTATGTATACATCTACTTTTCAATGAACTGGTTATTCATTCAAGAACTTAAAAACCTCACCTCCCGTTCACCATTTCTGGGGCCTGGGGTGGGCAGGAATGAAATTGTTCCTAATGAAGAAAGAAACAAGAGGAGAAAAAAAGCTAACACATGGGGACAATTAAAACAAATCTAATGGTAAGTACTAAGAAACGGGCCTAGAAAACAGTCTGTTTAAACCTCAGCATTCAACAAGTCATATGATTAGGACACAGGATGATCACAGTGATATGGTGAATAAACATGAAGATATAAAGGCAGTGAGAAAGTCCAGGTAAAATAGAATGTTCTCAACAAAGATATTATCTACATATGCCACAATCCAAATTACATGGCAAGATTTTTGAGCAAATGATAGAAGCTAAAGAGAATCCCTTTAGCCTTGTGAGGATTTTTCCTTCAACAGACAATATTTTAATGACATAGGGTTTCATCTCTTCATGTATCTAATTTATGCTAACTGGTTCTGGATTTTAAATAGTTACAATAGTAACTAAAAGAATCAAAGGATGCGAAAGACTTTTACAAGGAAAACTATAAAAAATTGCTAAAAGAAATCAAAGAAGATCCAAATAGATGGAAGGCTAGTCCATGCTCATGAATTGGAAGACTAAATATTGTTAAGATGAAAATCTACCAAAAACAATTTACAGATTAATGCAATCCCAAGCAAAATTCTAACAGCCTACTTTGCAGAAATGGAAAAGCCAATTGTAAGATCTATTTGGAAGAGTAAGGGCCCTGAATAGTCCAAAACATCTTGAAAAAGAAGAATGAAGTTGGAGGGTTCATACTTTCTGACTTTAAAACTTATTACAAAGCTACACTGGTCAAAACAGCATGGTACAGGCACAAATGTAGACAAACAGACCAATGGAATTGAACTGAGAGTTCAGAAATAGACTCTCACATCTATGGCCAAATGAATTTTGACAAGGCTGCCAAGTCTGCTCAAATAAGAAAGAATAGTCTCTTCAACAAATGGTGCTGGGAAAACTAGATATTCATACGCAAAATAATGAAGGAGAATCCCCATCTCACACCATATATAAAAATTAACTCTAAATGGATCAAAAACTTAAATATAAGAAACAGGACTACAAAACTCCTCGAAGAAAATGTAAGGAAGCATCTTCAGGATCTTGTGCTAGACAGTGGTTTCTTAGACTTTACACCCAAAGCATAAGTAACAAAAGAAAAAAAAAAAAAAAAGGTAAATGGGACCTTATCAAAGTGAAAAAGTTCTGTGCAAAGGACTTTATCATAAAGGAAAAAATCAACCTACATAATGGGAGAAAATACTTGGAAACCACATATCTGATAAAGGTTTAATATCCAGAATGTATAAAGAAATACTACAACTCAACAACAAAAAGATAAACAACCCAATCCAAAAGTGTTCAAAAGGCTGAATTGGCCTTTCTCCAAAGAAGATATGCAAATGGCCAAAAAAGCACATGAAAAGATGCTCAAAATCATTAGCCATCAGAGAAATGAAAATCAAAACCACAATCAGATACCATTTCATACCCACTAGGTGGCTACTATTTTTAAAAAGTAGAAAATTGAAAGTGTGGGAGAGGATGCAGAGAAATAAGAACTCTCATTCACTGCTGGTGACAATGTAAAATGCTGCAACACAGTGGAAGACAGTTTGGTGGTTCCTCAAAAGCTAGGCACAGAATTACCATATGACCTGGCAAATCCTCTACTAGGTACATACCCAAAATAATTGAAACCATTGACTCAAACAGATATTTGCAAGCCTATGTTCATAGTGACATTATTCACAATTGTCAAAAGATGGAAGTAAGTGTGCCTCAACCAATGAATGAATAAACAAAATGTGGTCTATGCATTCAATGGAATAATATTCAGCATTAAAAAGGAATGAAGTTCTGGTTCATACGACAAGGATGAGCCTTGTAGTCATTATGCTGAGTGAAATAAGCCAGACACAAAAAGATAAATATTGTATGATCTCACTGATATGAGATAATAACTCACATAGCTACTAAACAGTTCATCTTGATTAAAATCCAAGTCTTTTCCACCTTAAATCCATACACTTTGGCCTCCACTATACCAAACTGCCTATGATGTGAAAGAGCAGGACACCCTAGATTAAGAAAGAGCACCCATCTGGGAAAAAGAGCAAAACCAGCAACCAGGGCACTATATCTAAGAATAAAAGTCTGATTGCCTCTCTTCCTGTTTATCTTGACCACAGAGGCTTTATCAGACCAGGATCCATTTATTAAACATGCATGTAACTCATAATTGGAAACCAAAAATTCTCCTACTTCTAACAACAACAACAACAAAAAAAAAAAAAAAAAAAAACAGAAAAAAATGAATAAATAAAGCTAGACTCAGTTGGTGGTATTTGTGGCAAATATGGTATGAAAAAGAAATCTCTGATAGGGTACTCCCATAAGGAATTCAGATAAAATAGATCCCCTTGTTTAATTCTGCTCACATGCTGACAGGGTACTGCTCCATAATTTTTTTTTTTTTTTTTTTTGTCACAAGCTTTCAGATAAATCACCAGAACCACTACCTCTCTTGTCAAGCTGGTTTCAGACTGTCCCCCTGCTAGCCCCATGCGTGTGGCCACACCCCATCACTCCTGGAGAAAAGGGCATCACGCTTACTAGACAGAGATAAATTCCTCACTGGCATGCTCTTCAGACACTAAGCCAAACTCACCTCCTTCCTCCTCTCCTTTCCTCCCTCACTTCAGTTATTTATAGAGATCACAGGTGAATCGGGGGAAATTATTACAGTGCAATGACAGCTGAAAGGCTGGAAGCTAAAGAAGATGGATTATCATGGCTCTGACATGATTTGTATGGATTTCCAAAATTAAGCTGTTCGCTTAGAGTGACCACCTTCCTCCTTCCCGGGCACCGCAGCCGCCCTGGCGAGAATCTTCATCTGTACTTGCGAGACCAGAAAGCTGAGCACGTTTCCCATTACCTTTCAAGGGAATGTGTAGGGTTCTTCTGGCCCCTTGGTAATAGCAGGGCTGCTGGTGAGCAGAGTGATAAACACCTACTGAGAGGGATGTAGTGTGAAAAGATCTCATCACCTGCCATTAGCTTCCTCGATGAATAATGCAGCATTTTCTGTGGCAGCTGTCAGGGGTGGGAGGGAGAAGTGCTCCCGTGAATGCTCTGGTGAGCACTTCAGCATAAAGGGAGAGGTGAGAGCAACAGATGCATATGACAAAATTACACAAGCTATTGTGTTTTAAAAGAAAGGGGAACTTTTACTTCACAAATACCTGGCAGGTTTCTTTTTCCTTTCTTTCTCTGCCCTTACAGTCAAGGCAGGCTAATGCTGCTTTCTCTGAAACTTTTACCAAGCTAACCTGGACCCCTTGCAAAGGGACAGTTTCTCTTCAGTTGTTTTACTCGGCTGATGGCGTTTTCCCCTCTGGTTCCAGTTCTTTCTCTGGTTTGTATATCTTGGCTATGGCTTGTATATGTGGGCCTTTGTTGTAATTTCATTAAATTTTACAAGCTTGGGTTAAATAGGACTGTCAAAACAAGAGCAAATGTATTAATATCTGTGTGTCTCTGTTTCCACATGTGCATACACATACATGCACTAAAATGTAAGTTTTGGACAAAAGAATGTGTAGCTAATAAGACTGTTGCCTTTGAGAACCTGCCTGAAGAGTGTGATAACAGTCCAGCAGATACTAAGACAAAAATGGGAGCCATTATTGGTTATTCACAGCATACAAATTCATCTATCCTCAGGGCCACAAACTCAGATGATTTGTAGCCTCAGAGCCCATCATGAGAAAAACTTTTGATGACCTTTAGGTCAACTTTCCTCAAAACTGGCACAATTTCTGGGCACTCCAAAGTAGTTTATAAGCCATTTGTTATGTAACTTCCAAAGTGGCCAGGCATGAGAATTAAATTCCAGGACTAAGCCACCACCCCCAACCCCTAAATCTCACATTTTCTGAGGCCAAAATGCAAAATAATTCTCTTGTCATATTGAGCTTCATCATTTAAGGCAAGGAGGAAAATAAAAAGGATGGAAATATTCCCCTGGTTAAAAAGAGGCTAGAGAATCTGTCCTAGTGGCACACACTGCTGCCATTTCAAATATTCCCTGAATAGGACATACCTGCTTGCTCCCTACCTGTGACTCTGGACCTGCCCCTGTCAGTGGAGCAAAAAAGCTCCTGGCCTTTCCCCCAACACCTTGAAGGAGGGAAAAGGTGTGTCTAGACTGAAGTACAATGGTAAATTAAACAAATTAAAAACAAAACTAGGCTTTGACTTTCTTGATGCTCTTTCTTCATCACTTTGGCCATCATCTTTTGGAACAAATATCCTGAAAAGTGCCCTTGGATGTTGGCAGAACAGAAATGGAGCTGTGCAGAGAATCAGAGAATCAGGGACATTCAGTTGATGTATCATCTCTTTTACCTCATTATCCCAAGAAACCAGGGCCCATGTATTGCCTTTAGTGGTCCAGTAATATACAGCTTTGTCTTGCCCTCCTCTAAAATATACCAGCCTCCCAGATGATCTCTAGGTCCTTATTTCCTCACAACCTCCAGTTCCTTATTAGAAAAGCTATCAGAATCCATTCATTAGTTTGAAAATATTTACTAAGTACATATGATATGCCAGGAAAGCCCTGTGTCCAAGGAAGAAATACATTCTAGTAGAGGAAACAGACAATAAATAATTAACCAAATAAACAAACAAGAAACGGGATTTAAGGATTGCAAAGATTGCTATAAGAAAAATAAAATCAGCAGGTTGCTAAAGAGTAACTGGGAAAAGGGGGCTATATTAGTGAAGTTAGAGAAGGTCATGTGGAGAGGACATTTGACCAGACAGTAAAAACGATAAAGTCCAGGTCTTGTGAGTAACAGACACCAGGGCAGGATTACAGGCATAAAGATTTTATTGGGGGGAAATGTCTGCATGAAAGGAAATAAGAAGGGAATGGGGGGAAAGCTGAGATTGTCGTCAGACCACAGTGCAAGTCTGATCCCGGGTGATGGAGTAAGGCTGTGAGAAGAGTTCCAGCTTGCCGGGTAAAAAGGAAGTTTTGGCAAAGCTGTCATGGGGTCCTTGAGCCAAAGCTGGCAGACAAAAAAGTCACATGTCTCCAGAAATGGTGCTGCCTAAGAATCCCCACCACCCTCACACACTGGTGGGGAATAGCCCTTGGGAGGCATGCCTCATTATGTGACAGATTTCAAAGCACAGCAGCTGGGGCCCTCAGTCAATCCCACTCCCTGTATAGAAGCCCTGAGGTGCTTTCTTGGGGCTGCCATAACAACATGTGGAGGGCAGGAGAAGGGAAAGTCCAGGGAGAGGAAACAGCAAGGACGACTGTCTGGAGGTTGGGAGGGGTGGGAGGTAGGCGGGGAACACCACCACCACACACACAGAAAAAACAAAAAAACAAAAACACCTAAAATAAATGAAAGGTATTCAGGCTGATTTGATGAAGGTAGAAAAATAGGCAGGGGCCAGATCTTGTAAATCACAGAAATAATAATGGCTCAGTTTTTGAGTGTGCATTATATGCCAGGCAATCCTCTAACTGCTTGACATTTATAAACTCTGTCATTCCACAATATATATCTGTGAGGTGTTATTTTCATTCTCATTGTCCAGGTGAGGAAACCAAGGCTAGAAAGATAAAATAACTTGGTCAAACTCACCTTAGCTTATAAGTGGCGGAGCTGGGATGCAAACACAGGACTCTGCCTATTCTCAACCACTGTGTTATGCATCCTCTCTGGTAGGGGCGTTGAATTTTATTGTAAGAAAACCAGGAAGACACTGAAGTGGTATAAATGAAATTAAGGAATGTACAACAATATGTGGTTCCCTTAGTGGAGCTGAAAGACCTGTTTCTTGAGTTAAATGTCAATGTATTAAATTCCTAAGAACACTGTCTAATGGAAATATTAAGTGTTACCCATTAAAGATTGTCTTCGATGTTTTTCCCTTATATCTTCATCCATGTACCTTGTGGCAGTGGTGAAGCCAATTAGTATTATTCGTTTTTATTAACTAAGATAGTACTTGTTGATTGGTGATAACATATTTTAAAATCCCATTTATTACTTAGTTCTATCAAAGAAATCTCCTGAGAAAGAAGCATTTGTATTTCAGTGATGAAGTAGAGGATGAAAGAAGCCATGTGAATTAAACAGGGCGGTAGACAGAAACCAGCTGTGTTCCTTTTTCTACTTGATCCATGTTACAAAATGCTTCAAAGATGGCAAAGAACTAATTGTTTCCAAATGGCTAAATTGTAAAAGAATCTATGCGGACTGGGGAATGGCATGACCTCAGAAGCCCTCCTTTGAAATGAGGGCACATGTGCCCTATGTTGTGATGGCCTTAGAGCCTATCAGAGTAGGAGAACATACAGGAGGGACTAGGTCCAGCCATCTTGCTTTCTAAGCAGCTTAGATGAGCAATGCACCGTTCATAATTCTTGGTGAAGGCTGCCTTGATGAGTGATATTCAGGGATCCTGGAAAACAAAACCAGGCCAGCCACTCAACAACTTTAAGCAGCAGTTGGAAGCCAGGTGAACATGCTGCACCAAGTTCATTAAGACATGCCAGCACACATTATTGGAATTGAAAACCACAAGCCAGAACAGACCCTTTAGAGAAGAGGTTATTATCACCAGGCTGCTCAGTGGCTGAGCCTCTCACAGATGCGTTAACTATATCCACTATCCTTGGACAGAGCTGAACTTTGAGGACCCTCTTTTCTAATTATCACAATCACATCTTTGCATGCCCTTGTTCTTGAAATTAGAGGAATTCACAAGTCCGTCAAAAGCCTTGTCTCTAAACTGTAAGCATTTCTCTTAGTAAGAATTAACTATGGCTTCTTAAGAACATTCCAAGTGTTGAGAATAAGGAATAGAAAATCTTCTGAAAGAATTCTTCGATGCTGCTGTTGATATTACTGCTATAGTTGGCTTCTTAAATTATCTGGGTCCAAAGCTGCATATTCCCTTAAATTTGAGAGATGAGGCATTCCTCTAGGTGTCAGACTTTCCTATTTATATTACAAGTAGATAGGAAAAGAAAGAAACAGTAGAACAGAGGATAAGTATATTAAAATATTTTGATGTTAAAACAAAACATTTTAATATTAAATTATTTTGATATTTCTATATCCTGAAGTAAATTAAAACTTTTAGCTTCAAGAACATCTAAACAGTTACTGACTTTTAAGCACATGTCTCCTTTTTACACTAACACTTCCAAACAAATTGCTCTGAGATATCAAATCTATATAGAATCATAACTTTCTTAATTAAGAGGATTCATTCCTGCAATAAGTTTCTTTGTCAGTAACACTGGTAACCAAAAGCAAAAGAACAAAAGAACCAAAAGGAAATGCTCTAAAAGGATTAACAGTACATAAAATACTGTCAAATGTGACAGTACCTGTCAAATATACACCCAGGAATCTTGAGGCTGGGGGTGTCAGAACACAGTTGTTTTTTTAAATGTTGAAAGAGAAAGATGTAGTCTAGAGTAATAGCTTGGGTATGGGGAAGAACGACTTAAGAGTAACTTTCCAAACAATAATTATCTGGATTCCAGGATCCTAGAGTATGTTAAAGAATATCTAAGATTCTATATTTCATGGCTTCTAGCTAGCCTACATATAGGAATTTTTAATGTTCTGAAAAGTTCATCTTTGCAAAGTAAAGCAATGTAGAGAACAGCTTCTAAAGAGAATGGAAAGATGTAGATAACACTTCCTGGGTTTTCTTCCCAACTTCTCCCCTCTTGAAACATATGATTACAGCATTGGACCCCAGAAGCCATGTCCTTAGAATGTGGCATTGCCTTCTGGCCCACTTTGATTGAACCAGGCATGGTTCTTTCACTCAATGGGGGGAATGAGTTTTTTTCCAGGAAAACTGGAATTAGGCATACAATGTTATAGACAGGATTTGGCTGATTCCTTAAATGGAGAAAAGATAAATTAAGAAGCCATAAGTAGCTATTTTTCTATGAAAACTGGTATTTACAAATCTGCACTGAAAATAGAAGAAAAATCAAAAGGAAGAAAAACATTAGACACATGGAGAGAAGGAAGAGATAAAAGTCTTAATTAGCCTTTAAGTTTCTCATTTCAGTTTGTTCCCGAGGACCAGTTGTAAACTGCATTCCAGGAGATGACCCTTATATTTGTTTCCACCTTTTATTGAAGCTATTGTTAGTGGGCTTTTATTATTTTTTCTTAAAGGGTGCAACAATACAGAATTGGTATTAAGATGAGTTAACTTGTAGTAATGAATGGATTAAAGCAAAGAGGGACACAGTGGATATTATAGATTGAATCATGCCCCACAAAGATAGGTTTAAGTCCTAACCTCTAGTCCTGTGGATGTGAATCCATTTGCAAATAGGATCTTTAAAGCTGTTATTAGTTAAGGTGAGACCAAACTGAATCAGAGTGGGCCTTAATCAAATATTACTGTTATTCTTATAAGCAGAGAAACTTTGGACACAGTCAGGAGGAGACAGAAAGGGAAAGAAATGGCCATGTGATGAAGGCAAAGATTGAGTTATGAATTTTTGACAAATCACAACCTGATTGCTAAAAACTTCAGAGAAAGCATGGGCTTACCAACACCTTGATTTTGGACTTCTAGCCTCGAAAGCTGTCAGGCAATAAATTACTGTTGTTAAGCCAACTAGTCTTGGTACTTTATAACAGCAGTCCCGGCAAACTAAGACAGTGAGGTTTCACCAATCCCAGCATGGGACATCCACAATTCTTTTCATGCCTTATGACTAAAAGTGACTGAATTATCACTTATGGTCCCCTGGAACTTTGGTAATGTGCCCACAGAGATTAAAACTTTAAAGCACATGATAGAAAATTCCCATGATTAAAAGAATATATTTGCTACCTCTTAGAATCCTCAGTAAGATGCTAAAAGAGAGGTAGAAACTTGGGTTAAAAAATGACCTGGCTAGTAGCAGTTGGGGCACACTAGAACAATAGTATGACTGTGTTAAAGGAAGAACTTTCTGCCTTCAACCAATAATCTAAGATGTCTTAGGGTGAGATAATTCAATATATAGATATCCCAGTACTGATTATTAAAATGTGGGGATCCAAGTAATTAGCACAGGAATATTCACAAGGAGCAAGAAAAGTTAATAAATTCTGACCTGTGGGTCCTTCCAACGTACCTCTCCCAGCACACAGATTGTGGACAAACATGATAATACCTTCCTTTATAACGTACACTTGCCTAGAATTCAGTGAAGGAGCAGAGGAATATTCAAAGGCATATTAGGTAGGAAAGCCTTTTTGGCATCCTCTATCAGTCAGTTTTTATCCATCTATACCCTCAGCCTGGAGTCCATACAGAAAGAGCAAGGAGAATTTTCAGAGTTCCAGATCTTCTGATAAGAAATAACAACACCCAAGTCCACTGGCTTTGGAACTTCCATTTATAAAACCAAGAATTTCAAAGTGCTTTATTCAACAAGATATCTACAACTGGTTATTTGAAAATAGTTCTCAATAGTGAAGCTAACAGCTGACCAAATAAGACTTTAAGGAGTCATATCATAGGAAAAATTGAGAGCTGGAGAAATAGGTGCTCAGTGTTGCTCAGCCGTTCAGGTTTACCTAAGATTTCCTTCCTTGTCAAAAAAAAAAAAAAAAAAAAAAGACCTCACTGACCTACAAATAGCTGAAATTTCTTAAGAAGACCTCAAATTATTATTCCAACGTCAGAGATAAAAGGGCTACAGTAAAAATGCTGGGTTAAGGCCCACTCATGAAAATTGGAGCTTAATCTGCCAAAGCATCTGTCTATTGCCTTGCAAACACTTTGTGGGTGCCTGACATCTCCACCAATTTTCCCCACAAAGTGTTTGCAAGGCAATAGACAAAAACTAAACAGAAAGCAGATGAAAACCAGAGGGGGAGTTTTTACCATTCTCACAGTGGTAGAGAGATAAAAATTGTAGTTCAGGAACTGCCAAAAGACAAGAGCCATAGGAGAAAGCTCAAACTCTCAGTGCTTGGAGGGAGGATGAACCAGTAGCAGACCTCAACTTAAAGATCAGTGAGCTGCCTTGAGAAAGTTCATTCTCTATTGGGTACTGTCTGCCAGACGATGGAATAGTCTTCTTTGAATGAAGATAGGCTTTGCAAAGCCTCTCCAAATTTTCATCTACAATATCTGTCATTGGATTTTTTTAAAATCCCAGAATACTAAGAAGCAGAACAAAGCTAGAAAAAGAAACAGATTAAAATATAAGGTATATATTGTGATTAATATGTTCAAGGAAATATTAAAAGGTGCGGTTTTTCAGTATACAACTGGAACCTCTTTTAAAAAGGAATCAAGTGGGGAATTACTATAACTGATATTAAAATGAAAATATAATAATTGAAATTAAAACTGCAATTAATGGGATTAACAACAAATTGGAAACATTTGAAGAGAGGTTAGTAAATTAGAAGACAGGTCAATAGAAAATATCCAGTCTGAACCACAAAGATAAAAAGATGTTTGGAAATTTTAGAAAAGAATATGAAAGAAATAGGGGGCATTACACACACACACACACACACACACACAAAGTTGGCATCCCAGAAGGCAAAGAAAATGAAAATGGAGTAGAAGCTATATTTGAAAAAGATAATAGTCCAGAATTTTCTAAAGCTGACAAATGACTTCAAGCAAGATATTTAAGAAGTGCTAAGAATCTCAAGCCAGATGAATACAAGGAAAACGAGGCCTATGCACATCATAATAAAACTATTTAAAAATAAAGACCAAAAAATGGGAGGGGAGGGGACTCTTAAAAACAGCCCGAGATTAAAGGCACATTGAGATTGAGAGCTGACTTCTAAGCAGAAAAAATACAAGCCAGAAGAAAATGGAATGATATCCCTAAAGTTCTGAAAAGAACTGCCAGCCTAGAGTTCAAAACCCAGTGAAAATATTCCTCAAAGTGAAGTTAAAAGTAAAAAATAAAGACATTCGAAGAACAACACAAAGGAAGAGGATTTGTCAATATTGTACCAGCATTAATATGCAAAGGGGGATGGAGGTTGCAGAGAAGAGGAAGAGACAGAGAGAAAAGGAAAACTATTCTTTACAGAAGGCCAGCAAATGACTGTGGAAGGATTTCATGGTTTTCAAAGTACTTCACCGCCACACAGATTACTGAGGATAAAGAAAAAATTGTACCTACATAACAAAGAGACTTAGTGGTCACCATTTCAAGCAAATGGTCAAATTAAGCATCACTAATATTAAGCAATCTGATCTTATGTACCTCCCAATGTACTGTAATATCATCTATAACATCCTATCAGCTATGAAGAATTCTTGCAAAAAAAAATTAACCTGAACATAATCAAGCCTCTAGAACTAAATTGCAATTTACTAGCATTTTACCTGTTAGAAGAACAATTTAAATGACATCATGTGGAAATAATCAGACAAATTCAAAAGAAAGGACTTTCCTTATTAATACTCATGGAGTCTTCAAAAAGTCAATGTCATAAAACAAAAAGATGGAGAACTGTTTTAGATTAAAATGTAATAAAGTTAATGTGTGCACCTACAAAACAATTCTGTAAAAAAAAAAAAAAATTTATAAAAGGCATACTTGGGAAAATTGGAGAAGGTTAAATATGGACTAAATATTAGAATTAATGGAATTATTAATATTCTTAGGTGTGATACTGATATTGTGTTTATATAGGAAAATTCTTTATTTTAGGAGATATGTGTTGAAATATTTAGAATAATACTTTATGGTGTTCTAAAATTTACTTTCAAGCAGTTCAGCTGGATGTAGAATTAATTGATGAAATCTGGGTAGAGAACATATGAGAACACATTTTGCTATTCTTCCCCTTTTCTGAAATTTTCCCTAAGAAGAAAGTGGGAGAGGGGAATAATTTTAAGTCACTAGTTAAGTCAATATAAGCAATAGTATAAATACCTATTAGTCAGGTCTTTATCTGTTGCAACAGAGCTTAATACAAAACGGCTTATGGGAAGGGAAAAAAAAGGCTGTTTTTTCTTATAAGTAGGATAGATCTGATTTCAGACACATTTAGATATAGATGCTTAATGGTGTCACCACAAATCTTTCCACACATCTCATGGCTCTTCCTTCTCCTGAAGAAAGCTTGGAAGGAGCATGGGAACTACCAACAGCCTCCCTTTTCATACTACCTCCTTAGCAATCCTGGTAGAAAGAGGGTACCATCCTCCAAATAGTCCCAGCAAAAATCCTTCATATTAGCTTGGGTCATAGGTCTGAACAAATCACTGTGCTTGACATGGTAGAGTATACTAATGGGCCAGTTCTGAGGCACATGCCTACTCCCTTGGAATCATGTAAGGATTCAACTCTACTGACTGAAAGTGATTAACAGTGGTCACCTAAAGCTGATGCAAAGGGAAATCTGGCTGTGTCATCAGAAGGTGGGGGGAACTGGACAGGAAAAAGCAACAGATGGGCAAAAATAATGACCAGTCACATATCCTTCCCTTTTTAATAGGAGTTTGGGTAGGCCAGAGACCTGGAGAATGCAGGACATCTGAAGTTGGGCCTGACATCTTCAGGAGGAAGGCCCAGAGAAAGGAGACAGGTAAGAGAAAATTAATTTAGCAAATGTGTCATATAGGAAGCTTGCAGCTATAAGACACAGATGAGCTCAGTAAACTGTTCCCACAGTGCTCCTCATGCCGGGGAATCTTTAAGGAATCCATGAATGCAATGTTTCTCTATCTTGCCGTAACAACTACTTCGTATCACCAGTTTTTCAGGGAGCCACTCCACTCGGACTCTATTTTAGGATTCCATTGCCCCTCAAGTTGCCCTTCTTGGGACAGTTCCTGTATGCTAATTCCAGACAAGCTCTTGCTCCTGAATAACCCCGATCTGACCCAGACAAATCTAGTAGTGCTGCCACTTGCCCATGAAGCCACCTCTCCTTGCTTGCCTACCAGGACAGCATTCCAACAAAACACCTGAGCCTTTAAAATTTTCATGCCAGGGTCAAATACCAGTCCTTCTGTTCTTTCAATTTCATGGGTACCAATAACAAGATCTCCTCCTGAAAGCCCTGCCACTTGATGTAAATGGAGGAGAAGTCCTGCCTGCAAAATGCCACAGCTCTCCAAGGGCTTTTTCCAAAAAAAAAAAAAAAAAAAAAATTCTCTCTCTCTTTTTACCTTAAACCTCAACCTTTTTATACTCGATGAGAGATGCTGGGTTAGAGTTTGCAAAACTGGATTTTTGGTATTACTTTGCAAACCAGACACTGGTTATCTGTAACTCCCCTACAGGATTATGGACTATTAGCCACCTAATGCTTTTGTTCTTGGATCCTTAGCAATACTAAGATACAAAGAATCCCATATTAACATTCTATTATACTTGACTGGCTTAGCCCAGTAATGGCTTATCCCTGGGGGTTGATAACTTGCCAACCAAACTTCAAGGGAGATAGGCTGTTTGGTAGGCAGCCAACTGTGTATCACATAGCAGCAATCACAATTTTTACCTAGGACAGGACCTATTTACCTTCAAATGATTGGGGACAAATGGAAGCTATAAGGCGGATATTAATGTCTTGGGGCTAGAAATTTTTGAAATTTTACTTTTATTTTTAGCAGGTCACTAGACTCTAAGCATATATGCCTTCCCTATATGTTTTTTAACCACCACATTTCCAATGCCTGGCATGAAGCCCAAGGTCTATAAATACTTATTGATTGGCTAACTACAGAGCAGTTACTTCATTATAAAAGAGTTTGTTCTAAAAGGATTCATTAATGCCAGTATCCTTGCATATGTAATTGCAGAGTATAAACATGGACAATGCATTCCATATATTTTAACTCTTGTTCTTGGAATGCCCCTGTTGTGCTGTGCATTTGTCAAGAGTAAAATTTAGAGTTTCTGCATAAACACAATTTAAATCTCTAATCCAATTAATGCATTAAAAACTGAGAGAGTTTTGCTAAAAATCATCATTTGTCATGTATTCTGTGCCCTGGTATTATCCTCACAGATATATAAGGCTAAAAAAGGCCACCTATTACTGTAGAGATGTATCTAAAAAATCTCTCAGGCTGCCTGTAATAATCTCCATTATGTATAATGACCATTTTGATAATAGTCTTTAGAAGAGGTAATGGCCCTGCTGAACGGTTATTACCTGTCTGTTCATGCTGGAAGCAAGATGCAGAAGCCAGAGGGGACAGTCAAATGGTCCTTGTGGTGTATTCTGAGGAAATAAGAAATATTTAACAGAATGCAAGAAATAGACAAGCGAGCACCTTTTGCGGCAGAACTGGCCGCTTCTCTGCCACAAGCCATTCTGAATTTCATAATTTAAAGCAAATGTTCCCAATAATGGACCTGCTCTCAGCCTTCAGACCAATTTCATCCAAAGCATCACCACCTGGTCTATTAAGAGGACGGGGTAAGACAACTGAACGTTATCATGTTCCTTCCCATATTATTGTTAGCGGGGTAAACTCACGACAACAGTGGCTCCAACAGAGGAGAGCTGACGGTTTCTAATCAGCCTTCAAGAGGCAGCCTACCTATGGCTTAGGTCATGGTGCCAGGAAGCAAATATGACCCAGGCTCATCCTCAGCTCTAACTAGAAAACATACCAGCCCTCTGAAAAGGGTAATTTCGGAGTCCCAGTGATTTCATGCCCATGGGGCAAGTGCCCTGCTTCAACTCTTGGGAACAGAGGAGGTTTCATAAAGCTTAGAGGTTCTCCCTTTTGTCCCTCCCTAAGCCATTCCTATGCTCCCACTAAAATATAAGAGGGAATAAGTCTGACTAAATGTGTAACACAGGTTTTTGATGGGAAAAACAGTCTGAAGGAGACGTTTTCCAAAAAAGATTCTGCAGAATAAGATTACATGTTGTTCATGGGTATTATTGGGGGGGGGGGCGGTGTGCACAGAGTACAGATTTCATGGTCAAATGAGATCAGAAAATTCTGACTTAAACCAATATAAACAGAAGTTAGTTTTTGCAAGAAGACTTGCTAGAGCCTTTAACATGGTCACATGCATTGTGAATCTCCAATGGGGATAATTTAATGCTTGCAGTGTTTTCCACAAGTATTTATCTCTGGATGCTTTTGTTTACTTATTTAAAGAAATATTAGAGATAAGCATTTTGCCATGGGGCTATATCTTTCCTGTCCAGTACTGCGGCCACTAAACATATAGGCTATGTAAATTTAAATTAATTAAAATGAAATAAAATTTAAAATTTAGCTTCTCAGTCACACAAGCCATACTTCAAGAGTACAATCAGCCATATATAGCTAATGGTTACTGTACTTGACAGCAAATATTCATCATTGCAGAAAGTTTTACTGGACAACACTGCTTTAAATAATAGATATCCTTTGAATTGAATTTGAAATGCAGTTTTTTACCTCTCAACTAATTACTATAAAATATACACTCATTTTCAAAATAAATTTTCTCTCCACAGAAAATAGGATGAGAATTATAGTAGAATATCCAATATCCACACTCATTCTAAAATTCACAAAAATTGCAAAACTTATGAGTATAAAATCTAAGTAATATGGAAAACTAAGGAAACTTGGGAGGGCCTGAAATCAGAGAAATTTCCAAGGACAGCAGCAAATAAAGGCTCAAAGGTAAGAAGAAAACTAATTTGGAGAAATAGTATTTCTGACACAGAGGTTAAAATAACCACAGAGATCTGCTCAAACCAATCAGTGGTCTATAACTGAAGCGTTCTTTGAAAATTCCAAGCTATGAGTATTTCTCTCTTTTAAGAACTGTAATTTAGAAAATATCCTTTTATTGATCTTTGCTGGGTCCAAGAAGGGAAAATTGATTTGAATTACATAATACTTAGCGTAGTTCTTAAATATTTAAGACATAAATTGAAGGACAGGGAGAATTCAACACAACAAATATTTTTAAGCACCTCATGTGCTAAACACTGTGCTGAGGAGTGATATAAAGACAAATGAGATATTTTTTTAAAAATAATTTTAAAAAGCTCACAGTGGTCCAAGCACAAAAACAGGTTCACCAGCAACACAACAGGTCTAAAAACAGTATATAGAAATTAAAAAAGAGGTTGAGATCACATCCAGATGAGAAGATGAGAGTTTCAAGGAGAAAGTGACACTTGAAATGGATCTTTAATGATTAGAGGTTTGATGGATTGAGATAAAGAAAAAAAGATGTATATGCTGTGGGAAATCCTGGAAACGTGCTTATCCAAATCTTCCAATATTTCTAGTAAAACTCAAACTTCAATTTCTCCATGAAACCTATTCCAGTCTTCACAGATATAACAAAGACACCAAACACTTTGGTCACCTACCAGGTCTGGAATTGGAAATATCTGTTCCTCCCAATATGGGACCTACAATATGAACAACAAAATTCTCCATTTTTCTATTGAGAAATAGGCATAGCATTCTACTCAGAAAGGGTTGCTATAAATCTCTGACTGCAAGTGATAGAGTTGTAGACCAAGGAACCCTCTCATTCCACAGGTTGATGCTTTCTTACACAAAAATAGTGGTAGAATTTGCATGATGATAAATGCTCCAATTCTCTAGAATAAAGAATCACTGGCAACCCAAGAGTCCATCAATAGATGAATGGATCAACAAAATTTATACCTTATGTTATCCTTTTTATATAATACATATGCCTAAAATACTAATCTTCAGAGGAGATAAACTTCTTTCTTAAGGTCTCACCATTAACAAGTGAGGGAATCATACTTCAAACTCATGTCAATCAGAGTCCAAAGTCCCTCCCTACTTAACCATTGCTTATGCCCAGCAGTGCTTCTCTTCTGCCTGGTGCTGGCTCATAGGCTGACCCTTGTATACACAGCGTGCTTCTTCTCCCTCACCACTGTTGGAATATCCTCATAATAAATACTGCAATCATTTTGTAAATGATACAACTGGGGGACAAGTTTAAGGACTTCCAAGAACATAGGCATCAAGTCAGTGATAGCATTAGTTGTGGACATAAGGCTACATAATGATTCTCTAGTCCTGAGACTAGAATTATAAAGATAATTTACATAACCCAACATATAAGGGAGAATCTGCATTCACTTCAAGGATCAGGAGCTAGAGGAAATATAAACAAAAACAGATTTCAATTAAGCAAAAAAAATTCATATTTATGACACAAAGACTACATCTTAAGCTCCTGAAGCTCACTTATACTTTGTGCATCATTTCTGAGAGTGAAATCATTTCTGGAATTAGAAATATTCTTGAAATGTTTGAGATTAAAATAAAAATTAATGTAAATTTTACCCAAATGCTCATGGATTGATTGCTTTATTCATTTTGTTTTTGTTTTAGGATTTTATTTATTTATTCATTTATCCCCCCCCTTGCTGCTTGTGCTCGCTGGGTCAGCTAACCATGCCATGCGGGCGGGCTTGCCTTCACCAGGAGGCCCCGGGAACCGAACCGAGGGCCTCCCATATGGTAAATGGGAGCCCTACTGATTGAGCCACAGCCGCTTCCCATTTTTGTTTTTTAATGTGGTATAATTTAAGGGTCAAGAAAATACTCTTGCTCCTCAAATTTAAAAATTCCTTATTAGTTCATTAATTTAAAAATTTGTACCTCTGGCATTTCATTCACTTAGTTCAAGATTTTGATTTTTTATATAATGCATGCATTGTAAGAAGGCTAATAGCTATAGCTGCTGCCATATTTTTATACTTTACACTGTCATCAGGGTAGGATACCATTGTTGAGAATATATTTGAGAAGAAAATGATTAAAAGATAACTACTCAGCTGCAACTGGCAAATTGTTCCTGTGATAAGTATTCTAATTTTTTTTTCATACAAAATAAACAGTTGATTTTAATTGAGGAGGGTGGGAAGAAAGATAAATTTTTGGGTACTTCATTTTTCTTTAACCCTTTCTTATTCATACTCTTTAATTAAAATAATCTATCTGGATCAACAATGATTTAGCATGATTACTGTTGAACAAGAATTTTAGTTTTTCTGCCCCATAATATTATGAGTTGGCAAATTGTTACCTGCTGTAATTCATTCCAATAAGATGTAAAGAATTCCCAAATAGGAATTTGATTATCTAGAATGAATTATGGCCTAAATGGAAATTAAATAACTAAACCAATAATTTATTTCATTCTTAGAAATTATTATGTCCAATAGTTAGAGCTGTAATATAAAAATTAGAATTATGTTATTATTAATTTCTATTATATTTGAATTATTATTTATATTTATAAAATTTTGTTGCTATGCTATCTATCTTTTATAATTGATTATATTAAATCTAACCTGGCCTTGTACTCTCTTTTAAAATTTGTAATTCCTTTCAATCTATTTTTCTATTTATTTTACAATAAAAGACTTTTTAAAAGCTAAAAATAAAAAAGCCATTGATTATACACTTTGGATAGATCATATGGTATGTGAATATATCTCAATCAAACTACTTAATAAACAAATAAATAACTGTGCAAGAATAGCCAGAAATAGCTATTACAGGAGGGGAAACAGAGATTGAGAGGTGAGGAATTTTCTTATTTGTTTGTTTGTCTGTTTTTTGTTTATTATTATTGAAATAATAATAATGAAAATGCTCTAATAATGATTGAAGTGATGGACGCACAACTGTGTGATTATACCAAATACCATTGATTGTACACTTTTGGTAAATTGTGTCAATAAAATTGATTTGTTAAAAAAGGATAAATGGAAACTTAAGGCAGAAGAAATAGGTTTCTTTATAGACTGAGTCTTCAATGACAAATATCATCTGCTTGAGCCAATCAAGGAAAAATATGTCACCATCAGAAAGAAACACATCTTGGTAAGATAATATAATAATGAGGGATTATTACGTATTATAATGTACACAGGATATGTTCTAAGCACCAAAATTATGACTGCAATTATCATATGAGAAACATCTGTCTACCAGTCCCCACTTAAGCAATCTGAGTTGTAATGTCATTTCTTTATCTCAAAATTTTAATAGTAGAGGCAAAAAAATTCTCAGTCTTTGTCTTAGATTGCCAGGTCTTCTACAACAAACACCACACAATGGGTTAGCTTTAACAACAGGAATTTATTGTCTTGCACTTTCAGAGGCTAGAAGTCCGAAATCAAGGTCTCTCAACACCATGACTTCTCCTGGTGTCTGTGGTGGTCTGATGCTGGCTTGCTGCAATCCTTGGGGTTCCTTGGCTTGCACCTCTATCTCAATCACATGGTGATCTGCTTCATTCTCTGGCTTCTTCTGGCTTCTGTGGACTGACTGCACCTGAAGTTGTTCTGCTTAGAAAGATTTCAGTCATGTGGATTAAGACCCACCCTGATTCAAACTGGCCTAATCTAAAATAAGATCTTCGAAGATCCTCTTCACAAATGAGCCCGCCCCATAACTAATAACATCTTCAAAAGTACTATTTGCAAATGTGTATGCACCCACAGGACCTGGGTTAGGACTTGAATATGAATAGCAACAGTCTAGCTATCTGCAATTTCTCAAAGACATTAAGGACAGAGCCTTCAACGACTACATTTCTACTCTCGTAGTTGCCCACGGTTCTGTAATATACTGCACACACAGGTGAACATACTAGAAACTTAGATGTGCACTCTGCAAAACATTTGCTACAGAGATGCCGCACTTTATCTAGGGAGCACATCTGCTGCCCACTCTCTGATTTATTCTGTATGAGTCTCTTTCCAAGCTGCTCTTGGCTTTTTAATTTGAAGAGAATAGTGAATGCTGGGTACAATGAGAAAAATCTCCCCCAATGCTCAGAAGTCATAAAATCTGTGATTCTTTCTGAGTCATTTTATTGAATCTTCTTTTCTTTCCATTGTCTTGTCTGTATTTAAACAATTTTCTAAGGATGCCCGCTTTCTGAAGACCACACTGCTAGAATGGAACAGCAAAGCACAGAAGATTCGTGGGAATTTTTGTTGGCCTAAGAAAAGACTAATGCATTACCCAAAGAGGCCACATTTTTACCCCAAAATTCATCAGCCTTCTATTCACTTCATGCAGATTTTAAAGTTGAATATACATGCTTTCAAACTTAATCAATGTGCTTAAATTTTGTCTGTTATTTCTGAGGTAGGTCCTGTTGAAAATGTCACTGTCCATAAGAGTGAAGCCAGCTTGACAAAATTATTCAGATACCACTCTTCAGCCTCAGTTTTCCCATCTATGAAATGAACTTTCAGGCTCCTTCCAACTTTAGTATCCTGTGATCCCTTAGGAGAGAGTAAGAAGTTATTTGGTACACACACTGGTCACTACTGAACACTAATATGGAATGATGAAAAATAGGACAATACAAAAGTTTAAAGCATGATTTAATATTGAAGTAGTGTTTCAAGAAAACATTGAAATGATATTAAAATTTTAACTTCAGGGGTTATTATTTCAAAACCATAGATCTGTTTTAAGGATTGATAAGTACAAAGAATACATCTTTTTATAGTGTTGTTGTTGTTGTTGTTTTTTTTTTTTTTTTTTTGGTAGCTTAAATAATGAAATCCATAAAGATAACTCAATCATAACACACTAAATGCATTATACATGATGTAAAAGATATGCATTACACATTACAAAACAGGTGTAATGCAATTAACATATAAACAGATGGACTAAACATTGTCTCTAATGTATCTGTGACATTGATTTAAACTGAAAGTGTGGTTATTATAAAACTTTATGGAATCAGTAACTTTCCTCCTAACATTTATAACTAGATAATTTGAAAAGATGCATTAATGCCTTTTCAGGGAAATGAATAGAAGGCATTTTAAAAATATATTTCTTGGTTCAGTCAATATAATGCTGCTTTGAGTGTAAACCTCAGCTGAGATTTTGTCTGCAGAGCTATAAGAAAAGGCCCTGTAATAGGAATAAAATTAAGGCAACTAAGAGCAGTGCTTTCACCATCTTTCAGGACCAGCCATACAGTTATGGTCAGACTCTTGTCCTTCCAAATCCTGCAAAGCTATTCAATTACTTGGACTTCTAAAGATCCACAAAAGGGAATAAAGATTTGAAATTAAAAGGGGAAAGAGAATTCAAGAGTGTATGATTAGTCTGTCTTTATACAGAGTACCAACAATAAGTAAAATCAGTAAAATCTGGTACCCAAAATCTTCCTAGAAACTAATAGATGATTTGAATCAGTGTTCAAAATATACATATTAATTTATTATGGCTTTTTTAAACTATTTGTGATTCTAGTTCCAAGATCACCAACTAAAGTTCATATTTTTGACAAGTATATTACTTGATTGAGGCAGAAATTAAAATTTCTAGGGCTAGGCACTTGGAAGGAAAAGAACACTGACATCAAGGGTACAAGTTCAAGTCACTATATTTCTGCGATACAAACTTCCATTGTGGTATAGATTTAGATGTGGGTTCTGAGGATATTATGTACAGAAGCACAACTTTTATATGGCTTAAAATTTCAGAGTTTGAAATACCTTTAAAACCACCTAATAGCACCACAGACCCAAGCCTGAATTCTCTCTAGAAGCCAATCACTTCTAAATGCAGAAGGGGGGAAAAAAAGAAACACCCTTCTCATCTTCTTTCTGGGTATCTAAGAGGCATGTTCACCAAACACAAAATGAGAAGACTCTTCTTTACCTCTTATCTTCATGTTTTCCAGAAATTGAACCCTGGAGACAAAGATATTTTTAGTAGGGAGTAGTCAAAACTCTTGGAACTTATGCACTCATCCTTTGTTCTCTGAAGCATTCTAGTATTGTTCAGGAAAATAGTAAACAGTTACTGAGTGTCTACCAAATGTCAGGAATTGTGCCAGGAAAGTGGGTTAAGGTTAGTAGAGACCATTATCACTTGACCAAATGAACACTTTGTGAAATTTATACCATCAAGAATATTTTACCATTAGCTTCCACATTCATATTTTGAGACTTGACTTCACCATTGAGTTCCAGATTCATGTATCCAATTATCTACATAAAATCTTCACTTCAAAGTCTAACAAGCCTCTCAAAGCTAGCATAGATAAAACAGAACTCTTTATTTTCCCATTCAACTATTTTCTTCCCTCAGTCTTCCTGAATAGACAAGAAAAGAGAAAAAATAAAAGGAAAGGAAAGAAAAGGCATATTCGGCCAAGCACCAAAGCAAGACATCATTCTTAATTCCTTTTCCCCTTACTCCCTCCCCCACCACCCAACCCATCAGCAAATCCTGTTGGTGCTACCCCCAGAATCCATCAACTTTTCTCCTCACCCATTGTTACTACAACCATGGTAGAGGTCATATTTGTTTTGGGTCTCTGTTCCCTCTCCTGTCTCCCTCCAATCCATTCCCCACTATAAGTATCCAGAATGATTTCTTTACAATACAGATCAGTGAGAAATCACAACCTCATACCAAGACTTTTAAGAATATATCATGCTTACCCTTTTCCTACATTCTGACCTCACTGAGTGTATTCACGCCACACTGGTCTTTCTATTCCTTGAACAAGACAAAATCAATCCTGATATATGTCCTTTAAACTTGTGGTTCATTCTGCCTTAGGCCTCTTCCCTCTGATTACTGATGTCTGCCTCCTTCTCATCATTCAGGTATCTATTCAGATATTTTCTCCTTAAAGAAGCCTTCTCAGATCACTCCATCTAACAAACTTACCTCCACTCAAGTTGCTCCCAATCACACTACCCTATTTTGCTCTCTTCACAGCACTTAAAAGCATCTGAAATTACCTTTTATTTATTTTCTTTATTGTCTGTCTATGCCTCCATGAAACTTACCTGTTTTCTTCACAGGTACTGTTAGGACCAAGAACATGCCTAACACTTGTTAGAAATTCAATTAATATTTGAAGAATGAATGAAAATGCTAGTATGCATATGACATACCAAGATAAAACTGTATACTCTAAACTCTGTGTACAACAGTGACCTGAAGCAAGAGATACTTTTTTGACCCTCAACCCATATCATTGAAGAAGAACCATGGCTGCACAGACTATGACTACAAAGACCATGGATTTCAGATTCTCTAAGAGAAATATAACCTTAAATATACAGTCTCAGTGTTATTTCACACCAGAAACTACTCCATCCCCAGTCAAGGACTTTTCCCTCCCCTAATTCTTCCTCCACACAGCCACTGGAGTGATGTTCCTAAAACACAAATCTGATCAAGTGACTCCTCTGCCTGTAATCCTTGAGGCCTACCCACCCCCTAAGTGCCTCCAGATAGAATGTAAACCCTTTGGCATAAAGACCTCCATGAACTGATCCAAGACTTTCTCTCCAGATTCATCTTCTGCTATTCCTCTACACCTCTCCCCTCCAACTCTATTTTGTTTTACAAATGCTCAAATATACCTGCTATTATCAAAGAGCCTTCCTTTGTGTGGTACTGAGCATTTGTACATACTGGTCCCTCCACATGGTGGAATGCTCTTTATCTCTTGTCTTCTTGATACATTCCCATTCAAGACTCCCTTCAAGATTCAGTTAAGAATCACATCCTCAGCTAATCCTTTCCTAACTTCCACCTCCTCTCCCAATCCAGTTATATTTAACTACTCTCTTCTTTTTTGCCTCTCATATATACTCTATTAAAAGACCTCTGTTATGGCTCTCCAGATATTTGTAGAAAGCTAAGACATGTTCTTAAGCTCTTCTCTTCCAGGAAAAATAACTTCAGTTATTTTAACACTCCCTTCTATGACTCAGTTAAACATCTCCAGACCAATCTTATTACTAATCTGTGGCCAGATTTCACTTTCTTTTTAACTCCCTTAAAACCATACCTAGAACCAACCACTGTACTTTATACATGGTCTGAACAGCAACCAACTGAATATAAGTACCATGTGGGCATGGGCCATGTCTATATTATCACTATCCTCTGTTTATTATACTGCCTGACTTAGTAGGTCCTCAATCAGTAATAATTGATTCAATGAATGGTAGAGAGTAGATGGGCAAATGTAATGAGTGACATAAATTAATGAATGGATGAAAAATACAATAAGATGATTATTTCCTTTTTCCAAAGAGTATAATGCACTTCTATTAAGGCTCCCTATGTGGGATTTAGAGTATTCATATAACACATAACACTGTACATTTATATTTTATATTCATATGTTATAGTCATGTGAAGTTGCTAAGTCTTTTCCACCAACAAATTTAAGCCCCTATCTCATAGTTGGGAAGTTGGAGTACTGCTCCAAATTTCATGGCTTTATAACATTTGTACCTATTAAGCGTGCACTTGTAAGATCAAACCCATTGCTCCAGATCTAGATCTTTTTAACTCTTTCATTGTTAATTAATATGTTTTGCCAACCACATAACTGATTCACATGTACTTATTCGTGGCCTTGATACATACCCCAGCAGGGGACTGGCTGTACCTAGCTTGAATGCAAGAGCCTTCTTGCTTTGTGCAGCCCCTTTGGGTATAAACTTCATTCTATTTGATAGAAATGGAAGAAAATTGGCATTGGGCTGCAGTGCATTTTTTATGTCATCAGTAAACATAACATCAACTACAATTTGTAGCTTTGTGTGGACCTGATTTTTTCTAAATGCATCATTTTTCACCATGAAAATATAACCTGTTGAACCAAAAGTATAAATATCATCTGATCAAGAATCTGTAATATTTATAAATTTAATTTTATCCTCTGAAATATTATATTTTTAAAGAAACAACCACTTAGGCATGAACTGTTCTCATAGGCTTTGACCATTTAGAGTTATTACATGATTTTAAAAATCACGTATGATTTGAATAAAATGTTCATACTCCAGAAACAAATAGCATAGGCCTTTTATTGATCCCGGGTGTCTTGCCAACCTTTGTCAACTTTATCACAAGTCTATGTCATCTGGACTTCTTCCTTTGTTAGTTGGTGCCTGGTTGTGTGCTAGAGTCAGCTTATACCATCATAAGGAAGCTGATTGTTAGCATCTCTTCCCAACACTGTGTTGAGTGACATCATGTTGGTAGCTTGAAGTTGGTCACCTTGGGAGTATTTAGCCCATGAAAATTGGTAGAAGCTATAATGACAAACATTTACCAACACATCACTGAGCTTCACTGTCCCTCACTACTAAATTCTCCAAGAAAATATTCCTTGCCATTGTTTTTATCTCTATACCTTCTATTTCTTCTCTCTTTATCTGTTAAAATAAAGACTAAAAATGTGTTGGCTTTTGGCACAAAGATGAAAGGCAGTCATCTTACTAGTTAAAATGTTTGCTATCCATGACAGCCATCTGATATAATAATGGTAGATTAAACAAGATAGAAGTTTCTTTATTTCTGTTACATAAAAGTCTTGGCTGGTATGACAGTGCTAGACCAAAAGTCAAGAACAGCCCAAGCTCATTCTGTCTCACTGTTCTACCATCCCTCAAGCATTGAAATAAGAAAGTTAAAGGCAAAGCACGTTGCAGCTAGCAGGAGAGGAAAGAATCAGAGGGGCAGAAGTGACTCCTCCCTTGAAGACAAGACCCAGAAGTTCTCTTACTCCCTTCTGCTCCCATATTATTGGTAAGAAACTGATCCCAATATAAGGCAATGAGCAATATCTCCCACTCAATTCTCTCTTTTTGAATTCTTTTTGAATTCTGTGAAAAGTTAACAAACCTATGATGAAAATGTCCAAAAGCACAAAAAAGCAGATAGTGCCAAGTAAGCACTCTTCTCACCTCTGTCCTCTAATACCTCAAACAGCTGACCCAGAGACAACCAGTTTTTCTTTGCAGAAACAGTCTATGCAAATTTAATTTTAAACCATTTTCTTTGTTATGGACCTTCCTATTTTTTTCTGCCATTCTCAACTAATTCTGAATTTTTTCTATCTTGAAACTATTTTCATAGATTCTTGCTACTCTTCTCAGCCAATGATGTCTGTATGGCTTTTCTCTCATCTCCTAAGTCAGAGCAATCCTTTTGACTATCTTTCAAATTTTATTTCTTGTATATATGGTTCATGAGTAATTTAAAACAGTTCATTTGACCAATCTGAATCAACCAATTTGAGCCCACTTAAATCAGGCTCTTTAAAAAAGGGGGTCAATTTATTAATGTAACAGACAGTAAAGGAAGTGGAACTGATCCCTCTCCTACTATTTCCCTTCCTCTGGTTCCAGATCAAAACTTTCTCACAGACTGAGCATTTTTTTCTCTCCAAAGAGCATTCTCTCCCTCACTCTCACAAACTGAGTTTTCCCTCCCTCCAGTTTGGAGCAAGTTAGAGAAATGCTTTGGACATCAACGTATCATCTAAACACGATGGCTATAGAATCTGAAAACAGCCCTCTTATGACTAGGTCTCATGCCTCTTTGACTGTTCCCTTTCCCACCCTGGTTCTATGCATTAGAGAAGAGCCAGACCCCACCAGGACATCACTTTCAAGACTACTAAGTCAGAAATGGCTCATTTACTCCTCTGATGAACTCAGAACAGTAGCAGCTCAATAATGATTGGTGTGTCTGCTTTAGCTCATTAAGCAAGACAAAGTTAATCAAAAACTAGGAACCAAAACATTTTTATGGCCACACGGTGTTGGTCAGTATCAAGTTTCCTTGTGAATCCCTTTACCTGAAATAACATTTTAAATCAAAATATCATATTCATTTTACTTCTTTTTCAAAGTTGAGATGATCAAAGCCCACATTATTTGTTGGGAAATTCTCCCATGCAATAGCAAAGATCTGATTTTAAGAGCTTCACTTTGCTTGTGATTTATATCTGATTTATTGCACATACCTTTCCTAAATCTAGGATACTCTGCCCCTTATATCCCTAGGTAAACAGTTACATATTTACAATGTTATCGCATGCAATCTATGGCACATAACAGGCTGAAACTCAATAAATAAATCTATTCTCCCCATTTGGTCAGAATTAGATCCTGAATAGTGATCCCATTGTAAATTCTTATTCAGAGAGATAATTTTACTATGTTAAGTGAATAATGGTCAGAAGCTCTGTTTTTTGGCTGAGTGAGTCCTCCAAACAATAGCCCAATCATTGGAGTCTTCCACGGCTATTATATCTAGTCTCTATGACAGTTGTGTAAATTAAATCTGGAATGTCTGGCCAGAGAACCTGTAACATATCCAACAGAAATATTACTTCCATTCCTCTCTCCCTTTTTCTTTACTCAGATATTCTATAATAAGGTCTTATGGGTTGTTTATGCCCCATGTATATCTTCTTAATATAAAATATTCTTCCCGTGGCCTTATGTTATATACCTTTCCATTGTGTTGGCATGGCATCTACAACCCATCCCGATCTCTTGATATCTACAAAGTGTTATTTAGCTCTTGGTGTTAAAATCCCAAAAGTCATCTCCTCATTGAAAGACAGACAATTGAATTAAAAATTACTATCTTAAAGCCATTTTCCATTTGTTTTCTCCCGTGCATAACAGGAATGTCCCCTCATGATATTTTTACTTCTCTACCTGAAGCTACCTCCCTATGATTTATTTTTACGGTTTCATCAAAAGGTTTTTCTATAACATCCATTTTCCACTTAAAACTCTTGAGTTTATCTAATCAGCGACATTTAACAGTCATGAATCAAGTAGGTGTTTATGGACAGCAGGGCCATAAACAAGGAAGGACCTGCTCATGGATCAAACCCTGGAAAATAAAATAATTAGGGAAGGACACAGAAAATAGTGGGAACTTTGAGAGGAGAAGGAGGGCAAGGAAGAAAAATGCTTTGAAGGGAGCACGAAGAGGCAAAGGCAAATGTTGACTCTTCACACTTGAGCCTTTCGGGAGCCCGTGGACCAGATCATTCAAGAAAGACCCTGCACATCAGAGAGCTAGGGTCTTTTAGACAAAATACCAAGCTCAGGCATTTCACCAGTACCATTTGCCTTTCAGTGAATTAATTTTCTTCCAAGTAGTTCAAACATAATAAATGATATAATTTTCACTAGTCTAGGCCTTCTCTAATTTCTAAATGTCCATTCTACATTGTGGTTAAATATACCATAGTCAAGTGTTACTTAGAGCAGGACTGTATATCCTATAAGACATCTTCTTTTGACAACAGAACCCAACAGAGTTTGCCCTCAGCTAGAAAGGGAATCAATCTACTCCATATTCTATGTAATCCTGGTCACAGCTCTTTGCTTAAAAGAGAAAAAAACACCCCAAAAGAGGAATGTTTTGAGAGGGAAAAACCTCATTGGTTTCTTGTTGAAATTAAATAAGATAATGCACATAAGGCAATACTATAAAGTGAGGTATATTATGTGCCCACAATAAATGTTTGTGGTCATCATTAGCTGTAATTAACATGGACCAGGCAATTATTCTATTTGAAAACAGTATCCTTCATCTCTAAGATACACTAAATTTAAAAAGACCACCACAGAATATATATTAAATTAAATAAGAAACATAAGAGGGGGCAGATGTGGTTCAAATGGTTGGGCGTCCGTCTGCCATATGGAGGGACCTGGGTTTGATCCCCGGGACCTCCCAGTAAAATAAAATATATATATATAGAAGGCGTATGGGCTGCCAGGGTCTGTGTGTCTGTGAGCCGCCAGGCCCTGGGAGCCATGCGGCAAGATGATGACGACACAGGGGAGAGTCAAGATGAGATGCTCCGAAAGCTCTGAAAACCAGGAACTGAGGTGGCGCAGGTGGCAGAACATCTTTCTCCTACATCAGAAGTCTTCAGGACTGAATCCTGGTAAAGACTGGAGGATAAGGATGAGAAGAGATGGCAGGAAACAGACACAGAGAATTGTCCAGCGGATGAACACAAAACAGCAAATGGGGAAGGGGGTGTTTAAAATGGATAAAGTAAATAAATAAATCTTTAAAAAAAAAAAATACAAACATGAAATTAACTATCCACGAAAGCTATAGATAAAATATGGCCATGAAAAGAGCCAGAAAGAGACCATTCTTTCATCATCTTCCTTATTGCCAACTTTTAGGATGCAACAGCATTAAAATTGGGAAACAGACTTGTTCATTGGGGAGTCCATGATAAATTCAGTTTACAAAATAAAATCAGAAGAATTCCAGTGAAATTCCTCCTGGGATATATTTCATTTTTTAAAAAGGAAGAAATTATTGTAGCTTTTACCCCTAGCAACTTGGCAATGAGCTAGCATGGTATTAAGATATCTGTCAAGAACAGTTCAGTTAGCAGGAGAGGAGCTATGGACTGTGTCCTTAGGGACTTTCAAACCAATGCTATTAATGTAATATTACAAAATGAGAAACAAAATGGACAACATACAAATAAAGAGTGAAGGCCAAACAACTATATTATCGGCTGTAAAGTGAGACCTGGAAGATTCAGGCTGCATGATTCTTCAAGGGATAACTCATGATACCTGAAACATGAGGATGATCTACGAAGTAAAAATGTGGCCAGGAGAAAGTAAAAAAAAAAAAAAAAGAAAAAAGAAAAATCAAAAAGCAGAAAGAAAAGAGGAAACTGCTTCTTAGGCATTAAAAAGATTTTCCATTTGCTCTTCCAAGGGCAGGCGATGGATATGTGCAAATGAACCTTTTCATGCCAACCAGGTCCCAGTTCTCAGCAGAGCCCAAAGAGCTTTGGTCTAACAATGCCATTTCCAGCCTGTTGGTTCCCACCATGGGACAAACTATTCATGGCAGAAGAACGGCAAGGCTGTTCAAGGCAGGGCAGAGATCCCCAAAACATATCAGGAGAAGTACCTGTCATTTCAGAAGGCCAAAATGCTCCAGTCCCTAACAGCCCTTTAATTTATCTTCCATCTATCTAATAGCTCACATTTGGCCATTTCCCCTGGACCACCTCTCCTACTGTCAGAGCCCAGCATCTGAGAAAGGCTTTGGCCCAATGCTTCTTCATATAGTCAGGTTCTCTTTCATTCCCATTCTTTGGCTTCAAAGTGAGCACAAATTGACAAAATGGAATCATTTCTGCTTGGCACAGAGTTTGACAACCAGATAACACCAGCAAAGCCAGGTCCACACTTACTCTCCCCCATGTTCATCGGCATGCAAAGTTCCAAGATGGAAATTTGTTTCTCCTGCAGTTTCATGACACTTCCACTGCCTGATTATCCCACATTATGGCAATTTGCATCGTTATTGGCCTGCAGCAAATGAAACAAATTGCCATAAAATGTTGAGAAAATCCTAAATCATGGCTCTGTCTGGACTGCTGAATGATGACATCGAGGTTAGACTCAGATGGCTCGGTTCATTTTGCTACAAACAGTCATGCCAGCCTTAATGGGTGCCATTGGCTCGCGCATCAGGCTGCGTGGTGACTACTAAATGAGGCAAACTAATAGAATTTTTTTCCGATGCACTAAGCAAGTCTTCAGCAAAGGAAAACTCATTGATTCCGAAGTTGTTTACTACCAACTAAATAGAACCCCTATAGCTTTTCCCATGCAGCCCACATTAGAGCCAAATTAACAGCCCTCATACGTATCCATCCTACAAATACCAAACAAAAGTGCTTACACCATTAAGAACACAAGTTGCTTCAGTCTAAATCTTGATACAGAAGATTGTCTTCCTCATTTAACAGCCGAGCTATCAAAAGCTATAATATCAGGCATAGACCAGGCTTTAAAGAAGGAATAAATGTAACTGAAAGGTCATAAATAATTGCTGCATTCTAATTCCGTGGTGATATGTTAGCTTTAAAATAAAGCAACAAGAGATGGAGAGCTAGACATGCAAAAATGAGAATCAGGAAGGACGACAACGTTGTTAATTATCATGCTCCTTGTTGATCATAATCTTGGCTCTGCTTTTGTAAACTTGTCCTTTGTGTAAAATTTGAAGAGAAGAATCTCAGTAGTTAGAAACCCTCTTGGCTCATGACACAGAATTCAGTTGGACAGTGAGGCTGAGATAAAAGCAGTGTAATTTTATTTCTCATAACCTCCTGCATCTCACAACCTACTAACCTCTAGGGTATCCTCAATGTTCTGACACCAAATACTTCCAGTAAACACTTAGCTCTTCCTACAACACAGAAAGAACTCTTTCAGAGGCAAACCCCATCCACTATGGAGGCTTCTAGTGTCATTTAAAACAAATAGAGAAGAATTCCCTCCATGGGAAAAGAACCTGACAAAGGAGGCTCAGAGTCCTGGGTATGGGTATCAAATTATGATGGACAAGCAGCATCAAAAATTTAGTATCCAGACTATTGTAAATATTCTAGAAAGCAAGAAGCTTTCACGGAGTTTGGTTTTACTTTCTTTAAACACACACACACACTTTTAATGTAATACTTGACTAAAAGAAAAGGTAATTATATTAATAAAATTATCATTTATTGAGCATTTAATAAAAGCCTCTTACTACACTGAGAGATTTAAATGCATTATTTGATTTAAGCAGCCCAACCCTGCCATTAGCCTATTTACAAATGGGCAACCTAATGAATGCTTACAGAGGCTAAGGAAGCTATTTCCTCCAGCACAGACAGGTAGCAAGTGGCAAAGCTAGAATCTAACCAAGGTCTAGTCTCACCACTAAGCCCATGTTCTCCACCACTATGACACACAGCTGCACTGTAAAAATTGACTTATCTGCTAAATTAGCATTATTATTAGTCCAACAATAAACTCCACAAGGATAAATGATCCTTGCATAATTCTAACAAGTATCATATATTTGGCTTCTCCTGGATGATTTTTATGACTCATTAGTACAGCCTTGCCTGCTTCCAACTCATTTATCCTTTTCTATTTCATTCTCATTTGGTAGAGAAAGTTTCAAATTCTCTCATTAAAGGATGAAAATTTTTCAACTTTGAACTTCACTTTTCTTCCTTCTTGAAATTGCTCATTTCTTTTTGTTTTTAAATATGGTTTTTTTAAAAATATACTTAGATTACACAAATGTTACATTTTTAAAATATAGGGAATTCCCATATGCCCTGCTCCTAACCCCTCCCACATTTTCCCACATTAACAACATCCTTCATTAGTGTAGTACATTTGTTACAATTGATGAACACATTTTGAGGCATTGCCACTAAGCGTGGATTATAGTTTATATTGTAGTTTACACTCTCTCCAGTACAATTTTGTAAGTTATGACCAGATATATAATGGCTTATATCTGTCATTGTAATGTCATTCAGCACAATTCCCAAGTCCTGAAAATGTCCGCATATTACACCTATTTTTCCTCTCCCTCCCTTCAGAACCTCCAGTGGCCACTGCCTCCTCATCAATGATAAAAGTTCTTCCATTGCTAGAATCATAAGTCTATACTAGAACACCGGTAAGTCTACTCTAGTCCATCGTTCATTCCTCAGTCCTGAGGATTCTGGGACAGTGATGCCCACTCCACCTCTAACTGAGAGAAGGCTTAGATCCCATGAGGCCCAGATGGATAGGACTATCTTGCTTCTTGAAATTGCTCATTTTTAAAGTCACAGAAGCTGCACCTGATAAACCAAGCCAATAACACTAAGCAACTTGGAGTTCTTAGATATTTGCTATATACAGCAATATGAATACATGTTATATAAATAAATGTTCATATTTCAAGACTACAGACATTATTCTGATTTCTTCTTAAATTTCATATATGTCCTTATTCCTTGATTTCTGCTAGTACCAAACAACGGATTTTGTCTTGAACCAGAAGCCCTGATTTGCAATGTCTACAATACCCATTAAGTTTATGAATCTGGATATTGCATTTATTTATTTTTTTTGATAATTTTATTTTTTTATTTTTCAAAAGATAGTTAGAATACATAAATGTTACACAAAAATTGTAGGGATTCCCATATGCGCCACCTTCCACACCTCCCACAACCTCCCACATAAACATCCTTCATTAGTGTGGCTTATCACCTGCAATAGATATACACATCTTGGGGCTTTGCCACTAAGCATGGACCATAGTTCACATTGTAGACCACACTCTCTCCCACACAGTTCTGCATGTTATATGATCACATAAAATGTCCTATATCTGTCATTGCAATGTCACTCAGGATAATTCCCAAGTCCTGAAAAAGCCCCTGTATTACAACTGCTTTTCCCTCTCCCTGCCCCTAAAGCATCCGGTGGCCACTAGCTCCACATTAATGTTGTAATTACTTCCACTGTGTGAATCACAATATGTCTATAACAGAATACCAGTAAGTCCACTCTAGTCCATAGCTCTTCCCCCAATGGATATTGCATTTAGATTTTGAAACATCACTTTGGTCATATATGATATATCCAACCTCTTATCTGAAAGGAGTGTCACTGAGCTAAAATTCTGGAGTAATCAGATATTAAATCAATGGCTTGGCAGTTTTCAGACCTACCTGCACTGTTTAGCCCTAGTGTCTGTCAACTCAGACACCAGCAAATACTCAAGAAACACCCGTGTGTGCATGTGTCACTGATATGGCCCATGTGAAATCAAAGAGGCCACAAGTTTTCATTCTCACTGTCAATTCAGCAAATGTATAGTGCAGATGCAAACTTATTGATCTTTCATATGACAAACAACTCAGATTCTTTTGTGGTTCAAATGACTCTGAATACCCATTTTAAGAAAGAAGATGCAAACTCTTTAAACTTCTTTCCTACATTTAATGCAACATTAATCTATTGAAATGCAGAAGTAATAGCCATATAATGATGTGAGACTACCATTAATTGAAAGCCTGCTATTTCCCCCCTCTAGGACTAGACCTATAACTTACTATAGATTTTAGCCAATCCTTAATTAAGATTTATTTATAGTAACCCCAGTTTAACTCTTCCAAGAATCCAGTCAATTGACCAGCTGTGTTAGAATTTTCCTGTATGTCAAGAGATCCTATCTGTTGTACAGAGAAGGTATAGGGAAGCAGATGTGGCTCAAGCAGCTGGGCACCCACCTACCAAATGGGAGGTCCGGGATTCGGTTCCAGGTGCTTCCTAAAGAAGACAAGCAAGACAGCAAGACAGCAAGCTGACACGATGGCTGGCCAGCAAGCTGATGTAACAAGATGACATGCCGAGATGACGCAACGAAGAGACACAGTGAAGAAACACAATGAGAGACACAACAAGCAGGTAGTGGAGGTGGTTCAAGTGATTGGGTGCCTCTCTCCCACATGGGAGGTCCCAGGTTCAGTTCCCAGTGCCTCCTAAAAAGAAGAGGAACAGAGAGCAGACAGTGAGTGCAAACAATGGGGGGTGGGGGGGAATAAATAAATAAATCTTTTTTTTTTTTTTTAAGTATATTGTAGGGGTTAAGGAATGCAGATTTGACTCTCTTTGGTTGAAAACTGTAATTATTACTTTATGTGATGCTGGGCAAGTTACAAGAACACTCTTCATATAAATTTCTTCATATATAAAATGGGAACATTAATAGCATCCCTCTTATAGGACTACTGTTGAAAATTAAATAAACAATGTATGGATGGCAGAGATAGCTAGTTGTCCTATAAAACCTGTGTTCTCCCTTCTGTAGTATGGGAAGCAGCTTCTCAGCCAGGAACTACATTTACTAGCATCCCCTTGCTTCCAGAGATGCCATATGACTATTTCTTACCAGTGAAATGTGATCAGAAATGATCTCTCTCTCTTCCAGGCCAGGACTTTTAAGAACTAGCATGCCTTGTCCACAATGTCTTAGTGGAAGGAAGGCCCACGTGATAGAAGTAGCCTGGGTCACTGGGAGGAAGAGAGCTACCCATCCAGGAACCCCTGAAAGCTAATAAAAACATCCATCATGATATGCTACTGAAATGTGGGGCTTTATTTGGAATAGCAGCTTCCTTTCACCATAATCTGAACACTTGGATCAGTTCTAGGGTGCAAAATTTCCAAGATAACTTGAACTTTGAGTCACACTATGGTCCAACCAACTTCTCTAAACCTTTTTTGAGCACCTCCTATATCCTTGGCATAATTTTGGGTTCTGGGTATATGGCATGTGTGTTAAACAATGCATTCCTACCTTCATAGAGCTTTTATTCAAGACCGGGGAAACAAAATATAAATATGTGAATACTACATAAATATATAAGATCATTTGTGATTGAGAATGGCTTAGGGGTGGGGTTGATAACTTTGAATAAGAATTTGAGGCAAGTATTTCTGAAGATGAAAAACAATATTGATAGCTGCCATAGTACAGTGTGTTCATGCTGCGTCAGCTTAGCCAAGCTGGACCTACACTTCCTGGAATTCCCTACCCTACATAGTCCCAGGTTAGGATAGGCCACAAGAGACATTTTGCACAGGTTTGGAAGGCAGAAGTGAAGTAGCCACTTTCTTTTATGTCCAGATCAGTGCAGAACACCAGGCATGTTGCAGCTCATGCATGATATTGTGGATCTGCTATCTCATGCTGTTGGCATGGGACATTAGCTGGGCATCCTGCTCTTTAGTTCCTGCAAGACCTTCTCTTTCAATTTTTCTGACTCCTGAACCAGCTGTATTTTGGCTCTGAAATGAAGGGCACCAGTTTCTCCTGCAAGTCACCCCATCATTACAGCAAAAGGCTTGGAGGTGGTAAGCTACCAAAATGGGTCCCAGCTCAACCCCTATGGCTCCCCCATTCCATATCTATCTTTCCTTCCTGATGTTCTTCTCTGATGACTTCAGGCCCCATAATAGATGTAGAAGCACCAGACTTTCAGATGTTATACAAGTTCAAACCTCTTTAATAAACCTTACCATTTCTAAAGCTCTATTTCTTTTATCAAACTATGCATGTTCCATATATGTTGCATACTCTCTATGAGAAATGCACGCTGCTAAGGGCTTTAGTAGAGCATCTCATTCAATCCTCAGAGCGACTATAAATGTGTACTATTATTATCTCCACTGTGGATGAAGAAACTGGGGCTCAACAAAACCAAGTGGTCTGCCCCATGTCACACTCCTAGGGAGTGATGAACTTGGGGCTCAAACTTCATCCTGGGAGGATGGTAAGAGACTCCAAAATATTAAATGCTACTGCCACCCTTAGTTATATTCTGTAGAACAGTTCTATAAGGTTTAGAAGTTTACTAAATGCCCTTTTCAAAAGGCATTTAGCTCAGAAACAGTCCTTAAGCCCATAGCTGAGAAAATGCATTTTAGGGCATAGAGTTTTAGAGATGGAAAGGAACTTAAAAAACACTAGGTTCAATTACATAGAATAGAAAATAAATCCAAGATCATGGAAAATCTTATGACTGGAACCTTCTGTCTAAACTCTGTGGCCTTCTGCCATGCCATGCTGTCACCTGTAGGGTAATCTTCTGTCCTCTTAATGAAACAGTGAGGATTTAAGATTTATTTATGTGTAGGTTGTAGGTATCTATCGCCTAAGGTGAAATAATTATTTCCTTATTCATACCCTGTAAGGGAGCTTTCTGGCATTGATTCAAGTCTCTTCCAACACTTCAACTGGAAGTACTATTAGGAAAATCCCTTCCAATAACTCTGCTAATAGTTTCCAGCAAACTTAAACCTGGAGCGACATTTGAATGAATTTATCTGTAGTGGGCTTCTGAGGGAATCAATAACTCATTCTGATTCATTCTCAGTTTCTAGAGGAAAGTATTTATTTTCTAAGGAAGACATTGAACAAAAATGGGAATCATTTGTATGGGGTGAAGTATAACTTCCTGAATAAGACTACCACCTTTCCCTTATTGTTTCTGAAGTAATACGCACAGGACTTTTGGAATTTAAAGCTACAGAACCCTTCTCAGCATTTCTCCAAAATCTTAGAGAAACACTAAATATCCTACTGTGTTTCTAATAATTTGCACCATTTAAGGTTAGGATTTTGTCTGGAACGATATGTTGAAATACCAGCTAGTTTCAGACCAGACCACACTTTATCTGCCAGTATATAAATACATGAAAATATGTCCAGAAAAAAATCAATTCTCTTATTTCCTCCAGCAAAAATAAATAACAAAAATACAAGTCTCATAATTTTAAGAGAGATGAAGGAAGTTATTAACTGGCACCCAAATCTATGATTTTTCAATAATGAATAATTCCTTGCAACAGTGAAAGTGTTTACAAGAGTAAAAAGTCTCCTGAGAAACTTATATTAAAAACAAATCCCAAAAGATCAGATATCCTGGGAGACTATGGCCATTCATTTTTACCTTATAGAGATAACATTGTAATTGGAATGGGATTGCATCTAAAGTCTTAGAAAACATGGCCACTGAAACCTCAGAACCTCCACTAAGAATGTTTTGCTATAACTGGAAATTAACCTGTATAGGGAATGTAATGACATTTAATTACGCTCCCTTCAACAGGTAGTTAGATAAAAATATGAGACTTCAGGTTCCCAGGAGTCAATTACAAAACCTTTTGACTTGTTTTTAGAGATAGGTCATTTTTAGGTCCACATCAGCCTTGGCCACTTGGGAAAGACAAGAATATTATTATCCCTGGTGGCCAAAGACTTACCTGGGAACAGAATGATCTCATAGACATTGAGGTCTGAATACAGACAGGTTCCCAGGGTAACAGGGAGAGAAGCTTCTTACAGAGATTCTACTGGATGTAGGCTCTTTTATGGGAAGAACAGAATATATACATTCCTTGGTTCATGAAATGATGGGGGGTTGGGGAGAGAAGCAACACCACTGAGAAGGGGCCCAGGGACAGAAAAACGCACAAGACAGGCTTTCGTCTCTTTCAACATTTAACACAGGACTACCTCTGCCAGTGATGGGAGCAGCTGAAAAGAGGCAGGAAAGACAGCAGAATATAGAATCTGGCACCTACTGGCACTCCATGTTCTTTTCCTGGAGAGCAGCACCCACTGTAGACAAGTTTAGTGATCAACCTTAGCGACCACGAGGCTAGGGAAAGCCATGATGATATCAATTCACTATTTTTAAAAAAGCTTTTCCTGTCTAAAGTATTTCAAACATAGGGGAAACTATAAAAATACAACAGTAACACATGAACCCACAACTATAGTGAATACAGTTTTAACATTTTGCTATAATGTATTTACTGTGGCTTTATTTTACTTTTTTATTTTGTTTTATGAACACAGGTAAATCCCAGTCATACCTCTTATATTTTTCCCTCTCTACCTTCTTCTCCTTCTACCCTTCCAAAGTTAACTGTAACCTGGAAGCTGGTATGTATCACTACCATGCATGCTTTTCAATTTTAAGTAAATATATAGACAACAATTAAAAATATATAATATGGTTCTGTGTGTGTGTGTTTTTTTGTTTTTTTGTTTTTTTTTTTTTTTTTTTTTTTAGCTTAAAGGAAATGACATTCTGTACCAGGGCTACTCAGCCTTGGCACCATTGACATTGGAGCCAGGAATGAGTTTCCTATTGCCGTTATAAGAAATTACCACAAACTGAGTGGCTTGAAACATTGAGTTCATTCACTTTAACTGCTCTGTAATATTCTGTTGTACAAACAAAAGTCTTTTTTCCTAATTTTTATCTATTACAAATAATGCTGTATAAAGAATCTGAACATATCTCCTCTCATGCACGTGCAAGAATTTCATTAGGCTAGGGCAATGGATCTCAAACTTTATCTTGAACAGAATCACCTGGAGAGCTCTGTAAAGCACAGATTTCTGGCAACACACCCAGAATTTCTGACTGAGTAGGTCTGGAGTGGGGCCCGAAATTTTGAATTTTAACAAGTTCTCAGGTGATGCTGAAGCTACTAGTCTGGGGACCACGCTTTGGGAACCAATGCTCTAGAGTATATACCTAGAAGTATAATTTTCAAATATAATTTGGTAGATATTGTCAAACTGCTCTCTTGGTGATTATAGAAATTTCACTCCCGCCAGCAATAAATGAACTCATGCCTCCCTATACCTGACCAACAATTGATGCAAATAGACTAATTTTTTGCCAAAACGAAGGGGATGCAATGGTATCAAGTAGTCTATTTTATATTTCCCACTTTACTAAAGAAGTCACATTTTCATAAAATTATTAGCCGTTCACTTTTCCTGTTCTGTGTATTACCTATTCTTACTTTTTTGTTTGCTTTTCTAATTGGTTATTTATAGGAATGCTTTCTACACTCCATGTGTGATGGTATGTACCTTGGAAAAATATGTTCATAATTCCTGTATGTGTGACCCCATGGTAAGTAGAACCTTTTGATGAGGTTACGTAAGTTATGTGTGGCCCAGCCCAATGAGAATGGGCCTTAATCCTATTACTGGAGTCCTTTATAAACCATATGAATTAAAACAGAAGAGAGAGAAAGCCACAGATGGAGCAGCCGGAAGCTGAAATTAACAGAACCCAGAAGAGAAGGGAGAGACCAGGAGATGCTGCCATGTGACTCCATGTGACAAACTAAGGACCAAGGCTCACCAGCAGACAGCCCTAAAGTACCACAGTCTTCGGGGAGAAAGCATAGCCTTGATTACACCTTGATTTGGACTCTATTAGCCTCAAAACCATGAACTAATAAATTCCCATTGTTTAACAAAATACCTCCATAGCAACATCCAGGCCAGTGTTTGACCAAACAACTGGACACCATAACCTAACCAAGCTGACATGTAAAATTAAACATCACCCTCCAGATACTGAACTTTCGGCAATTGTATACATTGCAAATATCTTTTCCTTGCCTTTGTCTTTCCTTTTTCTTGCATTTTCTCCTTTGAATTTGCTTGTAGCTTCTTTTGCTAAAGTTTAAATTTTTTCTCTATAATGTCTTCAGTGTCTTTTCGCACATTTATTCCCAGGTATCTTATAATATTGTGCTATTCTTAATGGTATTTTAATTGCATTTTCCAATTGTTCATTTTGTATAAAAATGCTGTTAATGCCTGTACATGGATATTGTATCCAGTTTTCCTCAATGAACTCTCTAATTGTTTCAAATTAGTTCTAACTAAAATAAGTTTGGCTGTAGATTTTCATGGATTTTTCTAGCTAGGCAATTTATTGTCTACAAATGCTACATATGTTTCTTCCTTTCCCATTTTCATGCTTTGGCTTATCATGCTAACTAGTAGAACTATACTAACTAAATTTGCCGAACATGTGAGTCCTTGACTTGGAAACTATTGCTTTTGTCATGTGACCATTTAGTATATTTGCTATTGCTTTTTAAATTACTGTTTATCAGGTTAAGAAAGTTTGGTAAGAGATGTTGTTATGAATAAGTATTGAATTTAATTAAATGTTTTAGAGCATTTATTGGTTGATTGACTCTTCTTTAGTTTGTTAAAGAGATAAATTACATTGATTTTTCTTTTTAAGACATGGCTTTTATTTTTATCAAAGTTACAGATGAGCCTATTTCAAAGAGCCCATCGCTCTGATTGATTGTTTTGAAATGCAGCAGACCCTCTCTCCCTCCCTCACCATTGCCTCATCCACAAAGGCAATGACTTTTATATTGAAACATTCAATAGTTGCTTCATATCTCTAAATAACATGCTTCTATTGCTACTTTGTGGTTTTTCTGTTTTAATCGGACTTGTTGCAAGTTCGGTTCCAGGTCATCACAGTAAAACAAATATGCAATAAAGCAAGTCATCTGCGTCTATTAAGTGTACAATAGCATTATGTCTAAAAAATTAATTTAAAATACTTTATTGCAAAAAAAATGCTAACCATCATCTGAGCTTTCAGCAAGTCATAATCTTTTTGCTGGTAGAGGGTTTTGCCTCGATGTTCATGGCAGCTGACTGATCAGGGTGATGGTTGCTGAAGGTTGGGGTGGCTGTGGCAATTTCTTAAAATAATAATGAAGCTTACTGTATCAATTGACAATTTCACAAAAGATTTCTCTGTAGCACATGATTCTGTTTGATAACATTTTACCCACAGCAGAATTTTCAAAATTGGAGTCAGTCTTCTCAAACACTGCCACTGCGCCATCAACCACATTTATGTAAATCCTAAATCCTTTGTTGTCATTCCAACAACATACACAGCATCTTCACCAGGAGTAGATCCCTTCTCAAGAAACCACTTTTCCCATCCATAAGAATCAACTCCTCATCTGTTAAAATTTTATCATGAGATTACAGCAATTCAGTCACATCTTCAGGCTCCACTTCTAAATCTAGTTTTCTTGTTTTTCCTACATCTTCAGTAACTTCCTCCACTGAAATCTTGAGCCCCTTCAAAGTCATCCTTGGGGTTGGAATCAACTTCTTCCAATCTCCTGTTAATGTTACTATTTTGACCTTCTACCATGAATCACAAATGTTCTTAATGGCGTCTACAATGGTGAATCCTTTCCAAAAGTCTTTCAATTGACTTTGCCCAAATCCATTAGAGGAATCACTATCAATGGCAACTATAGCCTTACAAAATGCATGTATTAAATAATATAACTTGAAAGTCAGATTGACTTCTTGATCCATGGGCTATAGAATGGATGTTGTGTTAGCAGGCATGAAAACAACATTCATCTTTTGTACATCTCCATCAGAGCTCTTGTTTGATCATGTACATTGTTAATGAGCAGTAATATTTTGAAAGGGATCTTTTTCTGAGAAGTAGGTCTCAACAGTGGGCTTAAAATATTCAATAAGCCATGTTGTAAACAGATGTGCTGCCATCCAGCCTTTGTTGTACCATTTAGAGAGCACTGGAGGGGTAGATTTAGCATAATTCTTAAGGGCCCTAGGGTTTTCAGAATGGTAAGTGAGCACTGGCATCAATAAGAGTTACCAGTTGCATTAGCCCCTAACAAGAGAGTCAGCCCATCCTTTGAAGTTTTTTTTTTTTTCTTTTTTCTAAAATATGGGGGATTGAACCCAGGACCATGTATGTGGGAAGCCAGCACTCAACCAACTGAGCCACATTGGCTCCCATTTGCTTTTTGTTTCTTTTTTTATTTGTTTGTTTTTAAGAGGCACCAGGAACCGAACCCAGGACCTCTCCTGTGGGAAGCAAGTGCTCAACCACTTGAACCACATCCACTCTCATTTTGGAACTTTGAAGCCAGTCATTGACCTCTTCTCTCTAGCCATGAAAGTCCTAGATGGCATCTTCTTCCAATATAAGGCTGTCTTGTCTACACTGAAAATCTGTTGTTTAGTGCAGCCACCTTCATCAATGATCTTAGTTAGATCTTCTGGATAACTTGATGCGGCTTCTATATCAGCACTTGCTGCTTCATCTTGCACTTTGATATTATGGAGATAGCATGTTTCCTTAAACCTCATGAACCAAATTCTGATAGCTTCCAACTTTTATTCTGCTTCTCTCTCACCCATCTCAGCCATCATAGAATTGAAGAGCATTAGGGCCTTGCTCTGGTTTAGGCTTTGGCTTAAGGGAATGGTGTGGCTGGTTTGATCTTCTAACTAGACTACTATAACTTTCTCCATATCAGCATATAAGGCTGTTTTGTTTTCTATCATTTGTATGTTCACTGGTATGACACTTAATTTCCTTCAAGAATTTTTCCTTCACTTTCTCAACTTGACTAACTGGTATAAGAGGCCTAGTTTTCAGCCTTTCTCTGCTTTTGGCATGCCTTCCTCACTAAGCTTAGTCATTTCCAGGTTTTGACAAAGTGAGAGATGTGTGACTCTTCCTTTCACTTGAACACTTAAAGGCCATTGTAGAATTATTAATTGGCCTAATTCCAATATTGGCATGCCTCAGGGAAAAGGGAGTCCTAAGGAGAGAGAAAGATGAGGGAACAGCTGGTCAGCAGAGCAGGCAGACACACACAACATTGACCGATTAAGTTTGGTGTCACATAGATGCAGTTCGTGGTACCCCCAAAAAATTATAGTAGTAACCTCAAAAATCACTATCACAGATCACTCTAACAGATATCATAATAATGAAAGAGTTGGAAATATTGCAAGATTACCAAATTATGACTTGGAAACACGAAGTGAGCAAATGCTGTAGGAAAAATGATGCTAATAGACTTGCTCGACACAAGGTTGCCACAAACCTTCAATTTATTTTTTTTAATGCAATATATCTTTAAAGTGTAATAAAGCAAAGTGCAATAAAATGTGGTATGCCTGTATTAACTTTCCACTACGACCATTTTTTTCACTCCCAGATACCACCACACAGATATACGGACCCCTCCCCATCACCCCAGTAGAGTTATGTACTTATTTCAGTTAGATCAATATTCTGTTTATATTATTATGACTATGAAAACTATGTGAATGCAAATGCTGCTCACAATTGAACCATATGCTAAACATGATTGTTTTTCCTTTACTGAGAACCTTATTTTCCCAGCATACACTTTATTTGCTAAGTTTTTAATGAATTTATAATTAATTCAAGACCAAATCTTCACCCTCTGTTTAAAATTCCTTTTAAGATGATCAGGTATATCAGGTATTCTATCAACTTGATTTTCCTGAAGAAGTGTCTCCCAGATCCTCTAACCTGATCCAATGTGGATGGTGACCTTGTAGGACTGATGCACACTTATTACCTTAGGATCTATCTTCATCATCCTCCCAGATAATCCCTTTGCATTTCTCCTGTGATGGTTCTTCTCTGTCCTGCAACTCATGCCTTCATTCTTTTGGTTTGTTCTTTATTTGTGGAGCATATCCTGTAGTAGATTCCAGAGAAAGAATATTTGGAAATAAAATAGTATGGCCTATCATAGAATTATAGGAAGGAAATTTTTCTCTTAAGAATTTTGAAACATTACTACATAGATTACTGTTGGCTAGTGTTGATAGTGAGAAATCCAAAGTCATTATGATTTCTGCACATACCTTGTTTATATATTTTTGGAATGTTGACAATCACCAGTATGGCCCCAGTGTTCTGAAATTTCACAAATGTTGTGTGTTGTTGTGGGTTTCTTTATTATCTATTTTACTTACTGATCGTTGTACTTTGAAATTCATGTCCTTCAAATCAAGAAAATTGTTTAATATTTTGGTTGATGATGTTGGTCCATATTTTTCCCCTTTCTGGATGCCTATTATTTGAATATTGGACTGGTCTTCTGATTTTCTTATCTTTCTCGTATTTTTTAATCTGCAACTATTTTGTACTATATTTTGAGATTTATTCAATTTTATATATTTGCCTAATTATGTATTTACCTAATTTTTAAGAACAAAATTCTATATGCATCTATTGATTAAATGTTTGTTTAAGCTGTCTCTCCTTATTAATTTCTGTGTGCTTAATCTATCAATTATTAAAGTAGTTTGACAGTTTGAAGTTATCTTATGAATCCCAAAAAGAAAAAGATTATGTTCTTGAGCTAATCCATTCCTGTGGGAATGGAGCTCTTTTGATTGGACTTCATCAGTGAAGCATGACTCAGGGTGAGTCTCTACCCTCTTACTGGAGCTTCATATAAATGGATACACAGAGAAAGAAAGCCACCATTTTAATCCGGCCATGTGAGAGAAAGGATTGCAGAGAAGCACCAAGAGGCTGAGAGAGGTCCCAGAGTTTGGAATTAGCAGAACACAGAGGCAAAGAAAGAGGTTCATGGAGCAGCTCAAGGCTGAGGAGATAATCCCTGCCATATGCCTGATCACCACATGGCAGGATGCCAAGATGACCAGTAGCTGACTTTAGTGTCAAAGTATTTCTGCTGATGCCTTGATTTGGACTTTCATGGCTTTGGAAATGTAAGCTTTTACCCTAAATAAAATTCCCATGTAAAAGCCAGTCCATTCTGGTACTTTGCACTGGCAGCCTTTTGGCAAACTAAGATAAACAGCATGTTAAATCTCTTTTTATAACATATTTGATAATACCTTTGTGAAATTCTATCAATTTTACTTTATATACTGAGGCTACATTTTTAGGTACTTAATTGCAACCTGTGTCATTATGTTTTAGGTTTATCTCTTTGTTGTTTTTTTTTTTAATCTAAAACTCTGTACTTCAAACTGGTAAAATTCATACATTTATACTTAAGTTGCATTAGATATATTTGGATTATTCTGTGCTTTCATGCTTTTTCCTATGTTTTGTCTTTCCATGCCTTCTATTGAATAACCAAGTTTTATTTATATGCCTTTCTTCCTTCTACAAGTTTAGAACTCCTAAGTGGAATAGTTGGTTTCAGGAGTGGTACTAGAAAGCAGTCTCTCCTGGCTGATATGATTGATTCTGATAATCAAGGGGAAATTTGGTTGCCTCTACATGATAGGGCACTTTGGTTTCTGGTAAGCTTCTTAATACTTATATGTCCAACAGTAAAACAATGAATACCTAAAGCAACTATAAAAAAGTGAGTCAGTACCACTAACGAATCAGAATCTTTAGAAATGAAGGTTTAGTTAACCCAGCAGTTAAAAACACTCTAATCCGCCACTCCTCCATTCTGTCTAAAGTCTTCTCAAACTCCTAACGCACATTTAATTCTATCTTCATATTTCTCACCTTTCTTCATCTCACCACACTAAATGAAATTTGGGTATTTTCCTTATATCTGCCTTCTAGATTACAATTTTTTTCTCCAGCTGTATCTAAATGTATATTGAACCTCTTCATTGCATTTTAATTTCAAATTCCTATACATATGATTTCTAGAAGTTCAAATTTATTTCCTTTTTCAAACCTGCCTTTGCATCATTTTGATTGTTCTTTCTTATGTTTCCTGGTCCTTTCTTTTTTCTTTGTTAACCATTTAAAGATACTATTTGTATAGTATCATATTATAATTCTGTCTCAGGATTTAGCATGCTAAATTTTCCTTGCTGCTGATTCTTATTCCTGATGGATTGTTCTAAATATTTTTGGGATTAGTTTATCTTAAGTAATAAACCTTCCTCCTGGGGCCTGGATTATGGAAAATATACCCCGAAGTTTTTGCATTAATTTCTTCCTGGCATTCTAGAGATATCACCAGACTGGGGACTACTTTTACACTGATTTGTCACTTTGGTAAAATGAAAAAATATAAGCTCAACCCAAGTGTAGCATATAATTGGGGTTTAACAGGCTTCTTCTTCACCATTAAAGAAAAATACCAGTCCTATCCTGGAACTCCAATTTTAACTGCATGGTTCAGTGAGTGACACTTCTTTGTCAATTGTCAGAGCCCAGTCACACTGTATCAGACTAGAAGATTATGTTATATTATATATTATATAATATAGATATAAGTACAATAAAATAAACAATATTTTTCACAGGTATTTATTTTCAAATACATATTTCATCATGATCAAAGCTGGGATTGGAGCAGAATACCAAGCAGGGAGAAGAGTAAATTCAAAGGCATAAAGATGAAGATTGGCATTTGCTGGAAGCAGGGAAGAGTGCTGGATAATTGAAAGACAAAAGATGTGATGGATCTTGTGGATTAGGCTGGAAAGATCAGCTGCAGTGATCTTATAAAATCCTCCTATCAAGATATAAAGAATGAAATTTTGATTGGTAAGTTAATTTCTTGTTTTTATATAAAACTTTGATTCATAAAATGGAAATAAGAAGTAACTACATATTAAGTGCTGCTTTTTGATTGACTGAATCATTTCAAACATGGGGTAAATATATGGGTAATAAACTTTGGTGGTGAAAATTGGGGATTTCTGGTTTGTCACTTGTTCTTTAGGCTTCTTGGAGGAAAGAAAAAAAGAAGCAGCTGACCAGAATTTTTCTCTTGGCCATTGCCCAAAGAAGAGGCTGACAAGGAGAAAAGGACGTTGTTAGAGAGGGCTGGGCATAAGCCCAGCCCAGTCAATATGGACATAGAACATGAGGCAAAGGGGAAAAAAAAAAAACCTGCTAAGCCATACTGCCAAGTATGATTCTAGAGAGTGGGGGAATTGGGAAATTCCTATGCTTTTGAGGAATGGACACTAGACATTTACACCTACTTAAGATGTAAATTGCATGAATTGGCAACCTTTTACTAAAGAAATTCTTGGATTTTATATATAGTAAGCATAGCAAAAAATAGAATAAGCCACATTCTTTGACTATCTGAACTGATAGTTTCTAAATCTAGCTGTATAATCTAAATCATCTAGGAAGCTTTTTTAAAAGGTATAATTCCCAGAGAGGAGAATTCACTAGCATTTTTAAGTTCCCCAAGTGATTCATATGTAGATAAGCCAGCATGAGTCAGCAGACCAGCACTTGGAAAATGCAGAAAAAATGTTTCTTGATTACAATTTGTATTATTTGTTTTCAGATTAAATTTTTTATTGGTTCTCCTTAAGTTCTAAAAATTAATTTATAATCTGTTATTAAGACATGCTTCCAGGGGAGCAGATGTATTCAAGTAGTTGAGCACCTGCTTCCCATGTATGAGGTCCTGGGTTCAGTCCCGGGTACCTACTAAAAACAAATGAAAAAACCAGCTCTTATTGGGGAGTGGATGTAGCTCAGTGGCTGAGAATCTGCTTTCCATGTATGAGGTCCTGGGTTCAATCCCCATACCTCAAAAAAAAAAAAAAAAAAAGGAGAGAGAAAGATGAACATATTTCCAGGGATTAAAAAATAGTTAGTCCCAGGGCATGTAACTGTGAATCTTGACATTCCATGGGTTAGGAGAGGAGGGTATCATGGGCCCTGGGGGGCTGGGGAGAAGGGAACAGTCAAGATCTAATGGGTTGTTTGGTGGTCATGGGGAAGGTTTTTCATTACCTTTCAGTAATGGACACAGGACATGGTAAATATCATCAAAATTATTAAACTGTATCATCTAAATTGTAAACTATACTGTAAATCACTGACAATGTTTAGTTGCTATATTTTGCTATCTGTATAAAAGTTATAACAATGCTAACAACCAAAAAAAAAAAGGAGGGGGAGTTAATATGGGGTGGGGAAGGGGGGG